>CM053622.1:663434060-663460637 GCA_028646595.1 Phalanger gymnotis
GAACCGCAAACTCAGTCACGCAGCTTTTCCCACTAACCTTCTCTGATGTCTTTGCTCTTTGTGGGTTGAGAGGTCTGGTACATGCCACAGCTCAGTATTTCAGGATGCCCGGGTACTTTCCGCTCGTCTCCTGGTCTGGTCTGTTCGCGCTGTGCACCCTGGGCTCAGCTCCGCTACCCTCGGCTGGGGGCTGGGAGGTCCGTGTGGGACAGACCTTACCCAGAGACCATCCAGGCTGTCCTGGGCTGGGGCCCTGCTTCCCTCTGCCACTTCGTGGGTTCTGCAGCTCTAGAATTGGTTCAGAGCCATTGTTTTATAGGTTTTTGGAGGACCTTGGTGGGGAGCTCACGCCAGTCACTGCTTCCCAGCTGCCATCTTGGCTCCGCCCCCCTGACTAGCTATTTTCAATAAGGTATCTCCCATCTATCCTCCTGTTTGCAGATGACATTGTACTGGTTGCATTAAGCCCTTGAACATTACAGAACCTTCCTGGAAAAAACCTGTAATCATTCATAATAATGTGGTTTGACTATCCACACAAGAAAGACAAAGCAGACAAAGAATGTCTATTGTTCTTTATTATGATATGCATTTAGATGGACAACCTATAGAGCTCATCCAGCAGACAATATGGATGGACAATGAGTTGGGCCCACACTGGAACCAGAGAAAAAGAATGGACTCCCTTGCTTTCAGGAAACCACAAAGCTCCTTTAATGACCCCAAGCTTCCCTGGGAAACAGAGACCAATCCTTTTAACTTCAATATTCTACTGCTATAGCAGGGAGACATGGAATGTAACAGTCTTCGAACAATTAAAAATAAATATCACAGAGAGCAATGGAAAGGTGCATGGTGGGTTGAGTAGGCTGAAATATATAACCAATGTGGTTCATATAAAAATAGTAAAAAATGTCATCAAGAATAGGATGTGTGGGCAGCTAGGTGGCGCAGTGAGTAGAGCACCAGCCCTGGAGTCAGTAAGACCTGAGTTCAAATTTGGCCTCAGACACTTGACACACTTCCTAGCTGTGTGACCTTGGGCAAGTCACTTAACCCCATTTGCCCTGCCTTCCCCCCTCCAAAAAAACCAAACAAATGAACAAAAAAAAAGAGTAAGATGTGTTAGTCATTTAGTGAGGATGAAGGATGACAGATGCATCCATGGCATACCACTAGTAACTTCACTATGCCAGGGAAGGGAACAAGTATTTTTTTTAAAAGCACCTATTATGTGCTGGGCATTGAACTAAACACTTGACAAATCTCATTAGATTCTCATAACAATCCTGGGAGGTAAGTACCTATTATTATCCCCATTTACAGTTAAGGAAACTGAGGCAGATAGAACTTAAGTGACTTGCCCGGGGTCACACAACTAGTAAATATCTATGGCTGCATTTGAACTCAGGTCTTCCTGATTCTGAGCCCAGTGCTTTGACCATCAGACCATCTAGCTGTGTCAAGAGAAAATGAGAAATCTTCTGACAGTTCAGTGGACCCACTGTGATGAAATCATGGGAGAACATGGACAAGGTTAGCACAGAATGGGCAGATATGGATTGGTTGCAATTTGTATTATTGGAGGAGACTCCCAAATTCATGCACAGAGCGGTACCTTGCACATAGTAGGAACTTATTAAATGCTTGCTGAATTCAATTAAGTATGGTACACAGCTGCTTCTTGGAGACACATATGCCAGAAAAGATTGTGTGTAAGAGAACAAGGACTTGAACCAATTTGTAAAATGACAAATTGAACCTTTTTTTTCTTACAAAAATCTTTCATTTAAACACATCAGAACTATGTGCTGGGGCTATGTGCTATGTGGTTCCTGAAATTGTTCTTATGTTTAAAAAGCTGGCTTCAAAATAAGGAAAATATGGGTTCAAATGTAATACTACCAGGGGGTCCTCAGACTAGTTATTTGACCTTTAAATACCCCAGGAAACTCCTAAGACTACAAATTTCAGAGAAGGAACCATTTAATTAGGGTTCACTCCTCCAATGAAATCACAGACCCAGTTAAAAAAAGAAAAAAAAAAGGTGACCATTTCTAGGAAGCATTTTTCCAGTAAAAGAAAGTAGGTCCAATGCCAAAGTATTACTTAATCATATGCAATTTGTGAACTATATCCCTTTCCCTGACTTTATCAGTTAATCAGGAAGCATTTATTTAGTGTTTTCTATGTGCCAGGCTCTGTGCTTAATCATTAGAGATACAAAGACAAAAGTCCCTACCCTCAAGAAACTTATGTTCTGATGGGAGAGACAATGTGTGCATATATATGTATATAAAATAATACAAGATAATTTTGGAAGTGTCCACTAAGCAGCTGGAGGGAAAAAGGAAATGCTTCAGTACAAAATGATACTTGATTGGAGTCTTGAAGGAAACCAAGATTTCTAAGAGGCGGTTGTGAGGATGAAATGCACTCCAGGCCTGGGAAACAGCCAGTGCAAATGTCCAGACCACGAAGATGGAACGCAGTATGGAGAGTAATATGTAAGAAGACTGGAAAGATAGGAAGGGGCCACATAGTGAAGAGATTTAAATACCAAACTGAGTTTATATGTGATCCTAGAGGTAATAGGTAATTTATTGAGTGGAAGGAGGAGGGGGCATGAAATGATCAGATCTGCCCTTTGAAAAAATTACTTTGGTGGCTGTGTGGAAGATGAATGTTGAAAATGTCAGAAAAGGCCCTTTGGTTAGAAGACTCAACTACACTAATAGGATCATAGGATTTAAAATTGGAAGAGACTGTAGAAATTATCCATTCCAATCCCTTTGTTTTGTACTTACTAACAAACTCCTGGCTCCACTCATCAAATCCAATCATATGGAAGCCCGTTATCACAGAGAAAGGTATTTGCATAACTAGTTTCTTCCAACAGTCATTAGGTCAACAGGCATCTGTTAGATACCTAGTATGTGCTAGGCACTGTGCTAAGTGCTGGGAACATCAAGGCAAAACATGGGCCCTGCCTTCAAGGAGCTAGGTGGCACAGCAGATACAGCACTGGCCAAGAGTCAGGAAGACCTGAGTTCAAATCCATCCTCAGGTACTTACTAGCTATACAATTCTGGACAAGTCATTTAACCAACTGTCTGTCTCAGTTTCTCCATCTGTAAAATAGGAATAGTAACAGCACCTACCTCCCAGAGTTGTTAGGAGAATCAAATGAGATAATAACTGTAAAATGTTTAGCATAGTGACTGGCATGTAGTAGGTGCTATATAAATGTTTAGCTATTATTGTGATTGTTATCATCTGAATAGAGATGATGATGGAACCTATAGGAGTTGATGAGATAATAAGAAAAACAGAATAGAAGAAAAAAAGAAGACCCATCATAGAATTATAGTGGTAAGGGTCCTTAGAGTTAATTTCTCCAACCCTGTCATTTTACATATGAGGAATGTATAGCTTTGAAAGAAATGATTATTTCTCTTTTATATTAATAATCAATTATTGAATTAGGACTAAGGTTTTTCCCCTTTTCTATTTCCTGATTTAAAAATCAGCCTCTGTAGGTTATTCAGGCAGTCTTTGAAGTGCAGGGCTGATAATGAGATGAAATCCTGGACAAAACCTAGAAAAGTGAGATCTGATCAAAAGGTAAAGAAATTCTAGTCTAGGTGAATTAGTGAATTCTGGTCCATTGTGTTAGTCAGACAAGTCTGAGTAGAAGTGGATTCTCCCTTTTATCTAGATTACCCCAGATGGGGATGGTATGGGTATAGATAAGCCTCTTTCTCCAAGACGAGTGACCAGAGTCCAGACCCTCATTAGAATAAGTCCACTTCCCATTACAATATTCTGTCATTACTTGTTAACCAATCAGAGTTGATTTCCATGCTCAGGAACACCCTTTCTTCCAAAGGTATGTAAGCATTAAGGGGGTTCCATGAGTGGCTCTTTGGAGAGACAGCCAAATGAACGTTTTATTAATTATCCACTAGCCATAATTAACAAAATTATCGTTAATTATCCAGAAATCATATCTCTCAAAGTTTTTATAGGTTGCCAGCTTCAAGAAAACAAGTGGCTTGCTCAAAGTCACATGGTTGGTGACAGAGTCAGGATTGGAATCCAGGTCTCCTCATTATTAGTTTAGTGGTCTTTACACTAAATAGCTGTTCTTTACTTCAATACCTCTTCTTTACATAAAATCAAAATCTCTAAACTATTTCCCTCCCCTCTCCTTTTTTTAATCTAACCTCTCTCTCATTTTTCTGTCCTCTTCCTCTCTATGCTGTGCAGCTGCCCTTTAGTATTTTGGCCTGAAATTGAAGATGAGGTATGGAAAAGCTTCAGGGTGAATAAGAAAAAAGGATTCGACAGGTTTGGGGTGTTAGGAAAGAGGGTGGGCCCTTGAGTAAATGCTGAAAAGTAAGGCAGTCTTGCTCTTCTATGTCCTCCAAGCTGACCCATCTTGGCTGCTACCCCAAACCCCAGTGACCTTCAGCCTTATAGCACAGAGTGCTATGATTTCCTCAGGTTGCTTCTAGTACCACCACACCTGGGGTGATTGGAAATGAGGCCTGACAGTCTGAATCCAGTAGATTATGAGGTCTTGCTGTATAGAACAATGCTTTGTGAATATATATTCGATTTGAGATTTGTTTAATTAAATTTAATCAGTAAATACCCAGTGATTGAATTCACTGTGCTTTATACAAGATGATACATTTAATGATTTGCTCTAAGTTGGATGTGCATTTTGACCTGTTTGGTATTTTTATTTCCCTATAGAAGGAACAAAATTTACACCAGCTTACTCAACACACATTTGGGAAATGTGGCTGGTGCTGAGAGCACAGCCTGTGGGCTTGCAACAGGAAAAGCTAATAGGTTTAAGTGAGATTGGCCCATGACCTTGTCCTTATTAACATCATAGTGTAAACATTAGCTAAGGATACATGCCACTCATTTACATGCTAAGTAAAAAGAGACTGTAAGTAAAAGGAAATCACCAAGCTATATTCTTTCAGGGAACCAATAAGCATATAGATAGTATTGACGTTATGGGTATTGGGTAATAGGTTTTATTAGGAAACGTTTAAGTTTCTTTAAGCTCTAAGAGACTCTGAAGGCATAATTCAGGTGTTTTTACATTATGAGGAACAAAAATCTAACTTAATAAGAAGGAATCACGAGCCTCGAAATAAGAGATATTGGTTTAGTGTAGATGAGGGCTATATCTCTATAATCTTAATATTTACAAGGTTATTTATAATAGTTTCCATTGCGACCAGTTTTTTTTTTTACATGCATATGCCTTCACAGCAAGTTTTTAAACCCAGGGCGCTCTTTTTTGCATGTGATTTCCAGCATGCTCCACGATGCTTTCTGGTGCTGGCCATGAGTCAGGCCAGTCCCCTGGTAGTTTAGATTGAATATTGTAATGAAATTAAATACTTGTAGAAGATCTAACATTTAATAAAAGAAGATTTATTTAGCCATAGCAGAGGAAGGGCATTCAAAAAGGATATTCAGTGCACTATATTGATGAATAATTAAATTTATTAAAAAGCATTTGTTAAGCACTTAATATATGCAAAGCATTGTGCTAATTGCTAGGAATACAAGTAAAACTGACAGTCTCTGCTCTCAAGCAGCTCACATTCTAATAGGGGTAGACAATAGGCAGAAAAAGATTTCAACTTCAAGTCAGATGGAAAGGTCCTCATAGTCCTTAGGGCACAGCAGCAAAGCATCTTCTTTAACACCTCTCCTAAGATATTGTATCTGTTTTTGAGACTGTACCATAGTGCCAAGGAGTTTAATGGCAAAAACTTTCTTCAGGAGTTGTGGCTTCTCAGGAGGTAGGGTTGTAGCACCTATAGAAGCAATTACCAGGTAGGGTCCCTTCCTGAAATGATGCCAGAAAATACCTGGGTTCAAAAACTACCTCAGACACTAACAAGCTGCGTGATAGCTGCAAGTCATTTAACCTCTCTGTGTCTCAGTCTCTTTCTCTTAAATGAGGGGGCTGGAATCAATGGCTTCTCACAGCTCTTCAAACTCTTAATTTATGATCCTAGGCCCTCCTTCCTAGTTGAAATGAACCATTAATGACTACTCTGAGCCTAGTCATCCAATCAGTTCCAAATTCACCCAACAGCAACAACTGTTCATATTTTGCACTAGAATAACATGAGCAGTTTTGTCAAGTCACTTGCTAAAATCTATGTAAATCCTATCTACAGCATTCCTGTGCTCTAATGGTCTAGTCACCCTGCCCCCCAATCCGCCCCCAACAACAACAAAAAAAGAAAATGAATAACAAGATGTATTTTTCAGGAAGCTTTCTGGCCCTTTGTGATCATTACTTCCTTTTCTAAATGATCACTAGCCGTACCTTTAATAACACACTCTGGAGTTTTTCCAGGAACTGAAATCAAGCACTTCAGCTTACAGTTTGCAAACTACATTTCTATTCTTTTTGAAAGTTAGAAAAATATTTTTCTTTCTCTAATCCTTCTGAACTTCCATATATGATCTTTGAAAGATTACTGACAAAGGCTCAGTAATCACGCCTGTTCAATAATCTTTTTTATACCTGATGTAATTCACCTGGGCCTAGTAGCTTGAACTCAATGTAGATAGCTAAATCTTCTCTATCTCCCTACTTATCATAGGTGACCTTTTCCCACTCAAAGGTCAAACAAAATAAGAGTTGAGCCCCTCTGACCTTCTCTTCATGATTGGTTTTATGCCTTTGATCTTTTGCTTTTCCCCAAAATAACTTTAAACTCTGCCCTTTTTTTTGTTGTCTTTAGTTTTCCTTACCAGCCTTAGCTCATTATTTTTTTTTAACTTCTCTATATTTACTGCTGAACAAGCATTTCAAATACATACTTCTATATCAGGATGGCATTTCAAAACACTTTTAATATAGCAGCAGCAAAAATATAATTATAATCCACACCATTTGTTATGCTATTCTCATGTTTTTTTCTAACTCTATAATAAATACTACTGTTAATTAGCCTGGCTAACAACTTTTCAAGACTCGTTTTAAATAAAAGTAAGTTGTTTGTGGGGGAGTGAAGAGGAAATATTTTTATAATGTTTTACTTTATGCTTTTCCAATAGATGTTCTTTGAGAATTTGACCCTGGTCAAAGCCAAGCAGCTCTAGAAAACTGAAGGCCTACACCACTCTACAATTCAAGAAGGAATTTCTTAATGATCTAGATTTTTAAATGAGAGCTATTCAGTCTTGGGTGTCTAATTTTTGTCCTCTGATTTTTTCAAATAGTTAGTTTTATAGTAGAACACAAGTGCAGCTTACCACCCAAGTAAACTTCCAATAGCCAGCTCATTGTATGCTAACTCAGCTCACTGATAAGCTTTTGAATCAATTCAGTCATTTTTCAGTTGCATCTGACTCTTTGTAACCCTATTTAGGGTTGTCCTGGTAAAGATACTAGAATGGTTTGCCATTTCCTTCTCCAGCTCATTTTACAGATGAGGAACTGAGGCAAACAGGGTTAAGTGACTTGCCCAGGGTCATACAACTAATAAGTATCTGAGGGCAGACTTGAATTCAGGTCTTCCTGACTCTATGCCTGGCACTCTAACCATTGCACCACCTAGGTGCCTAAATTTTTGGATGCCAGCCAAAAATATGTTGAATCATCCAGGTAACTGTGAAGCTTTCATGAAAATAGTCTAGTCTGTAAAATACAGTGATCATGGGGAGATTGGTCAATGAGGACTCGATCCTAGGAGCTTGCTTCTCTAAGTGCCTGAGAATGTGGAGTGGAGAGCAGGGCCTCTGAATAAAATCACAAAAATGAAATTGGTAATATTTTAACAGACAGCAAAGAACCAACTAATTTGCTGGAAGTCGTTTCTGAATCACCAGTCTGTATACAGTCAGACCACCATCCTATGGGAGATTAAAAATTAAGATTAAAATCATTATTATCGTAGATGAAAGGGTAAAGATAAGGTCAGGCAACTGAGGTAACTCCAACCTGACCTATTTCAACAAGTTATGGAAATGGCCCCAAACTTTTTTTTTAAGATTTTTTTTTTGGAGGGGGGAAGGCAGGGCAATTGGGGTTAAGTGACACAGCTAATAAGTGTGTCAAGTGTCTGAGGCTGTTTTTGAGTTACAAAAATAAAAGTTTAAGAATTACGGAGACTGAATGCAGGGTAATGCGAACTTTTGCTCCGTTTGTTTCCTTCTTTTTTGGTTTTGTTTCTTTTTTTCTCATGGTTCATTTCATTGCTTATAATTCTTCTTTACAACTTGACTATTGTATAAATAAGTTTAATGTGAAGGTATATATAGAACCTATATCAGATTACATGCCATCTTGGGGGGAAGGGGAAGGAGAGAGAGGGGGAGAAAATTTGGAACTCAAAAATTTGTGGAACTGAGTGTTGTGAACTAAAAATAAAAAATAAGTTAAAAATAACAGTTTAGCCTTCCTTTTTTTGAATTTATTAACAGCCCTCACATCCTCACAGAATCACAAAAGAAGGAACTTAGTAGGTCTTCTGGCCCAACCCTAACTTGAACAGGAATACTTTTGACCACATTACTGAGAAGCAATAATTAACCTTCTACTTGAAGATTTCCAATATCACGGAACACAAGACCTCCCAAGGCAATACATTGCATTTCTAGATAGTTATAATCGCTAGTAGTTTTTTTTTCTTTTATCATGCTTAAATATGTCTTTCTGTCACTCCTAGGCATAGTTCCAAATTCTGCCTTCTGGGAGGCATGGCAAAAAAAAACCAATCTTAGTTCTGTAAGACATTACTTCAAATATTTGAAAATAGCCATTTCCTAAGTGCTCTCTTCTCTAGAGCAAACATCCCCATTTCCTTCAACTAATCTTCATATGACTTAACCTACATTCACATCACGCTTTTATTTTTGTAACTCAACAGACCCCTATATCTTTGAAATGATGTTGGTTGCTTCTGTCCCTTCCTTGGTATAAGCCCATATCACTTCATTCATAGAAAGGTCAATATATTAGTATTTTGGTTCCATCTCCCGATTTAGATCATCCATTGGAGAAAAGGGTGATTCCATTGAGAGAAACAGAGGGAAAAAGAGGAAAAAAGAAGATTCCCTCTAAAATGAAAGGAGAATATGTAGGAGAAACTAATCCTATGGAAGTGTACTACAACAAACTAGTTGGAGAGAAGAAACTAACCTAGATGAGATGAATGACTCAGGATAAGCTTTGACTGCCCTAGAGGAACCTCTAAAATTTTGTCTGACATCCTCCATCTTCCTGTTAACCTGTTTGGTAGAAGTATGAGCAAGTGAAGAGAAAACTCAGAAGGATTTCCCTAAAATATGGGTCTGAAACTTTTGCTTTATAGCAAGACCAAGTTTGTTGGCACCTAGATGGCACAGTGGATAGAGTGCCAGGCCTGGAGTCAGGAGGACCTGAGTTCAAATCTGGCTTCAGACACTTAGTAGCTCTGTGATCCTTAACAAGTCATTTAACCCTGTTTACCTCAGTTTCTTCATCTGTAAAATGAGCTAAAGAAGGAAATGGCAAACCACTTTCATATCCTTGCCAAGAAAATCCCAAATGCAGTCATGAAGAGTCAATGGTGCAGCAGATAGAGTGTCAAGTATGGAATCAGGAGGACTTGAGTTCAAATATGACCTCAAACAATTACTAGCTGTGTGACCCTGGGCAAGTCACTCAAACCTGTTTACCTCAGTTTTCTCATCTGTAAAATAAACAGAAGGAAATGGCAAACCAATTCAGTATCTTTGCCAAGAAAATCCCAAATGGGGTCACAAAGAGTTGGACACAACTGACCAACAACAAGTTGCTTTATTCTGTCTTGTCGGAAGCTGATCACAAAAATCTGCTAGTCATCTTTTATTAAAAATTCTGCCCAGCTCTAGTACTTGGCTATAGCAGTTAAAATTACCTTGGAAGCAGATAGGAAAAGGAGACAAAAAGAAACCTCCTTCTTAAATAGTTGTCTGTAGTAATCAGATGAAAAAAGAGAATGATTGGATCTCTGTCACATGAATGAGTTTAAAACAATATACTTTCACAACTGTGGCTTAGGGGGAGAATTCTTAAATACAAAAGAATAGAAGAGATCATAAAAACAAAATTTTCAATTATATAAATATTGAAAGCTTTTGCATGAGTAAAATCAATGAATATAGAATAAGGGGAGAATCTCTCAAGTGGGAAAGTATTTGTACAAAATGTAACTGATAAAAAGTGTGATATCCAGAATATAGAGGATGATACAAAAATATAACACTGAGAACCAGTTTCCAATTAATAAATGGTAAAGGGATTTGAACAAAGAGTTTTCAGAAAAAGAATTGCAGAGAGGCAGTATGGTGTAGTGGACAGAAAGATGCCCCTGGGGTCAAGTCTTACCTCTGACATATGCTGGCTGTATTATGACCCTGGGCAGATCATTTAACCTCTTAGTGCCCTATTAGCTAAGAGTCTAAGTTGAAGAGCAGTTGTTGATCTGCAGGAAGGTCTGGAATTCCCCTGGCTGGGGAACCCTGTACCTCCCCCATAACCTTTGGGTGTTCTTTTGAAACCAAAGGAAGAGACCACAGAGCTCTAGAGTGGTGGTAGGTAGTATTTTAATCAATCATTATGAATAGTTACAAACAGGTACAATCTTCGGTCTGGGACCCCTGCCAGACAGTTCAGTGCATCCCCTGCTAAAGAACGCCCCAAATCCCCATGGTAATTACAGAAAACAAACAAAGGCAGGAGGAGCTAGTGAGTACATCACTACTGATTAGTGGATATTTCTGGTTTTCTGCTTAGTAATGAGCTTGGGAGTTAAGCCAATGTTATTCCCAAACATAAATTGTGTATTGATCTTGTACTGGTCACATATAGGTCACAATATTCTCTTATATAGCAAAAAGTTTTGCCAAACTTCCTATAGTGAAGGGGAGGGCACTGGAAAGATGACATCTTTTTCCGCACCCCGGCAGAGTGGAATCTGCCAGCACATGAAAGCTAAAAGAGGGGCTCAGGTACATGAGCTGAGCCTAGACCTTGGGGAAAGTAGTGCAATGCCAATCACAGCAGCACACCTGAGGACTGCTGCTGTGAGTAATTTCAAGGGTCTAATCACATAGTGTAACGAACTAAAGCGTTGTTCAATAAAGTAAAGCATAACATTCATAACAACAGCCTTAAGCAAATCATATCATCTAATACACATATATGTCTTATAACACTCAGTATGTCATATGGTGCATAGCATATATCATTGCATTCAGTAGCATTCCCCCAAATGCTTGTTTATACAATTGGGGGTTCCAGGCTAGGGTCTTCCCTAGCACAACACATCCTTAAGGGGGAGTGGAAAATACCACACTAGCCACCCCTAGGTCACAGTAAGAACGATCTTGTTAATCAGTACCAAGTGTCCAAGTAAAGTTGTCTTTCATCTTGACTTGAGGTTGACTTCCAAGGCCCATGGCTCTTTCTCTGTGGGCTGACTACCTCCCGACTCTCATCTGGATTCACACCTAGGCAACTCTCTGCTCCTGCTCCAGGTCTCAGCTCATGGGACTGCTCTACTGCAATCTCTTCCTGCTCCTGCCCAATAGCAGGCTCCAGGGATTCCTGCCCACAGCTTCCGCCTCTGGGAAAACAAAGCTTAACAGGGCAACAACACACACTACCAGCACCACCATCTTAATTTGCCTCCGAAGTCCAGAGTCTCTGTGTTAACAGCTCAGTTCACTTTAACAGCTCTCAAAAGGGGCTTAAGCTAAGCCTCCTTCTGCCCTACAGCTCTATTTGCTTTTATAGCTTAGAAGCTCCTTCAGCAAGTCTCTGCCATCAAAGGTCTTCTCTTTGCTTTCAGAGGTCTCCTCCCAGCTCTCAAAGTTCTCCTCCCAGCTCTCAGAGGTTTCCTCTCAGCTCTTAAAGGTTTCTTCTCAGCTCAATGCTCAAAACTCATTCTTCTTCTTTGTCTCTTCTCTTCATTCTCTTCTTCTCAATGCCGGCTCTCAATGCTAGCTCTCAGTGTCTGCTTTCTCTCAATACTCATTCTCTTTATATACAGTTCTAGTTGGCATCTGATTGGCTGAAACTCATTCCACATGTCTGATTGGCTAGAACTCAATCCAGCAAAAAATCCTACTTTGCTTGTCATTACAACTAGTTGCCTTTTTCTGCTTTGTGTTTCCTTCCCTGAACACAGGTGATTAAATGGAAACCCCAAGATGGATGTGTCTAGCCTTGAAACAATTTTAGGTATTAAAAATGTTCAGACTAGTGACAGGGTTAGATTCTGAATAAGAAAAAATACCATTGATGGAGGGGCAGACCAACTCCTGACCTGCTTTGCCAGGTGATATGAACTTGAAGGGAATTGTTTGAGTGGTAAAGTGGTGAAATGAAATGTAAAATGTAAAATGATGAAGTAGCAAGTCAACCCAAGGGAGAGACAGGAGGCAGCATGTGTAGGCAAGTCAAATCACCACTACCACCCCCTTGACCAACATCTCCCCTCAAACCGTGAGGAAAACAGCCCAGGAGCGTGAGCTCAAGAGCCTTGGGAATATCAGCCCCACCTCTCCCCACCCCCAAACCACCAAATATACTTCCATCATTGAAGGGAGAGATCACCATGGAGAGGACGTGCCTTCCTCACTAGCCTCAGCAACACCTGCTGACCAACTGCCACCAGATAAACACCCTGGGAGCAGCAGTACCTCTCAGGCCACCTTCTCTGCTTCCAGTCAATCCCTCACAGCCATCATTCAAGGAAGCAGCTCCTATGGAGATGGGGACAACCATCTACACCAACTGCCACTAAACAGGGTGGTCAAGCAATCCTAGCTAAAGCAACAAGTTACCCTGAAGGAGAAACAAGAGACATCATCTACAAGGCGAATCAAACTGCCGCCACCTTTATCGTCATCTCCCCTCAGACCAGGCAGGAGACAACCCAGGACCTTGAACCCAAGAGTCTTGGGGAAAACAGTGCTTCTAGCCCAGTGCCCGCAACCATTATCCTGAGAAGAAACCCCTGTGGAGATGCAGCCTGGTACCTGCTCCTGCCAGTGCTACAGCCACAGATCCTGAAAACCCCAAAAGAAAAGTTCTTGCCACCAAAATCTTTGGAATTGTCAAATGTTCAACATCAGAAACTGATATGATTTTATCAGTAGAAATGATGCTGAAGAAGAGGCATTAACAATTTCCTTTGCCTCAGCCTCCTAAGGACTATGGGACCTTTCCATTTAACTTGAAGCTGAAACTTTCTATATGTGTTGTCTCCCTCATTAGAATGTAAGCTCCTTGAGAGCAGGGGTTGTCTGACTTATCTATTCATTCGTATCCCCATCTCTTAGCATCGTACTGTGCTAAGCACTTACATTTAAGTGTACGCACGTAAAGGTTTCATTCATTCATTCAAAATGTCTAAACAGTCCCACAAACTGCATCTGTCCTGATGTTTTAAGTATCGATCTTCTAGGAAAGTATAACTGTGATTAGGCATAAGTTATTGTACCTTGTTTTGCCTTTGCCAATGTACATTGTGAATTTGTGTTTTTTGGTGTTTCTTCTGGGCTTCTCCAGACTAAACCTAATTGCCATATAATGAGCAGGGAATAGCCCCTAGTGGAAAGCAAGAATGTACAGTGTCCCAGACCTTTGGCCCCAGCAGCTATTATGATGATTAAATATCAATAAAATAAAAAAAATTTAAAATCATTCAATACAATGTCTTTATTCATACCTTTTGAACTGTATCTTTGAATTGTACCTAGCTTTATTCTGATAAAATAAATATGTTCACTATGATGAATTTAGAGTTGAAAACTTTTGCTTATCATTACTTGCTGATAAAGGTCTAAAATAATTTTAACCTTTAGAAAAATCATTCTGGCTGAAGTCTTTAGCAAACACTTTTTTTGAGTCCTAAAAATATCGATTCATCCATTGTAATAAACCATTAGAACACCAGAATGCTGCCACAAAGCAATTGGTTAAAAAAATCCTTTAAGGAGCTTTAGCACTGACATTTGGACCTAGAACATAAAATTAAATGTAAAAGCCTTTTGAAAGAGATTATTTTAATGCTTATGATTTACATTGTACTTTCAAATTACATAAACGAAATTATTACAAAACCATTTTTCAAAGATAACTTCTGACTTACTGGAAGAAGAATGTTGATGTTAAAATATTCTTTCATGGTGCTATATAGTTATAAAGTGAAAAATACCACAATCCCTGAAGAATTAAAGTTGTTGGTGTTATTCAGTTTCAGATAAAGAAACTGAGGCAAACAGAATTAAATGACTTACCCAGGCTCACATAGCCAGTAAGAGTCTGAGGCTGGATTTGAACTCAGATCTTCCTCACTCCAGGACTAGCATTCTAACCACTGTGCTGCCTAGCTACCTAGTTAAAATTGAGTATCACCCAAAAGGCAATGGAGACACACATCAGATATCGGGCAACTATTTTTATCTACACACAAAAGAAATGCTATAAATAAAACACACAAACACACAAAGATGGTAAAATAACTCACTACAGTTATATTCTCCTGGGAGGATGCAGTTTGTGGGACTGTTCCCTGTTAGACTTCTTATTAGCTTCTTGAGAGCTGGGACTGTTTTTTGTTTTGTTTTGTTTCCTTTCTTTGTGTCCTCAGTGCTTAGCATGGTGGCAGGCACATAGGAGATGTGTGATCAATGCTCATTGACTGGCTGACTGTGAATTTTATATGTTACTGTTTCTCTGCCTCGTCCAACAATTCTTTGACAAGCAGGCCAGAGGGTGAGCTCCTCCCCCTGTCAGTGGCATCCTGCCACTGAAAGGGAAAGAGAAAAAAATGAGTGAGTTGGTGAAAGTTTGTGAGGAGAGACTGTGGGAAGCTGTATGAGTCATTTGTGAGTGAATCCAGATGTGAGACCTAAGGGATGGATTTTGCCCTAGGGTGAACCTTGCTTTAGGGAGAGTGAATGACTGTCAATGCCATGGATAAGCAAAGCATCATCTTTCTTTCTTGTTGGAACCATCAAAGTGGTAATTGTGTCTTCCTTGGTTTTCTGGAGACATCTAGTTGGATAATTTCATGATTGGAATGACTTGGTTATATCAAATTGACTAGTAAACAATTCTATGCTATAGTCTATAATTCTAAACAAACTATGCTAAGCTGTGGGGATGCAAAGAAACGTTCTGTCTTCTTTTCTGTGGAACCTCAAGAAATTTTAAACTATGTCCTTTTACCATCCCTGCCTATTCTCCCTGGGGCTAGACATGCATTGGTGAAGCAGGCAATCAGCTGCTTATGTGGTTTTAAGATCTGGGGAGAACTAAGAAGTTTTCTTTATCCCTCCCCTAAAAACTGAATTCCTCCACTAGCCTGCTAGTGGAGACTGAATGTCAACGCCATTGTCCTCTACTCAGAGCAATTACAATTTTTTGGGGACATTTATGAGAGAGCCTTCACAGATAAGATACCAAAATGGCACAGTTCTGAGCCTCTCAATAGTATCAACGTGAGAAAAGGGAGCACCCAGGAAGGCAGGTGACCTGAGCAGACCCAGAGCCCAATATATGAACATATATCAGAGTATAAGTGTGATTACATACGTGACACAATCCATAAAAGAGTTTGTCCGTGTATATATGTATATGTACACATACATAATCTCAAGGGGAAATGTTTGAGGATAAGTAGAGAGGGCTTTGACAACTCATTCCTACCCCTCTTCCTTTTCCGGCAGAGTTTAGCACAGCCTCTCAAACATCTCTAATAAAATCTCAATGGAAAACAGATCTCTTCTTTCTTGTCTAGACTATTTAATTTGTCTTCCCTTTAGCTATTGTCTTGTTCCAAAAGAAGCAACTTGGTGTGAAATTCATGGGAAAGATGCTATTCAAAATTGAATTTCATTATACGGTAATATTCTGAAGACTCAATGAAAATAATGAATATGTTTCTGAAACCTTCATGAAAGATACTGAAATTATAGAAAATGAAAAAAAAATGGAAAATGTCATTCTTCTCTGAAAATAGAACATTGGAAAACTGGGGCTAGTGATTGAAGGAATGAAGGGCATCAGTAATTAATTGGAAATACATTGCTAATATGTGACTTATTCTTGAAAAATGATTCTCACTACAGTGAAGATGCATTCAACCAGTCTTAAAATTATTTTCTTTCCTCCATAGCATTTTTACCATCTCTTGATCAAAAATAGGGAATAGCTTTTTATTTCAAGGTTTGTTCCCATGACCCGGAATTGTTTACTAGTCAATTTGATATAACCAAGTCATTCCAATCATGAAATTATCCAACTAGATGTCTCCAGAAAACCAAGGAAGACACAGTTACCACTTTGATGGTTCCAACAAGAAAGAAAGATGATGCTTTGCTTATCCATGGATTAGAAGAGTAGATATTAGATTAGGTCTAGCTCTAATTCCAACAAAATTGAAAAGTACCCAAAGGTTGTCTTTAGCTTGTCTTTAGCATCTCTTCTACACTTGCCCTCCCCCACTTTTTAAGTCTTCTGTCCTTAAAGATATCGCTACTCTTCCTCATTTCCCTTAATAAAACTGCTGATAGTATTCCTTTTAAGCTACCTCTAGCACTAAATCTATTATGCTATGATCTTAGTAACTGGTAAATTAATTCACACTAAAGTGTGAATGTCAATATAATGTGCTACCCCTAAACAATATATGCTTTTAAATAGAGAGCAATATTTTCAGTGGGGAATGAATGTCTAACAATGTAATTATAGGTGTTATAATTAAAAGCATTATAATAGCAGGCTAGTGGAGGAATTCAGTTTCTTAGTGGAATGGGATAAAGAAATCTTTTTAGTTCTCCCCAGATCTTAAAACCACATAAGCAGCTGATTGCCTACTTCACCAATGCATGTCTAGCCCCAGGAAGAATAGGCGGGGATGGTAAAAGGATGTAGTTTAAAATTTCTTGAGGTTCCACAGAAAAGAAGACAGAACATTTCTTTGTATCCCCACAGCTTAGCATAGTGCCTGGCAAATATCAATAGTCAATATTAGTCAATAAACATTTGAGTGCTGACTATGTGCTAGGCACTGTGCTAAAAGCTGGGGATACAAATGAAAAAGACAGTCCCTGCCCTCAAGGAGCTTAAAATCTAATAGAAGAAGACAAGCTGAAAAGGGGCGAGGTACTGGATAAGGGGCATGGTGGAAAAGTCAAAGAAATCCCAAATGAGTGCAGTTTGGTAAGCACTTAATAAGTGCTTGTTGATGTGTTGACTTACACATCTTATTATCTGGTTGTGACTTTCTTCCTTGTCTCCTCCACTCACAATGGTCTAGAATAGAGACCTCATTCTTTCAGGGTGCATGTCTTTAACTCAGTCTTCCCCTTAATATTCTGTCTCCCCCTTAGAACCAACACCCTGGAAATGGGGATGCAGCACTGGTAAATGAGCCCAGGGCTCAGAAGAGATAGTTATGGTCCTGTGGAGTGGACATAGGATGCTGTCATAGAGTGTGGGCAGATGAAAATGGTAAAGGTTCTTTATATAAAGGGTTCAATAACGAGGACTAGAAGTATGGGAAGAAATTGAAAATCAGAACAAGAAATATTGGGTCTCTTACCAATCTTTCTTTAAATCTGTTTTATCCTCCATTGCTTCTCTCTGCTTATGAGGGGATACTACTCAAAATCTCCCATCATCCTTCTTGGCAGAATAAAAGGTAGAATTAAATATAATTTATTTTAAAAATTATTCATTTTGAACTTCAATACAAAAAGACTAAAAAAAGAGAATATTTCCATGTACACAGCACAACATGAAAAAAGGATTCATTAAAAAAAACATGACTTTTCATTTTACACTGTTTATTTTTTTAAAAACTATGTAATAAATAGTACACATCATTTTCAAAGCTACCCTGCTTTTCTGTGCTTCCTTCTCAGTTTTCTTTTGTTTTCTGCTGTGCAGTTTTTAAATTTTTTTTCTCCCTCCCTTGCCCTAGAAAAGGCTACCATTAGATACAAATGTGTGTATATATGTAAGACCATACTATGCATACTTCTATTTATCAAGTTCTTTCTTTGGATATGGATAGCATCTCCCTCCCTAGGTCATTTGAGAATTTATAATACTCAAAATGACTTAGTTATTCAAAGTTGTTCTTAGAACAATATTGCTGTTACTATGTACAACGTTCTCTTGGTTCTGCCCATTTCACTCTTCATTTTTTCATGAATTTATTTATTTTATTAAATAAAAAAGTTTTTATTCTAAATCGATATTTCCCTTAAGAGGCTGCCATGTTTCTCAACTTGTCAAGTAAGTGCGGTAAGATGAATAGGGTCTTTTCGGCTCTTTTGATCTCCTTGTTTTAGCAATTGGTTGTTTCAATTGCATATACTTTTCTGATTTCCATTTCTTTTAGTTTTATACTAATTCTCTGCGTTAATAATTCAGCAGGTCTGACTATACACAGATAAAGATCTCTTCATCCCGGATGATTACATCAACCCAGGAACTCCCACATTGGAAATACCCTTTGGCCATGGAGTCCGTCCCTCTGATTGGAGGGTGGAGAACTTCACCCAGAATTTCCATTTAAAGAAGGTGCCCAGGCTAGGCATCACTTCATTCCCCGCGAGGCTGTACTTTGCTGGATTTTTTTTCCCCTCTCTCCTTTTTAGCTACCTTTTGTTTATTGTCTTCCCCATCAGAATGTCAGCTCCTTGAGAACAGGGTTTGTCTTTTTTTGTTTGTTTATGTATTCTCAGTGCTTAGCATAGTGCCTGTCATGTAGTAATCATTTAATTAATGCTTTTTGACTTGACTCACTTCAGGAGTGACTCTAATATCAATAATGAGTCTTTACCTTTCCGTTAAAGTATAATCAATTTCATTTTTTAATATTGTCACACTGTACGTCTAACGCCTTTAGAATTTTTACTTGAGGAGAGAATTCATAATGTAACTTCTACCCTAGCAATCTGTTGCCTTGGCAAGAGTATCTCACTTGTCCCTCTCAGGCAGACCTCAGACATGTTTCACTTCCCTCCTTATACCCAGGCCATCTTCTAGATCCTTCTACATTATCCACTCCCAGTCTCCAGGCTCTAGAATGATGATCAAATCAACTATGCCATTGTGTGTAGTCTGGTACCCCATTCCAGTAACTTTCTGAACTAAAATACCCCTCTCTGGTCACCACCCCACTGTGTCTGTTGTTTTCCCCTTTTAAATTGTGAGCTTCTTAAAGGTGGAGACTATCTTTGCTTTTGTGTTTGTATCTTCAGTGCTTGGTACACTGTCAATGCTTAATAAATGCTTTTTCATTCATTCCTTCATCCATTCATTCACCTAGAGACGTGGAGTTTCTGTGCAGTCCACAAGTCTTTGGCTCCTCTCATTCCTGATTCTTTACTCGGGTTTCCAGTGTGATTCTCAATATCTTCCCCATCCATACTTTTGCATTGGAGTGACTGAGTCTCAAAGTGTTGGTCATTTAATTTGGAGGGTTAATTTGGAGTCTTACCAAGTTCTTGGTAAAATTTGCCTAAGTCTCTAGCCTCTGCAGCAATGAATATTGATGCACAAGCTACAGTTGTCTCTATGGTGACCTTTTTGCAAATACTTATCATGAACACTGCAATACGAATGACCAGTTGTCTCAGGAAACGCTATTTTTGATCGCCCTTGGGTAAATGAAAAAAACAACTGGCCAGCTCTTTTCTTTGCTTCTCCAAGGAGTGCTTGTGAGCAAGCCATCCTTTCATGAAGCTGACGCTTCTTTTTTTTCTTTTCGTTCTTTCTTAATATCGTGAATGTCTAGACTGATGTGACTCAGTGCCTCCATTAGTATGTCCACTCATTTGTCATTGGACAAAGATCTCACATTTAGAGTACTAGCAGCTAAGTTAATATTTGCAATCTAAAAATGGCATAATTCTTAGCACCCTCTGTTTCCATTTCTACCACTTTTCTACAATTATTGCCAGGTGGTTCAGTGGATAGAGCTCTGAGCCTGGAGTCAGAAAGACCTGAGCTCAAGTCCAGCCTCATGCACTAACCAGCCATGTGACCCCAGGCAAATCACTTAAACTCTGGGCAAGTCACCTAACTTTGGTTTACTGTAAAATGGGGAATAACAATAGCACTTACCTCCCAGGGTTGTTATAAGGATTAAGTAATATTTGTAAAACACTTAGCACAGTGCCTGGCACATAGTAAGTGCTATATAAATATTAGCTATTATTATTAACAGTACAAAAGCAAAGGAATCTGGAGAACATTTTTTACTTTTCCTTGCTTTATATGTTGCCATGGCCAAAGAATTCATCACCCATGGCAAGTCTACTTACTAGTGATGAGCCTCTCACCACATGGCCTAGTTCTCAGAAAGCAGACTCAATCCAATGCTGGGGGGATGCTGGAAGCCTTCCACAATGACATAGTCTTTGAGAAATCAAAGTCACCTCCATGCCACCATGAGGCATCAGAGTAGGACTCTGTAGGGACATTACCAGGTGTTAAAGAAAGACGAGCACTTAATAGAAGCACCATTCTCACATAAACTGGAGAATTGAAAGATCACTTAAAAAGGGAGAGATGTGAAAAAGAAAGATGGCAACCATCAGAAGAATTTTATGTTGAGAACAAATCCCTTTTGTGTCCAAGTCTTTATTCCGATACATTTAGAGGCTTTCTGTGTTCTTAGAGATGTATCCTCTGGTAATCAGGAGGGTAACTTGTCCTTTATTTATTTGTTCATATTTTTGCAGCTTGATTCTCTGTGTCTTTTGCACATCTCTCTTCAACAATGTTATCTGCTTTATACTGTGAACATCGAAAGGGGTTGGCATCAATGTTGTCTTCACAGGGCTGTGAAAAATGAACCTCAGTGCTGAATAAATGAATTTTTATGATAATATCTATGAGCTAAAGCTGATGACAACCTCAAGCAATATTATTTCATTGTCTTCATTATCTTTAGAAAGTAGTACCTGATGACTACTTTTCTAAGAAATATGGCTTTTCATATTCATTCTCTTCTGGTGCCTTGTGTATGAGTCAGTATAGTATAGTAGAAATAGCACTTAATTTGGAAGCAAAGGACCTGGGTTCAAGTGTTGGGTACTAGTTTTTACAACTTTAGGTAAGCAATTGTTTATGTCTCAATTTTCTTATCCGTGAAATGGGAGTAATCATATTGTTCTACCTATCTCACAGGGCTGTTGTGATAAAAGAGTTCTCTAAATTATAAGTACTTTGAAGAATCTATGAGCTCTCATCCATTTCCCTTCACCAGTCAACAAATTAAGAAGCATTCATTAAACACTTATAGTGTTAGGTACTGTGCTAACTGCTGGGAATATCAATAGAAGCAAACGAAAGTCAGTTCTGCCCTTGAGGAGCTTACAGTCAGAGACCACATAAAATGAAACTGAAAGGGGAGGAGGAGAAATGGAGAGGAGAAAGAGAAAGCAGAGAAAGGGGCTTGGGGAGACAGGCATGGTACAGAAAGAGGTTTTCGAGTCAGGAGAAGAGCTGAGAGGAAAAGGGAGTGAATATGGCGGTCGGGGTTCTTCCTTAAAATAGAGGTACCAAGAGAACCTGACCAATCAGAGGGAGGAGCCAAAGGGCTGGCAGGATCTTCCAGTGTGAGAAAGCTTCAGGGTAGAGGATGAGAAAGTTACTTGGGTACTCACAGTGACCAATCCATCCACAGCTCATCCTGTAGGACTCTTGTCCACATCTTCTCATGAATCCTCTATAAAAGATCTACCTAATGAACTGTGAGCCTTCTTCAAGGTCTTTTAACCTTTTGTGGTCACCAGTTTCTTGGCTAGCTCTCGCTACATGACTGGTTACCTCCCCTTGCTGTCATGCATCTCTCTGATGAGGTTTTTTATGTCACTATTTGCGTATCAGTTCTTGTTGGTAATGTGTGGTAATGTACTTATATGCCCACCATTTGGCCTGCAGACTCAACCTGAATCAGTGGTATGATGGGGCAGCTGAGAAAGCTGAGGAGATCTTGGGCAGCTTTAAAGGGGGCAGGCCCAGGGATGTGCTGGAACTAGTTGAGACTGGCTCACAGAGCCGATTGTTAAATTTTCAGTGTGAGCACCTTGGAAATCAGCAGATGCTACAATTAGGGGCTTAGTTTGTTGTTTAGACCTAAGAAAATACTGCGGGAAATTTAATAATCAAGATTAAACTTTAAAGTGTGTTGTGCATACATCCCTGTTTCCCTTAGACAGTTGTTTGTTAAACATTTACCACCATACTTCTGGTCATAAATTCCAGAAATAAGGAGAGAAGAGTCCCCTTGTTCTGTGCCCTGTTGTGTTATTCTAAATATCATAGTTTAAACAGAGCACTGATAGACTGAGGAGCTTCCAGAGGAAGCCTTGAGTTCATATGATGTCATGTAGGCATCTATTGAAGGAAATGGGGATGTTTATCTTATAGAAGAGATTCCTCTGGGAGAGGGGACGCAATAGCTGGCTTAAAGTATTTGAAGGCCTCTTATATGGAAGAATAATTGGATTTATGCTTTTGGGCCTCTGAAGGCAGAATCAAGACAGGGGTTAAAAGTTGAATGAGCTAATTTGGGCTGGATGTAAGGAAAAATTTCCTAACAATTTTTGTTATTGTTCAATTGTTTCAGTCATGTCCAATTCTTCATGACCCCATTTGGGGTTTTCTTGGCAAGGATACTGACATGGTTTTCCATTTCCTTCTCCAGCTCATTTCATAGATAAGGAAACTGAGTTATGTGACTTGCCCAGGGTCACATATCTAGCGAGTATCTGAGGACAAATTTGAAGTCGAGAAGATGAGTCTTCTTGACTCCAGTCAGGCCACATCACTGAATTGCCCTTCTAACAATTAGAACCTTCTCAAGGTACGATGTATTGCTCATGTTTTCCTCTTCATTGGAGTTCTTCAAGCAAAAGCTAGATGACCATCTGTCAGATATATTGCAGTGGGGATTACTTTCAGGAATTGGACTAATTGGTTGTTGAAGTCCCTTCCAATTCTAATGAAACTCTAATGACTAAAAGAGAGTCAAATCCTTTAAGCATATTGCCCTACTAGTATCAACTCATACAGAAGCTTACTGATCCTACTTCCAGCAGTGTGTGATATAGAGACAGTCCTCCCCTACATCATCTCACAGAGCATGTGAGCATCTGTGGGCTTACTCTGTGGTGATGGAAAAACCTTTTAACTGGCTGCTATACTGGAACCGAATGTGTATTCAAAAAGCTTAAACAAATAGAAGAGCCTTCTCTTCCCTGGAGGTTTCTGAGTTAAGGAGGAAGAAGAACCTCTGTAAGCCTCTAGGTGGGGATAGAGATAATAATGCCAGCTGCCTTATCTCCCTATGTGGGCCATCGGATTACTTACTGTAAATACATGATTCTGCTGTCTCTTCTGTCTCTGTTATGCTTCTTTTTTCCTAGTTTTGGAAATAAAACTGACTAGGTTATAACCTGGTGATTTGAAGGGTTGAAAGAGCCGTCAGAAGCATAGCAACTGGAGTCAATAGCAGAATCTTTCTCTCTCTCTGTATGTGTGTATGTATATACATGTGTATGTATGTATGTATGCATGTATGTATGTATATATGTATCAATAGCTGAAATAACCAAACAAAGGAAGAGGCCAATCCTGAAGTCTAGTAGTGAATTGACCAGGCAGACACTCATATCCTACAAGCAAGAGAACAACTCATTCATTGGCTATGTCATGCCTAGATGTGTATTTGGTCAGGGCAATGTTTAGTAGTAGTCACTTCAAGTCTGAATCTACTCTCCCCAGGAGTCATGGTGGTAGAAGACAGGCAGCAAACAGTGGGCTTGCAATTTTGGTTTGTCTGTTTTTTTTTTAAATTAGATTTTGATATATCTTGTTAGTAAACATTCTTTTATAAAAACTAATTGATTGCATTTATGGAGAAGATATAATAAGGTCTAAAGTGTGTGTATATACATATATGTCTTCTCAGTAAATATTCTTTTACAAAGGCAAATTGATTATATTGATTATCTATGGCAGCCAGATGGTACAGTGGATAGAGAACTGGAACTGGAGTCAGGAAGACCTGAATTCAAATTTGGTCTCAGAAACTTACTAGCTGTGTGATCCTGGACGAGTCACCTCAGCCTGTTTGCCTCAGTTTCCTCATCTGTAAAATGAGCTGGAGAGGGAAATAGCAAACCACTCCAGTATCTTTGCTAAGAAAACCCCAAATGGGGTCCTGAAGAGTCAGACACAACTGAAGAACAACAACAATTGATTACAATCGGTTAATTGATATTGAGAAAGTGGTAGGTGGTAGATCGATATTGGAGCAGTAATCCCTGGTTATATGATATCGGGATGATAATAATTGGCACTTGTGACAGATACGGGAGAGAACATGTCCGAAGAGAGACTGAGAAAAAGAGAACTAGAGAAAGATACCCCCATGCCTTAGAGATACCCCCGGAACTCGAACCCCAAAGCCTATCTTTATTACACTAAAAATGTGGAATTCTGAGATGCATCTCTTCATTGTTCTTTGGTCACTTGCATTTCTGATTCTTGGAGATTACACTATTGCAAGGTTCACAGCCATATATCATTATGAAGAAAATATCTTAAAAATCATTTTTGTTTCAGAAACTGGCTCAGTATTATTGAAAACACTGCACAATTTTCAGATCAAATCCAGCCCATTCTTCTACTACTATTCACTTCTGGGTCTAACTCATTGCCTACCTATAATGCCTATATTAATCTGAGATGAAAATTATACAAAAAAAAGTTATAAGTAATGTTATTGTTGTCCACTCATTTCAGTTGTGTCTGACTCTTTATAACCCCATCTGGGGTTTTCAAACAAAAACATTAGAGTGGTTTGCCATTCTCTTCTCCAGCTCATTTTATAGATGAATATCTGAGACAAACAGGGTTAAGTGACTTGCTCAGGGTCACACAACTTGTAAGTGTCTGAGGCTGGATTTAAGCCCGGGTCTTCCTGACTCCATCATCAATAACATGTTTCAAGTATACATAGCTTTTACTTGTGTACAGACACAGAACTATAATTATTTCACATATTTTTCAAACCACCACTTCAATCTTTATTATATCATGACGGCACATGAACTGCTCTGGATTCCTGAAGGTAATAGAAATAGAAATAGAAAGACAAGCTCTAGCAGGTGTTACCAAGCCACAGAAGTTCTGAGCTTGAGCCCAGGAGCAAACTGTATATCTCTGATTTTGCAAACCAGTCTAGCTAAATTTTATGTCATTGACAGAAGATGATTCCCCCTCACCCGCCCCCCCCTTAGTCACAGCCACTCTTTATGACTGTGTGATAAAGCATAGAAGGATTGCCATCGACATTAGTGGAAAAAATGCCCAAACCAATAAAACAACTGATCCTTGAAATATCAAGTCATCTTTACAACATCCCCAGGGAGTAGGCACAAATACAACTATAACAACATAAAACACTGAATTAGCAGCTAATGGAAATAAAAAAAAAGTTTAGATAAGACACAGTCCTTGGCATCATGGAACTATTACTCTAGAAAGAGGAAGCCACAAACACAGAAGATCTCATTGCATAATATTATATAATAAGTGCATTAGAATGCTGGCCTCCTGCATTCCTTCACCCCTAGTGCTATATAAATTATGAGGAAAAAGGTTGTTACTGACCTGGAAGCATCAGAGAGACTTCATAGAGGAGATGGAATTTGAATTGCTTTTTAAAAGATGGGGAAGAAATCAACAAATGAAATGGCAAGAGGTAAGGAGGCAGGAAGAAAGAGATTCCAGACACAGAAAACAGTTTGAATGAAAATACAAACTTATGGCAGAGCAAATGTGTCAAGAACTCCGATCTAGAAAGGTAGGGTGGCATCAAATGTAGTGAATCTTGATTGCCATGTTGGAAAGTTCAAACTTTAGTCAGTATCAATTAATCAGGAAGAAACTATTGAAGATTTCTGAGCAGAGGAATGACAGGATCTATGCAGAAGGAAGATTTTTCTGAAGTGATATGGGATGGATTGGAGAGATGCAAGAAGAAGCATGAAGATCTGTAAATAGGTAGGCTATTAAAGTAGTCATGTGGAGCACCTGAATTAGGATAGTGGCAGTAAGACTGAATAAAGAGAGAGCATATGTAATAGATATTGTGAATATAGAATTGACAAGTCTTGGTGGAAGCAAGTATTATTTCTATTTTATACATGGAAAGATTGAAGCATAGACTGAAAGTCAGATTGTAGAATGTGAAGACTGAAATAAATCATGAGAGATCAACTGTTAGTCAACTCCTATCCTCAGGCAGAACTATTTTAAAATATCCCTGGAGAATTAATTATGTTTTGAAAGACCTCTACAGGAAGATATAATCTTCCCAAGTATTTCTGTTTCTAACATTCTAGAGGAAGATATAGTCTTCCCAAGTTTTTCTGTTTCTAACATTCAATAATCTTAATAATATTTTCTTCTTATACTCAACCTAAATCATTGATTGCACTTTCAACTTAAACCTTTTC
>CM053622.1:663461137-663482662 GCA_028646595.1 Phalanger gymnotis
CTTATTTCTGGTGATCCATGGAGATGAAGAACAGCTGGCCTCTGTCCTTAGTGTCAAACTCCTTTCTATAGTTGAAGGTCATTATTTAGTCATCTTCTAGCCTTCTCTTTTCCAAACTGAGTCATTTTAATTTCTTTACTCTTCCTTC
This sequence comes from Phalanger gymnotis, assembly GCA_028646595.1. Lineage (NCBI taxonomy): Eukaryota > Metazoa > Chordata > Mammalia > Diprotodontia > Phalangeridae > Phalanger > Phalanger gymnotis. The sequence continues at coordinate 663,461,286 of CM053622.1, forward strand.
ATCAGTTTTATTTTCTAAACTTTTAATTACTGTATGGGATTCTTCACTGAAATACTATCCAACGAAGTTTTCCTAAGTTATGGAACAAAAACCTAGGCTGGCATTTATGGTAATGATTCTAGCAGCAACATGGAAGGTTTGCCTCTTAATCTATATTTCCTAGGGAAATATGGTGGATAGTGAGCCTCTCAGGATTTGTAGTCCAGAAGGACAAGTATTCTTTCTCAGTCGTGAGAGTGATTTAGATCTAAATTTAAAGAGGCAGCTTAGGTGGCACAGTGGACTAAGTACTAGGCCTGGAATTAGGAAGATCTCAGTTCATATCCCCCCTTAGATCCTTATTGTGTGTGACCTTGGGTTGGTCACTTTGGTTGCCTCAGTTTCCTCAACTGCAGAATAGGGATAGTTATAGTACCTTCCCCCCAGGATGGTTGTGAGGATCAAATGAGATAATATTTGAAAGTGCTTACATAGAACAGTGCCTGGCACATAATAGGTACTATACAAATGTTAGCTATTATTAATTTTTATTACAAAAGACTTAAACCAAGCTAGGAGTTCCTAAAGGGACACATGCAGACTGTGACTGACAGACAGATCGAGAGAAAAAAGCAGAGACTTTGTGAACTCAGCCAAAACAGCAGCAGCACTTGAGAGACAGCATCCCTGGCTCCACCCAAGACTTAAGAAGCCAAGCTGGAAAGAATTAGCAGCCCAGGGCAATGACCAAGAGGAGAAACTGAAAGCAGGGCTGAGCTTGGCAGAGAAAGGAGAGATTGACAAGGGTCACCAGGCCTTGCAAGCAACTCAGAAAAGAATACCCAGGGTGAAGTGATTGGTGGTACCCACCTTTTCACAGAATAAGGAAAGTTCCCTCCAAAAGGTCTGCTTTTTCCTAACTCTCCCTTCTTATACCCATCTAGTAACAGACACAGTAATATGTTGTGCTTGCTTCTTCTACCTAAACATTTCTTGTATCCTGAATTTTGCCTCAAATATAAGGAGGACAAGAGATAGCTAGAGATATACAAAACTTTAAATTAGGACACAGGGTCAGATCTCTTTTTCAAAGTTAGAAATTTTCTTAACTAGAGACTCTGTGATATTATGATCATGCCAGTAACTCTTCATTATATATGTGAACTTCATAAAACAGAAGGAAAAGTGATCAGGAGGACTTCAAAGCCATTATGTTGCCCCTAGACCGAAAGTGGCTAGCTAATTAGATATACAGCCTCCTTTGTGAGAAAAGGAAAAGGGAAATAGTTTAGGCATAGGTGAGAGAGGCAAGGCCTTGGTGAGATTCATCTCCACCCCTTCCAGAAGAGAAGAGGAAGCAAAGGCAGGGAGAGCAGAGATAGAATTTTGTGTACAGGGAAAATGACAACTTGGTCACTTTAGCTGGAACATAGAGTAAGTATATGAAAGATGTTATAAATTTGGAAAGATAGACCAGAGCCAAATTATGAATTTTTGTTTGTTTTTAGTATATTTTTACTCAGTGAAATATTTTTCAATTACATGTAAAAAAAGTTTAACCTTCATTTAAAAAGATGTTGAGTTCCAAATTCTCTCCCTCCCTCCTGTTTCTCCCTCTCCCCTTGAGAAGGCAAACAATGTGATATGGATTATACACATGAAGTCATATGAAACATATTTTCTTATTAGCCATATTGCAAAAGAAAGCATATACATACTAATCCAAGAAAAATAAAGAATAAAAAGTATGCATTAATCTGCACTTAAAGTTCATCAGTTCTCTCCCTGGAGGTAGATAGCATTTTTCATCATGAGTCTTTTGGAATTATCTTGGATCATTGTCTTAATCAGAGTAGGTAAGTCTTTCCCAGTTGATCATCCTTATGATACTGCTGTTACTATGTACAATGTTATCCTGGTTCTGCTCACTCTGCTTTGTATTAGTTTGTAGAAGTCTTCCTAGCTTTTTCTGAAAGCATCCTGATCATCATTTCTTAAAACGCAACAGTACTCTATCACAGAATTAAGATACAATAGTATTAGAACACAATAGTATTCCAATAATAATCATATACCCCAAATTGTACAGACATTCCCCACTTGATGAGCATCCCCTCAATTTCCAATTCTTTGTCATTACAAAAAGAGCTGCTATAAATACTTTTGTACCAATAGGTCCTTTTCCCCCTTTTCTTTGATCTCTTTGGGATACAAATCCAGGAGTGGCATTTTTGGGTCAAAGGGTATGCATAGTTTTATAGAAGGGCTTTAAGTGTTAAGCAAAATGTGTTTTATACTAGATGAAGTAGGGAGCCACTGTTCCTTTTTGATCAGGAAAGGACATGGTCACAATTTGGTAGCCATCTAGGCAATGGATTAGAGAGGGGAGACCAATGCACCAATTTTGCAGTCTTTTTCAGAAGAAAAACCTTAAATTCATACACGATTTAATAATAATAAGAATAGTTCACATTTATATAATGCTTTAGGGTATGCATGACACTTTATATGTATGCATTATCTTATTTGGTTCTCACAACCATTATGTGAGGTAGGTCCTGTTAAAGAGAGAATGCAATACAGGCTGTTTCTTATTGGATCGAGGGCTAAGTTATGTGGTATAAACAGTAATTATTGTGCTAGTTGAGTAAAGGGAAAAAGATGTGAGAGAAGGTCTTCATGGAATACATGGAAACTCAACAAAGTCTTAAATGACAAGTAAGATTATGCTAGGTGAAAAGAAGTTAGGAAGTAGATTCTAGGCTGAGTAAATACCAAGAACAAAGATAAGGAGTGGTAAGGAAAATTATGAGCGTGAGGATTCCTTGTTTCTAAGGAAACAAGTTTGACTAGAGCAGCATCTGGCTTACGTTGGGGGAAGGAGTGTTGTAATGAGCTTTCTTCATATTCCATCATTCAGAACATTGGTGAAAATGATAATAAATTCCTATTTTTCTTTACTCCTTTTTTCAATATCCTTTTGCCACAAGAGGTCTGATGCTGTGTATCACCAGCTTCTGCTTCTCCTGGCTATCCTTTCTTGATCATCCTCCTTTATCACTTCATATGTGATCCTAATTACCTGGCTAATGTTAACACTGCTTCTCTCCCTTCTTGTCTGTCATGGACCTGCTTCCCAATCATACCTGGAGATTATTCCTCCCCTGTAACTTCTACTTCAAGTACATCCTCCCAATAATCCCTCCAAGAACATCTACCCAGTAATTTGTCTTTCTACTTTTCATATCCATTCTTTTTTTAATTTGCTGCCAATTGGCTGTTAAGGTGATAGCCATGGCTTAAAGAACAGAAGGGATTGTTTATAAGGAAATCAGAACAAGCTCAATAAATGGAGATTTGAATTGTGGTACCATTGTACTCAGAACTCTGTTTAATGATGCTCTTTAGTGCATCAATTTTCTTTTCATTAGCATATTTGGTAATTTTTACTTTCAGATAAATTATATCTAAATTATCTCTGAAGTTTTATAATTCAGAGCTTTTTTTTTCTTTTTTGGTGCTACTGTCTAAACAAGTCTTTTAAATTGCTCCACCTAGAGTTTTTATTAAAGTTCTGAGGCTCTTCCTTATAATTTAAGGGGAAAAAAGTCTATTCATCATGTAATTTTACTTATCATGGAAATTAGATAGTCCAGGGTACATTTTGTCCTGTTGACTCACATCTGACCTCATTATGATAAAAAAAGAATATGTATCATAATAAAAATGTAGTCGTTTCTCAGTTATAAACCTAGTAAGACCTTGAACCAGTTGAATTGTGTGGTAATAAAACTATCAGATTATCCCTTAGCATCATTTTTATTCTTGAACTGAATGCCCCAATGTGAACCTTAAATATAAAGTTATTGCAACTGAGACTCAGTCTTTGGAAATTCAAATAAAACTAGTACAGTGCTGGAAGGACAGTAGGAGCTCAATAAATAGCTGATGGGTTGAAATAATACGACTAGTATTGATGATCTCTTTATCCCTCCAGCTTTAGGCAGGAAAGGATAATTTGCTATTTGTATGTCAAGCCATTAGTCCAAATGTAGGTTCAACCGAAATTAGTCAGACTTTACCTATGAAAGTCTGTGTAATTTATCTGTATTCCTGTGGGATAAAAAGGCCCAACTTCATTATTCTCTTAATATAACTCGATAGATGAAAAAATGACTCAGAACCATGGAGATTATAGATTAGATTATAGATTTTTACTGACACTGCAAATTAAATGCTTTAAGACATCTTGTCTTTGTTGACTTGCAACTTGGCATTATAGATTTTTACTGATACTGTAAATTAAATAATTGGAGATATTTCTCATTGTTCTTGTCTCACAACTTGCCGTGACACAGATAACAGTGATTCTACAGTCAAAGTGCCTCTTTCTGAAACAGATTTGGTAAACTGCTCTCAGAACTCGGAATTATTTAGCAAAGAGAAGTAAAACAATTTTATTATTTTTAAAATTGTATTACAAACTTAACCACCAACAAACACTAATAATCAAATGAACACATAGATTAAAAAGTAAGAGAAAGACCAGCTTAATGGATTGCATGCTTAGCTGGTCTTTAGTAAGACCTGACTTCAGTTCCAATCTCTGACACCTTCATACTCTATGACACTAGGCAAATTTCCACACCTGCAAATTCCCTATGAGTAAATCACATATCCTTCATATATTCAAGCAATAAGGAACATAATTTTGCATAAAATTTTTGGCACCGAACAAAGTACAAGTGACTATGTTAACAAACACCCCGCTACTCCTAAGACACAATGTTTTTGTTTTGTATTACTAAGTCAGATATTGTGAATTCCGTGGCTTTGTTTTTAATATCTATATATCCTTTAGGCAACTCTTGGGGATTTTTCTACTAATTTGTGATTTGTGATGATGAAGAACAATTCCACACCTGCTGTCTTCTACATTGATTAAACTACAAATTCATCACATGCTGTATTGGTAAGTGTCTTTGATTGAGTCTTACTAGGTGCAGGCTCCAGGCACACACCCTTTTGCTAACTAAGTGTAAAGCCCCAGGCTCACGCCCTTTTGCTGATTAGGTGTGAATCCTTTGAGCCCTGAACAGAGTATAAAAGCATCCTGCCTGAAGCTGTCACTCACTGGAAGAGTGGTGTGTGACTCTGAGCAAGCCCTTGTAACTGCCTCCCCACCCTTGGCCTTGCTAACCCAGATGTTGGTTTGTATTTGGTCTGTTTATAATGAATGTTTATAATTTGTTTGTATTTGCTCTGAAGTTCAGGTTGCTGGCTTTTCCTCCTGAACTAAATGAATGATATTTGTATGTTGGATTAAAGTGGGATTGTTAACCCCTTAAAGTTACTTTCCTTAGTAAAGCAGATCAAAAGAACCTGTGTTAGGGGCCTTCTGTTTGCTGGTTGTTGTTGGTTTTACGCAGCCACAGTAGCTGCTAGCAAGACTGTTGCTACACATGCTCAAGTATTGAAGAGTGTATTTTTATACAAAATCCTTAAAATGGGGGGGGGGGGGAGTATTAGGAATAATCACATTAAAAACACTCTCCTCCCAAAAGTTTTTGCTCTATATCTCTTCTCAAGTTAGCTTCATATTTGGCTCCCTGTGACTTTGTTTACATTATGTATATATTGGCATGTGTATATATGCACATATGCATGTGAATGTATATGTGTATATATGTAAAAGCATATATATTTACACAGGGATGTGCTGGAGACAGCTTGAAACAGCTTATGTGAGGGCTGATTTTTTAGTTCACACTAAATTTTAGTGTGAACGTTTGAATCTTAAATAATGGCAAATACTAGAAATCAGGGCTCAATTTATTGTTTTGTTTGTTGTCTGGATTTAAGAAAATTATGAAAAAAATTAATACCAATTAAATTACAAAATGTGTCATGTCTACATTTTCCCAAAATGCTGTTTGTTAAACATTTACCAGCCCACCCCTGTATGCACATATATGCACATGTGTATTGCATATTTATTATGTATGTGTATATATACCCATGTGTGGATGTATATATGCATGTGTAGAATTATGTGCAGCCATCCCTGTTTTCTTTTTATCGTTATTTATTTATTTAGTTTTAGTTTTCAACATTCACTTCCACAACATTTTGAGTTTTAAATTTTCTCCCCCTCCCTCCCCAAGACAACAGGGAATCTGACATAGGCTCTACATTCAAATTAAACATATTTTCATATTAGTCATGTTGTAAAGAAGAATTAGAACCAATGGGAAGAACCATGAGAAAGAAGAAACAATACAAATACAAAAAAAGAGAGCAAATGGTATACTTCCATCTGCATTCAGACTCCATAGTTCTTTCTCTGGATGTGGATAGCATTTTCCATCATGAGTCTTTTGGAGTTGTCTTAGATTCTTGCATTGCTGAGAAGAGCTAAGTCTATCAAAGTCAGTCATCACACAATATGGCTGTTACTGTGTACAATGTTCTCCTGGTTTTGCTCACTTCAGCCATCCCTGTTTTCAAGACAACCCTCTAAAACTGTAAGTTGCATTGCTATGCACTGTAAAATTTCCTTCTTGGGAGTTCCCTATGCCAATGAAATCATGAATTCACATATAGCTACATTTCTCTATCTCTACCTAGATGTACTACTGCTATATAGAAATAGGATATAGAATTGCACATAGGACCATCCAATGGTGATATACAGCAAAAAACCAAAATCACTTAATTGTCCAAAAAAAAAAAGGAAAATATGGAGATCTAAGTGACTAATCTGGAGTATAGATCACAACCTGGCAATTTTAGGATGATTGACATCCCAGGAAATTTAGGAAACTTAAGGAAATGATAAATGTGAAGAATGCAAGGAAATCCGGAAAGATCCTTACAAAATAAGACCAAACAGGATCAGTAGCAATGTATATTTTATTTCTGCTGTCCTTATGCCTTACCTTTTTGTTCTGCTGTCATTTTATTTTATTCACGTTGTCAGGTTGTATATATATATACATATATATATATACACACACACATATAGTTTTAGTTCAATGACCAGGTTTGGCCTCATTTGATAAGGATCTCTCTACATTTCCTTGCATTCTTTATATTTATCATTTCTTTTGTTTTTATAATTTTTTGAATATTAGTAATCCTGAAATTTCCATGTTATAATTCATTTTCCAGGTCTATCACTTAAGTCTATATGTTTTCCAATTCTTTGGATAATTCAAGAATTTTTTTTTGCCTTTATCTCTCTCCTTGGGCTCATTCTGTACAATTTTTTTTATACTTTAGTATAAGTATGTGTGCATATACACATATCTACACTTTTAACACCTATACTTGTATGTATATATAGACTGTACCTGTTGTTAGTTGCTCTTTTGGATTTCCTGAGTTTTTCTATTATATTCTCCAAATTGGTCACTTTCTTCATTGTTAGGTTCTAGTCCTTTTCATCATCTCTTACTTCTAGCTTCATTGTGATGTTTTTGGGTTGATTTTTATTTTCTTGTGTATATGTATAGGGTTGGGGTGGGGGGAGGAGAAGAGCCATTTTTCTTTAGTGCTTTCCTTTTTTGCTTTTGAGTAGTATGTGAGGACTTTGACTCCCTTTGACTCTCATGCTCTGATCTCTTCACTGGAAAATCCCAAACGTAACAGTTTCTATAGCACTTGCTTAATGTGGATGCTAGATAAATTATCCCCTTTAGGATTCAACTAAAACAGTAATATGGTTGCCATTAACAATAATTCCAGTTATAACAATCTGTGCTTTAGTTCCCTTGGTTAGTCAGTCATTCAGTCAACAACCATTTACTAAGTGTAAGTGCTGGGGATAGAAAGAAAGGTTAAAACAAAAACAAAACAAAACAAATGAAGGAGTTCACTGTCTAATGGAGTATCATTATTGTTCAGTTGTTTCAGTTATGTCGACTCTTTGTGAACCCATTTGGGTTTTTTTTTTTTTGGAAAGGAATGTTTTGCCAATTCCTTCTCCAGCTAATTTTGCAAATGACAAACTGAGGCAAATAGGGTTAAGTGACTTGCCCAGGTTTCACACAGGTACTAAATGTCTGAGAGTAGATTTGAACTCAGGTCTTCTGACTCCAGGTCCAGTGTTCCATCCCCTACACCACCTAGCTGCCCACAACAAGATATATACTATGAGGTATCTCAGAAGGAAGGTGCTAAGATTAAGGACCTGGGAAAGGCTTTTTTTCAGAAGGTGAGACTTTAGCTGAGACTTTAAAGAAGCCAGGGAAGCCAGAAGGTGGAGATGAGGGAGAGAATTCCAGGTATGAGGGACAGTCAGTAGAAATTCTGGGAGTCGTGTGAGAGAGTGTCTAGTACGAGGAACTACAAGAAGGACAAGGTCACTGAATCACAGAATAATGTGGAAGGGAGTAAGGTGCAGGAAGACTGGAAAGGTAGAAAGGGAACAGGTTATGAAAAACTTAAAAGGCCAAATAATTTGTAATACTCTTTAGGGTGACTTTGTTCATGCTCTTCTTTATTTCTTCTTTTTCTTTTTGTGAATCTTTAATTCATGAGTCATCATCATCATCAGGTATTTAATGAGCGCATACTGTGTCCAAGAAATTGTGTGCAAACCTTGAATGTGCCCGGGTATGACTGCACCCTAATCCACAGTCAAACAGTGGAGTGAGCAGATACAGAGTAAGTGAGCTTACAAAGTAAATTAAAATAATTGATCTGTTCCTTGAGGGCACATTTGCCTATACTAGAAACATTTTCCTTGTCATTATTTAAAGTCTTGCCTTGATAAAACATTCAACATAAAATATTTAGTGGGAGTTTTCACTGGTTCTTCAGGATCTTAAGAGGTAATTTAATTTAATTTTAATGCTCCCGCATTAAAAATCTTTTGGCAGAAGTGGAGGAAGGAAAAGAAGTAGAAGAAGGGGGAGTGGGTGAGAGGAGAACAAGGAAGACAATTTTACTTACTTGGTCTTGCCAAGTTCAGAGACACAGCATGCACAGAAAGTGTATTTCCCTTTCTTAGAAATTGAGAATTATCTGCCTCCTTTTAATAATTGCCTCATAAATCCACAGAAACATTGACTTCTTTCTTTCTTTCCTTCCTTTCCTTCTCTAAATGTTTAATGGCCGCTTAATATGTGCAAGGCATCGTGTTAGGTGCTGTAAAGTGATAAAGATTAATAAAACCCAAACCACACCTTCAAGGAATTTTATAATCTAGCAGTGAAGCTAAGATATGCATACAATTTAAATCCACAAAAGTTTCTTAGGGAGTTGCAAGGTGGTAGAGATAACCTACCACCATCCCACCTCAAACTTTTCCAGTTTTCTTATACCTTATTCACCAACACACTCTTAATCCAAGGACACGGCCCCCTGGCAGTTTTACTCCATCTCTTGGCTGTGGACACTTTCTCTGGCTGTTCCTCACTCCTGCAATGCTCCTCCTCCTCTGCTCTGGTTAATGACCTTTCTGGCTTCCTTTAAGCCCCATCTAAAATCCTTCCTTCTACAGAAAGCCTTCCCTAACCCCTCGTAATTCTAATCTCTATCCTCTTATTTATTTTGTATATAGTTTGCTTTGTATATGTGTTTGCATGTTGCCTCTTCCATTAAACTATAAGTTCCTTGAGGGCAGGAACTGTCTTTTGCTTGTTTTTGTATTCCTGGCACTTATCACAGTGCCTGGCATTTAGTACGGGCTTAATAAATGCATATTGACTGAGAAGTGATTTAAAAAAAAATCAGACCTGAGATTCCATTATTGTAGGGAGCTAACTAACTCTAGGTGAGTAAACTTCCTCTAACACGTGAACTCATGAACTAATGCTGTCCCACAGCACACACACTGCAATTTCTTTAGAGCACTGAGAGATTAAATTACTGTCCCCAGGTCACACTGTCAGTATATATCAAAGCCAGAATCTGAAGCCATATCTTCCTGACTCTAAGACAAACTACATACTGGACCATACTGCCTTTCAAGTATTAGGACATACAGTGACAAAAAGTGACGTGGTTTTTGCTGCTAAAGTGCTTACATTTGATTAAGGATGGGTCCCAATTAGTGCAAATAATGAATCTCCTCAGAAGTAGATGCATGCATTTCAATTCACACTATCTGAAGTTACAATTATGTAAAATATGGTAGTTGGTTTTATCCCAATGGAAATATGCACTACAAATTTGAATAATGCAACCACTTTTAGGAGATTCACATAGTAAGCTAGAATGGGATTGTGGGAAGCCTACCCATTAGATATTATAGCAGTAGGCTTTCCAAGCCTCCATGTATTTATTGTAGCAAGCAGAGCATATTGTATATGCCCTAAGGTCTGGGCTCTCATTGACCACCTTACCTGGGATTTTCCTCACCTTTTATAATGATTGAAGCATACTCAAAATGCATCATTATAAAAGGAATACTTTGTTCTCCACGATAATTCATACCATGAAGAATCTTTCCTATAGTACCCTTTTCTTCTGTAGCATGGAAGACAACCTTTTCATTATTACAGGAATAGATAACAAAAACAAACAAAACAAAAACCAAAAATCAGAGTATTCTCTTCCAGTCCTCTTTCCTTGCTTCCCATGCTCATTGGGAAATCCTCAGTTCTCTGTCATTCTTGTTGGTAGCTCTTATATCTACTTCACATGGATAAATTTACCTTTGAAGTTGGCCCTACTTGTTGCCAGCGACTTATAAATAAGGATTCAATTGTGGGGCTTCTCACTTGTCCTTGGAACTTTCCCCACCTCTTATGATGATGCAAGCGTGATCATGATGCAAGCCTTTTGTGTGTAACTTTAGCAAATTCCTGCCAAATCTCTAATGCAAAAGGAAGATTTTCTCATTTCTAGAATGTCTTAAGAGATAATAATACTGAAATCTATAATGTAATATTGCAATTATATTATTATTATTATTAGAGAAAGCTTTAGAGTTTGCCAAGTGTTTCACATACATCATGTCACATTTGGTCCTAATGATATTCCCTATGAGGTAGATGCTAATATTATCCCCATTTTATAGATGCGGACACTGAGATTCAGCTGTATTGCCTAATGCAATACAACTAATAATTCTCTGAGCTAGGATTTTAACTCTTCTTCTGAATTCCAAGGATTCTGTTTTTCATACAATTCTACCAACTTCCACCCATTTCTCACCTTTTCCTTTCTCTTCTCTCTTTTAACTATGCTCATACTTCAGACACCTATTCCCCTAAGTGTTTTCTGTTCCCAGGAGAACTCAAGAACAGTTCATCAAAACCAAAGTATGACATTCACAGATATGATGACTGAATTAAAGAATGAAACCAACAAAATTTTCTTGAGATTTGAAGACAAAACATACAGAATTTTAAACACTAATCATCTTTCTTGAAAAAAAAATCCCTTGAAGTAACAAAAGGGTTCTTTTTAAAAGCATGTATAAATTTTAAACATCACTTTTTTAAGGAAAAAAGAAAACAAAGTCAGAGGTATTAGAATTTCAGGCAGGACTTGAGGGGTCAATGAGCAAAAGAATTTTCTTTGTGTGTGATTTGTTAAATTGTTGGGTACTCTCTTGTTAAATATAAGCTTTTGTCCCTTATTTTGTGTGCTTATTTGACTTATTTTTGCTGAGCTATTACATTTATAATCTTTAAAACAATTTTATTTCTTTCTTTATAGTTTTTTATCCCTATCCCATTTATTTTTTTTAATTTTTATTTAAAGTTTTGAGTTCTAAATTCTATCCCTCCCTCCTTTCCTCCCCTCCCCCTTCCCTGAGATGGTAAGCAATCAGATCCAGGTTACACATGTACAAATACATAAAACATTTCCATATTAGTCATTTTGTATAAGAAGACTCAAATAAAAGAAAAAAAATGAAAGAAAGAAAGTGAAAAAAACATATTTCAGTCTGTATTCAATCAATATCAGTTCTTTCTCTGGAGGTAGACAGTATGTTTCATCAGTTCTTTGGGATTGTCTTAGATCATTGTATTACTGAGAATAGCTAAGACAATCACAGTTCTTCATCAAACATTATTTCTATTACTGTGTACAATGTTCTGGTTCTACTCTTCACTCACTATGTTTGTTTGTTTGTTTTGCAAGGGGGTAGGTAGGGCAATTGAGGTTAAGCAACTTGCCCAAGGTCACACAGCTACTAAATGTGTCATGTCTGAGGTCAGATTTGAACTCAGGTCCTCCTGACTCCAGGGCTGGTGCTCTACTCACTGCACCACCTAGCTGCCCCTTCACTTCACTATGTATCAATTTATGTAAGTCTTTCCAGGTTTTTCCTGAAATCATTCTGCTTGTTATTTTTGTAGCACAATAATGTTCCTTTACAATCATATACCACAGCTTCTTTAGCCATTCCTCAATTGATGGCCATCTGTTTGATTTCTAATTCTTAACTACCACAAAAAGAGCTGCTGTAAATATTTTTGTACAAATACATCCTTTTCTCTTTTTTGGATATCTTTGGGATATAGACCTAGCAGCTGTGGTATTGCTGGGTCAAAGGGTATGCACAGTTTTACAGCCCTTTGGGCATAGTTCCAAATTGCTCTTCAAAATGGTTGGATCAGTTCACAACTCCACCAGCAATGTATTAGTTTCCCAGTTTTCCCACGTTCCCTCCAACATCCAACATTTTTCTTTTTTTTTTGTCATATTAGCCAATCTGATAGGTGTGAGGTGGCACCTCAGAGTTGTTTTAATTTACACTTTTTTCCAACCAATAGTGATTTAGAACATTTTTTCGTATGACAATAGATAGCTTTGATTTCTTTGTCTGAAAACTGCCTATTCATATCCTTTGACCATTTATCAATTGGGGAATGACTTGTATTTTTGTAAATTTGACTCAGTTCTTTATGTATCTGAGAAATTAAGCCTTTATCAGATATACTTGTTGCAAATTTCCCCTCCAGTTTTCTGCTTTCCTTATAATTTTGGTTGCATTGGATTTGGTTTTGTTTTTTCGCAAAAAATTTTTAAATTTTATAAAATCAAAATTATCTGTTTTATACTTTGTAATGCTCTCTGTATCTTCTTTGGTCCTAAATCAAAATATCCATAAATCTGACATATAAACTCTTCCATGCTTTCTTAATTTGCTCATGATATCACCCTTTATGTGTAAGTCATGTACCCATTTTGACATTATCTTAGTATACAGTGTGAGATGTTGGTCTGTACTTAGTTTCTGCCATGCTGTTTTTCTGTTTTCCAATAATGAGAAAACAATTTTAAATCATTTTTTAAGGCTCACGTTTAATTACTTTTCAAACAGTTGTCAGGAAGGAACTATTTTGACAACAATACAATTATTGATGCTTGGCTCTGTCCTCTATGTTTAATTCCAATGATAAAGCAATTACTGAGTGAGAAAGAATAATAACCACCATGCTGATACCTTTGATTCCTGCATTTTAAAACTGTTCATGTCTCACATAATTTCTTAATGTGTATTTGTCATTTATTTAAGTGATAAAGGAACAGAACAAAAAAAATTAATAAATAACTGAAATTTGTGTAGGTTTTCAAAGGGTTTGTAGGAATTATTTTGTTTGATGCTCACAACAACCCCATTTTGCAAAGATGAGGAAATTGAGAGTGACAGTGGCAGAGTAAGTGAATGACCCAGAGTGTCACCCCTACTAAACATCTAGACTGGGATTTAAATACAGGTCTTCCTGGTATCTAGACCAGTGCTTTAATCACTAAGCAATGCCACTTAACATTTTTCATAAGCAATGTGTTCGATTTTTTCAAAGGAAAAAAATTTCCTCCAAATATGTATTCAGATACATACACACAGTGTCTGAGTGTATAAGTATGTGTGGGTGTGTTGGAAGAGGAAGAGGAGAAATGGTGATTTTGTTTTTAACTAGAGTCTATAACAAAAGCAGGCATGTAGAACAAAGGAACTGGGACAGAGTTCTCCAGCTCCTCTGGCTCCTCCAAATCCTTTCCCCCAACTTAATGTGCATCGCAACTAGGACAGAAAATTGGGAAGATTGGGTAAGAATTATAAATGCAGTAATGCAGAAGGGGAGTATTTTAGAAGCTCTATCTTCTTTAGAGACATAGAGAGAATACAGAAGAAAATACAGAGGAAAAATAATCAGCCCATGAATTAAAAAATAGAATTTTTAAATAACTAGAAGGAAGAGAAATAATGAGAGACAAAAAGCATAGTTTACATTGGAAAACACTAGTTTAGAGTATATATGGGAGATAAAGATTTCATGGCCTTATCACTGAGGGCCTAGAATGCCACCATCAGTAGTATGAATTTTAACTTATCAACATAACCATTAATAATTCAATAAGCATTAAAGATTTTAAAAAACTAATTAGATGTTAGTGTGCAAGATGAAATGGAGCAAAGAGAGATCAGAAGCCAGAAAGCAGTTGTAAGACAATGGAAAAATTATAGACAAGAAGTAGTAAAGGCTTGAATGAGCATAGCTGCAATGGGAATGGAAAGGAAAAGATGGGCAAAAAAGTGTCTATTTAGAGATTTTAAAATGCTGCGGGTTTGGGATCCACAATAATTTGCCTCTGTTCAAGCCCTGAGCCCTATTATAGAAAATGGAATGGGCTTCTTTGACCCAAGTAATAAAGCGAGAAAGAACAAATGAAGTCAACATCCCCCGACATTATTGCAATTTCCTCCAACAAACTTCATTATCCACATCATCAATGCTTTTTATTATGTGTCCATTTGATATTCCCATTCAAAGACATGCTTCCATGTTGGCTCTTAAAGGAAAACAAAGGTAAAAGGAAATTTTCTGTGTTTAATAAATGGAAAAAATGCTCAGACCACTTAATAGTACGCCTGGGACAAGAGGTACTTAGGAGCTTAAAGCATAACCATATTTTCAAGTGATGGGAATTGCTCCTAAGGAGATTTGACATAGAAATCGGTATTCCTGTGTTCTTTGTTTGGACCTGGAATATATCCCTGAAAAAGATCTTATTGACATCTTGATTCAGTAGGGGTCAAGCTCCTGCTTATAAAGACAAGATGGAGTCTTAATACCCAAGCTTCTTTCATTAGTATAATTTCTACTTCCTCATCCAGCACTTCTGGAACTGTGAAGTGAATCAATCAATACGTATTTGTTAAATATTACAATTAGGTGGCACAGTGGACAGAGAGTTGGACCTGGAATTAGAAAGACCTGAGTTCAAATCCCACCTCAACAGGAGTAGCTCTGGCCATGACCTCTAGCTGTCTCAGTTTCCTCAACTGTAAAATGGGGATAATGTTAGCTCCTACTTCTCAGGGTTATTTTGAGGATCAAATGAGATAACATTTATAAAGTACTTAGCAGAGTGCCAGGCACATACTAGATTCTTAATAAATGTTTGTATCTTTAGTTCCTTCCTAGCTCCTGAAACTATAAAGTACATATTGCTTTATTAGATGCTATACAAAATCTTAGGGTACCCTTCCCCACCATCCCACCCCTTTAGGAAATTCAATTCTCAGGAAACCTGTGGATAGCCCTCACAAAGAAATTTAGCAAATTTCAAAAGACCTACTATGATGAACAGGAACCAGTTCACCAAAAAAAAAAAAAAAAGAGAGAGAGAGAGAAAAACCCAAACCATGCAACAAGCCACTCCCTAGGGATCAAGCAGATAAGACATTAGGAAAACAGGTTATTGCAAAGTTCAGGGCAGAACTACCTTATGTTTCTAGGTCAGGCAATAGGGTAAATATTAGATCTACAGAGTCAAAAGGCAAGAATGAAATGATTTAATTAAAGGGGTTGAAACGATGCAACAAAATAAATAGCTACTGTGTTGGATAAAGAAAATATTGCTCTGAGGTTCTGTTCAGTTGTGTCTGACTCTTCATGACCCCATTTGGGGTTTTATTGGCAAAGACACTACAGCAGTTTGCTATTTCTTTCTCCAGCTCATTTTATAGATGAGGAAACTGAGGCAAACAGGGTTAAGTGACTTACTAGTAAGGCCAGATTTGAACTCAGGAAGATGAGTCAGGAAGACACAGGCCCAGCCCTCTATCCACTGTGCTACCTAGCTGCCACTTTCTCTGAAGTAGAGCTGTGAACTATAAAGCCCAAGTAAAAGTATGAATGAGTCAATCAGTTAACAAGCCTTTATTAGGTGTTTACTCTGTGTCAGGCACCATGCCCGGCACTTTGAACACAAAGAGGCAAAAACAATCCCTGCCCTCCAGGACCTCACATTCTCATGGGAGAGACAATATGTAAAGAGCTAGGTATGTAAAAGATACATCAGAGTAAACGCAAGATAATCTGAGTGAGAAGGGCTTTAGCAGGTGAAGGGGCTAGGAAAGGCCTCTTGCTGAAAGTGAAATTTGAGCTGAATCTTGAAGGAATCCATGGAAGCTAAGGGGCAGGGGTGAGGAAGGAGAGCATTCCAGGAAGCGGAGTCATCTAGTGCCACACAGAAAGAAGACAGAGTGGCATGTTCAAACAACAGCAAGTATGCCAATGTTGGTGGATCATGGAGGTGGAGGGAACAATGTGTAAGAAGACTGGAATGGTAGAAAGGGGACAGGTCACGAAAAGCTTTTAAATCCATACAGAAGAATTTTCATTTCATCCTGGAAGTTTTAAGGAGACACTGGAGTTTATTGACTAAAGGTGGGTGGGTAGTGATAGTGTTACATGGTCAGGACCATGCTTTAGGAAAATCTCTGGAAGCTGAGTGGAGGATGGAGTGGAGAAAGAGACAGCAAGGAAACCAATTAGAAAGCTACTGTGTAACGGTCTAGGAGAGAAGTGCTGATGGCCTGAAGTAAGGTAGTAGCTATCTGAGTGCAGAAAAAGGGATGTATTAGAAAGATGTTATGAAGGTAAACATGAAAAAAGCCTAAAAAGATGAGTAATAATCAACAAAAGAGATTCTTAACTTAGTAATGGTATGTTTGAAGATATTTTAAGTCATTTGAGGCAGTTACCCAGTAACAAAGTCAGACAGATATTCCTCAAAGACTTTGAACTAATGTTAATATTTCTTACAGTAAAAATAAATATAAGTTCTTTAGAACATAAGTTTTTTTAAGGGTACGAACTATTTTTTTCTCTTTCTTTGTAATCTCAGTCATAGCACATACAGCCAAAAAAAAGTGCCTGGGTACATAGTAAGTGCTTAATAAATCCTTGTTGCTGGCAACAGATGTCCCTTTCACTGCCATGTTTCCCCAGTGATCTTCATTGCAATAGATACCTCTTAGTCCAAAACAGTAATAATTGTTCTTGGTATTCATGGTTAAAAAAGCAACAAAACAAACTTTTCAAATATCTGTTGCTGGTCAAGGGTAGCAATGATAACAAGTGTTACCTAAGGTTGCATAGTGAGTAAATGGTAGAGCAAAGCTATAATCTAAACCTTAAACTTCAAGAGTAGCACCGCACCTTAGAAGAACGTATTGTTTCTTCTGAGAATAACATTTATGTTATGGCGCCATTCTTGCAAGGCTAGTCTTGCTCCATCTGCATCTCAGCATTCTAAGATACCTTGAGGGATTTGTGGGTGTCTCTCCTCTATCATTGTTAACTGGAGCGTCATTGGTTGAATTGCCTCCAAATTAGGAGGCCCAAAACTACCACCCCCAGTTGTACCTAATTACTTAACATCAGATTAGTTTTTACTTCAAAGATATACCAAGAACAAAAAGTACAAACATTTCCTCCACATCTGAGGCGAACTCTCCTTTATACCACCTTGGTCTCTGAGAGAATAGACCCGAAATTTAGTTTAGTTCCTATGTAACATTGATCCTACCAAGTTCAAATCCAGATGTGGCACTGCTGTCAGATGAACCTTTCTATTGGGCTAGAGTCTTGAAGGTTGCTCCCAAAAGATCAGTCCTTGCTCTCCATGGCATTAGTGTTGCTCTGACTATAAAACCTGACCTTGATCCCAACTCCCAGATTCCTGCAGCTCACTCTCTCAAAGTGGGAAACATTACTCCCTGCACTCAATCACATGAGCTCCTTAGTCATTGAAGATATGGGGCAAAAAGAACATAGCTAAAGATATATTTTTGAATGCCTCCACAGCCAATCAAAAGTATTCCTTTCAACAAAAGGTTAGCAGACCAGAATCAGTCACAAGCTGTTTAGAAATACTTCACAGTGTGTCTCTCCAAGGCACTTCCCTTAGATATCATCAGGATTCTCCCTTAAAACAGCTTTTTAACATTATCCACGTGAAGAGATGCCATCTTCTCAGTAGCATCTCCATGTGGAGATAACCTCTCAGGCACTCTGGTGCTCCTGTTATATAAACAAAACTAGTAATGCTGTTAACATTTTTCCTAAGTTGCTCAAATCAGATTACTCTAATGTTTCATCATGGCATGGACATGTCTCTAGGTTCTCAAAACCTATGTTATCAAAGTGTAGACTTTGATAGGTTCTACTGTGGTATGAAGACTTTGGGTGTAATCCTTGTATAAAATGAAATCTAATTTCTGAAGACTATCTAGATAAACATGAAAAGGTTCATTACCAGCAGGCTTACTACTAGTGATGAATTCTTTAACCATGGTAAACCATGAAGCAAAAAAAAAAATACAAAATAGTCCTTGCTCACGAGCAAGCCACCTCTTTTCTACAGTGACAGTAGTGGAAATGGGGGTAGAAGATACTAAGAATGGCACCCTTTTTTGGCTGCTTACAAATATCAATTTAGCTATTGGTATTCCAAGTGTGAGATTCTTTCTTGATGACCAATAAGTGGACACACTGATGGAGGGTCTGAATCCTATCATCTTGACATTCTTGCTATTAAAGAAGAAGTTGCAGCTAATTGGAAGGATAGTTCTGTTTCTCCTTGGAGCCAGCAACAAATAAAGGAGTTAGCAGGGTTGCTTTTCTCATTCACCCTAAGGAAACACCATTTTATGGAACATTTTGGTCTTACAGTGTTGCAGTGTTCATAAGAAATTGAGAAAAGATGATCATGAAAATAATTACAGCTTACGCTCCAATGTCTGTTTCAAGGCATGAAGAGATAGAAGACCTTCCAAGTTAAATTCATATCTACCTTGTTACTTGTTGACTTCAATGCAAAGTGAGGTAAGTTTGGTGAGAGATATGCTGGAAAATATGAATCAGAAATAAGGAATAAAAGAGGTCAATGAATATCCTGAAATACACTATCATGAATACTTTCTTGAAGAAAAGATTCTGAAAGCTCTAGGCATTAAAAGGACAGAGTGGCATCATGGAAAACTGAAACTGTTTATATTTTAACATACAGGAAATGGCTCATTATTGATGCAGGAGTTATTCTTCAATCAGCTGTGTAGTCAGTTAACTGATTTGTTAGAGCAAATGTCAAAATTTACTCAAAATTGGAAGACATAATGAGAAAAAGAAGTGTTATACAATTGAAATAATTCCATATTAAGCTACTTAAACAAATTATTGGTTACAAAAATGGGATAGGAATGTAAGAAAGAACGTGGGGGAAAGGGAATAAGTATTTATTAAATGCTTTACTATATTCCAGTTGCTTTACAAATATTACCCCATCTGATCAAATAATTGTAAATGCTTAGCACATTGCTTGGCATGGTAAGTGCCATCTAAATGTTAGCTATCATCATCATCATCATCATCATCATCATCATCATCATCATCATCATCATTATTATCCTCATAACAACTCTGTGAGGTAGGTGCTATTTCCGTCCCTGTCTTTACAGTTGAGGAAATTGAGGCAGAGGTTAAATGACTTGCCTGGGGTCACATAGCTAGTAAGTATCTCAGGCTGAATTTAAAAGCAAGTCTTTTGGACTCCAGGCCCAACTCTCTATCCCCTGTGACAATTAGCTGCCATAGACAGTGACACTAACTATAATGAGCTAATATATATAAAACACTTTGCAAACCTTAAAGTGCTATAAAATGTTAGCTAATATCGTCACAATAAATTCATACAGAAGTTTAAACGATAAAAATCAGCTGTTGTAAGAGATGTAAAACATCTAAAATAGCTTTATTTTAAGAAAGAAAATACTTGACTTACCTGGCAAGTATAAAAGATATGGTAGTTGAGGGTAACACTAGCTTATAACATAAACTTGTTTGTAAAATCTTATGAAGGATGATGGAAAATTATGAGCAGTATTGCCTCATAAACTGGGGAGAAACAGCTGAGGGTAAAAACCAGTTTAAAGAAAGCTTGATAAGAAATCCAACTAAGCAAAGACATCCCAAGGGCATTTAAAGATAAAAATGGAAAGTAGAAAACAAACAGAGGAATGAAAAAGATCTGCAATTTGATAAACAAAGAAAATATAGCCACCTTTCTAGGACTTTAACTTCATAGACCCGGATGTGCTTGTAGGATAGTTAGAAATGCCACTAAGGAAAGAAATCTGGAACTATGCCCAAAGGGCTATAAATTGTGCATACCCTTTGACCCAGCAATAACACTTCTAGGTCTGTATCCCAAAGAGATCATAAAAATGGGAAAAGGACCCACGTGTACAAAAATATTTATAGCAGCTCTTTCTGTGGTAGCCAAGAATTGGAAATTGAGGTGATGTCCATCAGTTGGGGAATGGCTGAACAAGTTGTGGCATATGAATTTAATGGAATACTACTGTGTTACAGGAAATGATGACTAGGCGGACTTCAGAAAAACCTGGAAAGACTTATATGAACTGATACAGAGTGAAATAGTAGAATCAAGAGAACCATGTACACGGTAATAGCCACACTGTACAATGACTGGCCTTGACAAACTTAGCTCTTCTCAGCAATGCAAAGATCCAAGACAACTCCAAAAGACTCCTTTGGAGTCTGAATGTAGATGGAAGCATACTACTTGCTCTCCCTTTCTTTTTTGTTTTGTTTCCTCTTTCTTGTGGTTCCTCCTATTAGTTCTAACTCTTCTTTACATCATGACTAATGTGGAAATATGTTTAATATGAATGTATAAGTAGAGCCTATATCAGATTGCATGCCATCTTGGGGAGGGGGGAGGAGAGGATAGGGAAGAAAATTTAAAACTCAAAATTTTATGGAAGTGAATGTTAAAAACTATAAATAAAAATAAATAAATAAATGAATGAATAAATAAATACTTTTTTAAAAGATTGTTAAAGGAAAAAAGGAAATGCCACTGAAAAAGAGCAAAGATCGGAAAATCTGCTATATTAGACCATGAATAAATAGAGTAGAGCTATGCTGCAAGTAACACAATTGTCAGGGTTTTCAGAGACAGAATCATGAGATAGCAAAGGAAAGGAAGATAGCAAAGGTGTAGAAGCCAGGAATTAAACAAAAGAAGAAAACAGAATGAACTACTCATGAGAAATTGCAAGCTTCTGCAAAACCTTAAACTTCTCCCTAAAACGAAGGCCCATCTTTTTTTTTTTT
>CM053622.1:663483162-663512624 GCA_028646595.1 Phalanger gymnotis
CCCCCCCCAAATTAGTCCTGTCTTTTCCTTTTCTCCTGTATTTGTGTAAGCCTTCCTCTTGGTCTGAAATAAGCTCTTGCATTTTCCATTTTCTTGAAAGCCTTCCCTTCCTTAAGAGTCTAGCTTAGGTGCTACCTCTTTTATGAAAATGTTCCCAATTTTCCTAGCTATAATTTACCTAGCATGGTCCAGTGACCACAGGACTGGATTTGGAGTCTAAGGGATAATGATGATGAGGAGGAAGAAGAGGAAGAAGGATGTATTTATAAAGCAATTTAAGATTTACAAAGCACTTGACATCTGTTATCTCATTTGATCCTCACAACAAACCTGTGAGGTAAGTGCTATTATATTATCCCCATTTTATAGATGAAGAAATTGAGGGTGAGAGAGATTAAGTGACTTGCCTACAGTTACAGTTAAGTAAGCTTATGGACCAGAACTTGAATCCAAGTCTTCTAAGCCTCCAAGTCCAGCATCCTACCCCATTGTGCAACTTAGCTGCCTTTCCTGCCTGAGTTCAAATCCTGATTCTACTTCCTATTGTTTGTAACTTTACATAAAAGTGACTCAATCAGAGATCACTGGCTTTTAGCTTCCTCTCTCTAAAGTGACTTCTGACATCCATTCCAACTCTAAGCCAATGGTCTTGTTCCTCTCTCTTCAATTTCTGATATCACCCTAACCTTCTCTGTGTACTTTCTATTTTTCTAATTTGTATTATAATTATTTGTGTATATATTTTATCGCTCTAATAGATCACAAGCATTTTGAGAGTATGGACCATATTGGTTTTCATATTTGTACTCTCAGGCAAGCACAGTGCCTTGCAACTTGATGCTGAAACTGACTGCCAACAGCAGGGACACAGACATCTGTTATGAAAGAGAGGGCTCCAGGACAGTAAGGATGGAGCCAGGCTAAGGACTTCTACCTTAGTATTGGGGGCTTAAGTGAGGATGGCTCTTCCAAGAGCTTCCCTCTATGTGATCAAGTAAAGTGGCGCCTGCATGTCCGGTGGCTGTAGACTTAAGAAGCCAATTAGACATGACCTTAATCTCATCAAATAATGACACTAGTAGATCAGAACTAAGACAGACTTACATGTAAAGTTAGGCCAGATTATACTCTGTGGCTCCTATGTATAAAATTCTTATCTATTTCTAGCTTGCACACTGAATTTCTCACACTGTAATAGAATTTTGTAGTCTGAATGGCTAGACAGACGAGAAATGTTCTGATGATCTACTTTGGAGAGGAATTTAAAAAAAGCACAAAGGAGGAGCTCCTAAGGTCAAGATCAACTGACCATTGATTACTGACATAGTTGTGGCAGAAATGACTAGCGTTGTGGGAGGATTCTTCAGTGGGCTTCCTTTCTGATTTTGTCACAGAATCAACATTGGTAAGAGGTTTCAGAATTTATTTTTTAGCTGTTACTATCTCTTGTAGGGCAAGAAGACTTTGACAAGCTTTATATAGCTCTAAATCCTTTGAATTGGGCTTAGGAAGAGGCCAATACATGTAAATATTGGAGAAACCTCAGGGAAAAATGTTAAGGAATTAACTTGAATGTGGAGTTGGAAGTATTAAGATATTTTGGCACTGGTGAAAACCTGTAGCTTCAATGCTTAAGTTACTACCTCTATAGCAGGACTAGTAGGTGAGCCAATGGATCATATTGCCAGAAGCCAAGGAATTATAGGATTTTGGATCTGGAAGAGACTTGAGACCGACTAATTCATTATCATTTAACATGTGAGAAAAGAGGAAACATAAAGAGGATGAGTAACTTGTTCAAGCCTAACTTGAACCTGAATCTGTGTTATCTTAGTCTCAGTTTGGTACTTTTCAGACACTTTGCTCTTATTTACTAACATTTTCTTCTTAATTATAAGTATATCACAATATTATTGATAACATTTTTGGGGGAGGCAATTGGAATTAAGTGACTTGCCCAGGGTCACACAGCTAGGAAATGTTTGAGGCCAGATTTGAACTCAGGTCTTCCTGACTGTAGGGCTGGTGCTCTATCCACTGTGCTACCTAGCTGCCCCTATCCTCCAACCATTTTTTGTTTTAATTATTTTAAATACATCACAACATTATTGATAACATTTAGGGATAATTTGTGGTTGTTTTAAAAAGGAAAGGATGATCTCTACTAGGTGCATATCTAGCCCCATTTCTTTTTTTTTTTTTGGACAGGATTTTGACTGGTAGAGTAAGATATTTTTTTCTTGGCATAGCACACTTGGATTCCTTTGTTTCATGGGTGGCAATGGGAAAATGTGTGCTGAGTATAAATGTATCACATAACCAACTGTAATGGCAAGTGGGGTGGGACATTTTTCTGTTTTTGTTTTTTTTTTTTTGGAGTGATTCTCAGCGCTAAGGCAATGATACCTTTGAGTCTTGCCTTTGTTTCAATTAAGAGTCTTTGGTTGAATCAAGAGTCTTTGATGACCTGCTTAAGTCACAAGAAAGCATAAGTCATGTGAGTTTGAGTCACATGGCTGTGATGTCCTCTGACCCTGAAGAAGTATATATATATACTCTGAGGTTAGCATTTTGCTTTGGGAGCTCACTTACTGGAATAGTGTTCCTGTGATTTGACCAGATGAGACTCTGGGTAGCCATCAAGGAGCCCCTTGGCTTTGAAAACCCAGATGTTAGTGCTTCTCTCCCTGGTAATTATGTATATGTTGCTAAGAACAGACGGTTAGAAGCCCTGCCTGCTGATTTGTATGATTTGCTCTGTTTATGTAATTTCTGCTTGTAATTTCTGTGTTTTCTCTGAAGTTCAGGGTGCTGACTTTTTCCCCTGACCTAAGCGAATGATATGTGTATGTTTAATTAAAATGAGATTGTTAACCCCTTAAAGTTGCTTTTCTTAGAAAAGCAGATCACAGAATCTGTGCTAGTAGTCCTCCTGTGTGCTGGTGTTTTGGGCCTCACACCTCCACAGCAGCTGCTAGTAACATTGTTGTTACACCAACAAAGGACTTGTCAGAAGAACAGAAGTAAATGAAGCCATCAAAGAACTGTAAGACAGAAGGAGAAAGAGGGATGACAAGTAGAGAACCAGAGTCTTCCATTGGTCCCCTTGTGACATCAGAAGGAAGCAAGGACCTCCATAACGACATGAATGAGAATCACACAGAATGGGCAGGCAAGGATAAGCTGTGATATCCATTATTGGAAGATTGTTCTATATGGCCAAAAATATTTAAGCCTAGGGAGAGGTTGAGGCCTTTCTTCAGTGTCACAAAGCTAGACTCTGAAATAATAATGAAAAGGCTTCAGAGTTAATATTTTTCTTCTAGTTGCAGGTTATTAGACCCTATTCTCAAAATAACTTGCCCCCCATCCCCTTGCATTCCAGACCCACCTGGCCTTACCTATTATGAATTCATCTTCTTTCTTAAAAGCAGCAGTGAAAAATCATATGAAAGGGTTTTTCTTTTTTCTCTTTCATATTAAGTTTTTTTGTGGCTTAAGATAGTAATTAGAGGGAGTGGACGTCAACAGTCTTCCCCTCTACCATAATCATCTGAGAACTAGTTATTATATGTCCTTTTAGCCCTCTAAAATAATTACTTGAGGGAGAGGTCATTTCTTTGAAAGTCTAAAGGTCACTTCTCAATAAAAACCAAGCAAAGATATTTGTTAAAACATCCTGCAATATCTCAACTTTTATGAATCAGTACATTCCTTTATGGGCAGTATGATTATATATAAATATATATGAACACACAAACACAAACACACATACACACTTACACACACACATATATACATATAATATATTATATATTATCTTATTTGATCCTCACAACAACCCTGTGAAGTAGGTTTTAGTATATATAATACATATTTGTAGAAATATATTATATTTGTATATGTGTGTATATGTATGTGTCTCTCTCTATGTATACATACATAGAGAGAGAGAGAGAGAGAGTGAGAGAGTTTTCTGTAATGTGTTTTCTCCCATTAAATTATAAGCTCCTTGAGGGCAGGAACTGTCTTTCCTTTTCTTATTTGTAACACAAAGCACAGTGTTTAGCTCATAGTAAGGTTTGCACACACTAGTGTGTATGTGTCCCACATAAAATTTGCCTCATTGGGTTGACAGAGTTGTTGTGAGGATCTAGTAAAATTAATATAATAATAATAGCTAGAATTTAACATTTTAAGGTTTTGCAAAATGCTTTAGATACATTATTATTATTATTATTATCTTAATGTATCTAAAGCATTTTGCAAAACCTTAAAATGTTAAATTCTAGCTATTATTATTATATTAATTTTACTTTGGTTGAGTTATTTTCTTCCTTTTTTTCAATCCTGCCGAGGATGCAAGAACAATCTCATGTTCCTGCTCCTCCCATCCCTAGAAAGAAGCTTTAAATCCCTGTGTTTGCTTGTTTTGTTTTGTTGTTAGCAATATTTCTTTGTTTTTATGTTAAACCAGTCTAATCCAAAGCAGGAGGAAAGGAAATATTTAAGATCCTCTTGCTTATAGATGTAATTAACTAGCACTTACTAAAAGTAGGTAAAGATTCTCTGCTAAGTATCATATCAATTAATTTCTCATATGTCTCTTATGTACATATATACTTTATTATTTATATGATTTTGTTTAGGAAAAAACCATTTGTACTAGAATAAGAGAACACACACATACATCTATATGTATATATTTCTTTGTACTCTGGTTTTGTTAAAAAAAAAACTACCTCAGTGATTATTTTTCATCATTTACCTTAAATCAAAACAGATAATTTAGTCTTCGCTTGCTCCCATTTTTGGCAAAAATCAAGAGATTCAATCAATTCTATCAATCACAAAAATCAATCACAGACAAAGCACACTTCTGAAAAAATTTCCTATCTTAACCTGGGTCTAAAGGAAGATAAGAATATTTCTTCATGGAACCAGGCTTCAGGACTTCTATAAAGTTACACTTTTAGTTTGCACCCCATAGGCCTCATATGATAGAGATTTTGGAAACAAGATAAGACAGTAACTTCATAACGCCTATAAGGACCTATGATGTACTTAAAGAAGGCTAATGTCCCACCCTTAGGTTACTGCTTTTTTTTAAAAAGCCTAATGCCAGTAGTCAGATTCAGCACTGGGTCAGAACCACAGATACACCAGGTTTGTGGAATATAACCCCAATGGAAGCATCCCAGACCTAAATAAGTAGCTGCGTTCCTCCCACTTCTGACTCTCCTACTTCTCTACTGAAAAAACACATGACATGCTTCAAAACTTTTCCCCCTCTTTCCTTATTCTGTCCTCTATTGTTCTGGTCTCTGATGAAAAGGTGTTCATCTCTTAGTCAAGTCTGACCCCTCTACTTGGGCCCTTCATCCTTTCCCTTTCTGTTCTCCAGAAATTTGCCCATGATTGATTTTCAATTAAAAGCAAGCAGGGATTTTGTTGATATCTTACAATATTCCAACTTTAATGTATCACTGTTTTCCTCTAGGGGGAGTATGGGCAATCCATCTCCCTTTCCCCTCATTCAAACTTCTAGAGGGCAGAGACTGTTTTCTGGTTCGTAACAATGTTTCTCTGGTTTCTACTGTTTTAAGGCCAGATCTGTTACATTGCCACATCCGCATAACCCAGGGTTCTCTGAAGGGGTTGGACAACTAGACTCTTCTTTGCATGGGCTAGAACTCCCATTAATTGTGTTCCCCAATTTTAGGGGCAAAAGACTTGTACCCAGTTCCACTGAGCCACTTAGTTTAGCTTTTACCGAGGAATATTGCCTTCAAAGGGATGAGAAAACAAACAACATTTTCCCTAGCACCCGAGAGCCTAGTCCTTTGTACACCATCTCAGTCTCTAGGAAGTCTCAGTTCTTACCTAGTATTAGTCCCACCAAATTCAAGTCTATCCTGAACCATTGATGGGCTGGCTGCAACATCTGGCCTAGAGTGCTACGTTCCAAAGTCCCTGTAGCTCAGTTTTCTGGGTCTGGAATTCCACTTCCTGAAAAGGACCAATGAAACTGACCAAAACTCCAAGCCTATTTCTTGGGGCCTCATGGCCTATGGAGGAGAGTGAGGTATATCTCAGGCCTGCCTCCTACCCCCCCCTCCCCCCCGCCACTTCACAGTGTTGTCTTCTGTGAGTGAATGAATCCACCCTGAGATGTAAATGCTGAAAAAGATGACAACTATTTAGTGAAGTAGATTTAAAGACACAGATAATTCTGACTATATAGCTAATATAAAAGGCTGCTCCCAACACATGGTAGGCCAATTCAGAATGTCTAGGCATGCTCTAGTTCTCCTGTCTCTCAGAAACAAGTCCCAAGCTTTTCCTACATATGTGACACAATTTTCATTGGTCTGGGCATGTGCCCAACCTCCATCACACTTGTGTTACCAGCATTTAGCATACTACCTGGCACATAGTAAGCCCAACTTAATAAATGCTTTTTCCTTTATTGATTTTGTGAGACCTCTATCCTGATTTGTCTTCTACCTACTTGACTGCTCTTTCTCAGTCTCTCCTCCTCGTTCATCATTCACATCCCATAACCTAACTGTGTGTAACAACAATGTTACTAGCAGCTGCTGTGGAGGTGTAAAACCAATAACACCAGCACACAGAAGGGCTGCTAGCATAGGTTCTTTGATCTGCTTTTCTAAGGAAAGCAACTTTAAGGGATTTACAATCTCACTTCAATCAAACATACATATATCATTCACTTATTTCAGGGGGAAAAACCAGCACCCTGAACTTCAGAGTAAATACAAACAGAAATTAAAAACAGAGAAAATATAAACAGAGCAAATAACACAAATTAACAGACAGGCTTCCAGCTGTCTGACCAAAGCTATACATACATAGTAACCAGAGAGAGAAGCACCAACATCTGGGTTTTCAAAGCTGGGGGAGGGGAGGTCCTTAATGGCTACCCAGAATCTCCATACCAACACTCTTTCAGCTAGTGAGACCCAAACAAAATACTAACCTCAGAGTATTTATACACTTCTTTAGGGTCAGAGCACTTCACAGCTCTTGAGGGTTTCATATCGCTTGAGGATTTCATACCTCTCGTGACCTAACTAGCAAAAGGGTGTGGGCCTTCCTACAAACAAAGGCAAGACTCATTCAAAGGCACTTGATTGCTTTAGTGCTGAGAAGCACTCTGAAACAAAAGACAACAACAACAAAAAAAAAACACTTTGCTTGCCATTACACCATGGTGCACTTAGAAGATTCTTTCTTAGACCTTCTTCTCTGTCTACATTCCTTCCCTTGGTGACATTTTGGGTACAGTTCCAAATTGCTTGTGAATGGTTGGATCATTTCATACCCTTACAAGTTCATTAATTTGCTTATCTTTCTATATCTCCTTCAAAAATGGCCATTTTCCATTTTTTGTCATCTTTGCTAATCTGAAGGTAGAACCTCAGAGTTGTTTTAATGTGTATTTCCTCTTTTGAAAACTGTCTTTTTGTAGCCTTTGATCATTTGCCTATTGGGGAATGGTTCTTGTTCCTGTATGTTTGTATCAATCTCCTAGTATTTTGGATATCAGACATTTAGCAGAGAAATTAGATTCGAGGATTTTTTTTTTACAGTTAACTGTTTACCTTTTAATTTTAATTGCATTAATCTTGTTTGTGCAAAACCTTTTTAATTTTATAGCTTACTTTTCCAGGTCTTTTCCTTATTAAAATGTTATCAATATCTTTTGATTTTATATCATCTGTATTTTCCAATATATTCTTCCACTTCCCCTTTGGAAGGAAATATACATTATAACAAAGAATAAAAAAGAGAAAAAAAAACAGTTCAGTAAAACAAATCGGTATATCAACCAAGTCTGACATCATATTCAGAGTTTTACCCATAATCTTCCATTTTTGCAACACAGGAAGGGAGGGCTAGGCTATTTCTTCATTCCCTTTCATTTGCTCTATGTTCCATCAGTCCCTGACATTCCCTGCACTGGCATTCCACCTTCTGCCCTGCAGCCGTATGATATATTTTCTCACTTCTACCCCTGAGATTTCCTAGGTATTTCTCGATTCGACTCATGAGCCACTGTAGAAAGCCTTTCCTATCTCAATTGTTGCTGATTTCTCTCTTCAGATGTTCTTGCAAATGTGTGTTGAGAGTAATTAAGTGTGAGTTAAGGTTGGAAAAGGAGGTTGGAGCTAGATAGTAGAGGGCTTTGAAGGTTAAGGCCAAAGAGTTTTTATTTTATTCAATATGCATTGAAAGAATCACTGAATAGGAGAACAATGTGATCCAGGCTACGTATTAGGAAGACTAACCTGGTAATGGTGTATAAACGGCTTAAGGGAAGACACTAGAGAAAGGAAGACAGATTAGGTTAAAAATCAAATCGACAACTATTTTCGAATTTCTTACTACATAAAAAGTACTTTGCTGGATGCTATGTGATTACAGAGGACAAGTTTTTTTTCCATCTACTATGTTACAATGGAAGTCAGTATGGAAATTGACTTCTTAGCAAACTTTAAATATGTTTGGCCCATTATTTTAGGGACAGTTGTTCAGTTGAGTACAATCTCTATACACCACACACTGAGAACCAGGCAGAACCTTGCCTTGCCCCCCCACCCTCAATTACTTCTGTAACCTAGTGTTTAAAAATAAAAGACTTAAAAAAAAAAACAACGGGAATTTACTGGATAATTTTAAGTAGTTAAACATTCCCTAGAACAGGAAAAATTAAAGTTGAGCTGCCTGAAGTGGATAGATTTTTTTTCAAACGATGCACTTTAAAAATAGAAAGAAGGAAACAGTTCCTCTAGTTTATACTTCGATGCACTTCTCATAGAACTTGTCTATTTTTCTCTCCTACTTCCCAGTCTTATCAACTTCCTTTTGTCTCTCTGGGTAATATTATCTTTGTTGGGTCTCATCCTATTCTTCCCTTTGCAGTTCTTGCTGTCTGGAAAAATATATTTAGAGAGTATATTTATAAGCATCATCAAAATTCATGCCCAACAGGCAGGCTGTCTTTTTGCAGATTACTTACCCTTCCTCTTACATCACCGAGCTAAATATACACGTATATGTCGAGTCTTTATTTTTCGCTCGTTCTTTGGTAAGGTACTTTGGGGAAATCATTTACCGTTTCTAGGTCTCAGTTTACCCATCTGTAAAACAAGGAGATTGGGCTTTGAGATGTTAGAAGATCCCATCTAACTTTAATATTGTGTTTCCATAAAGCATTTGACACAAGTACGCCGTTTTGAAAGAAAGATTAGACTTTGCCAATGACTTGGTCTCCACCCGGTCATTGCTGCGGAGGCGGGCTTTCCCCATTCCCCGCCCAAGAACGGAACAACAAATCTTCCTCCTAACCCCTTGGGCAAGGATGTAGTGGGAGCATAGTCGCCTCATTCCTCCTCGGGGTCTGAACTGCCCGAATAAATCAGGCAAAGACCCAACTTCCTAGCCCCTTCTTCCGTACTTTCCGGGCCACCTCCGGGGCTCGGGGTTCTCGGCTCAGATCATCCATTCGCAGAGTAGGGAAGAGAGGGAGGCGGGAAGAGAGGGAGGCAGACAGACTGAAGGGCACTAGGACCCGTAGGGAAGTGCCGGCGGCACCTCCCCGCCCCCTCAGGCCCTACCCCGCTACACGTTGGGGGCGGGGTTCTGACGGCCCGAGGGGAGGAGGAGGAGGAGAGGGAGGCGCCTCGTGCGCGTGCGGCCTCTCGGACTCGGCGGGCTGGCGCCTGGGGGCGGAGCTTGCTGGCCTCTAGCTGCGGGGCAGAGGCGGAGGAGGGGGCGGAGGGGTTGCCGGCCGCTGGGGCTGTCTGTCCCCTGGGTGCGGCGAGTGGGTGGTGTCGGAGTTGCCTGGACAGGCCGGGCATTAGGGCCCCAGCGGAGCTGGCTCCCCAGGCCGCGCTGGGCGGGGTGCGAGGCGGGCTGGAGCGGGCCCCGGAGGCAGCGGCTGCGCCCTGAGCCGGGGAGGAGCCGCAGCCCGAGCCGGAGCCGGAGCCGGAGCCGGGGGCGGGGGCCTTGGCCAGGGTGCCGGAGCGCCGGGCTCAGACGGTTGTTGGGGTCTGTGTGCCGGTCGCTCGGCCGGTCCTTCAGTCACCCAGCCGGGCTGGGGCTGTGGGGCGGTCGGCAGTGAGGGCGGCGGCCCCGCTGCCCTGCTCCTCCTCCCCCGCGCCCGGTGCTCGGAGCCCGGCGCCGCCGCTGCCGCTGTGATTGGGTAGAAGATGGCGCTGGGCGGATGGAAATCCTAATGACAGTCTCCAAATTTGCTTCCATCTGTACCATGGTAGGTGGGAGCTGCGTCGGGAGCGGGCGTCCCGGGGGAGCCCCTGACCTTCCCCCTCCCGCGGCCGCCCTGGGGCCTAGGGCGGCCGGGGCCGGGCGGCGCGAGGAGGAGGAGGAGGACGGCGGCGAGGGCGGCTTATGGGCTCCTCGGAGGAGAGGAGGCTAGAGCCGCGGCTGCCGTTAGGGGAGGCACCAGCGGGCGGGGAGGGCTTGGACACTGGGGCGGCGGGAGCCATTAGAGGCCTCCCTGGACCGACCGGTGTGTGCGCGTGTGCGTGCGTGTGTGGGATGCGCTCGCGTGTGTAAAAGATAGTGGAGGATCCCTTCTCAGCGTGTGTATGATATCGGGGGCTTTCCCTTTACCATGTGGGTGTGAGGATTGGAGGTTCCCCCCCAACCCCTTCCGTGTGTGTGTGTGTGTGTTTATGTTTAAGTTAAAGGAAGGCTTTCGCTCTTAGGGCGTGTGTGAGTTTGGAGATGTGTATGTTTATAAGCTATTGGAGGCTTTCCCTTCGGCGGTCTGTGTGTGTGATAGAGAGCGATTTCACTTTTATTCTCTCTGCTAGTTGAATGAGCGATTGAGGAGGTTCCACTCATCTGCGTGTGTGTGTGTGCATGCTCGTGTGTAAGTTCATTGGAGGTCTTCGTGCGAGTGTGAGAGTTTGGAGGGGCGTGTGTAAGTTATCGGAGGTCTCAGCTTGCGTGTGTGAACGTGTGTGAGTTATTGGAGGTCTATTCAGCATGCGTATGTGAGTTTGGAGGCGTGTGTGTTTGTAGGCTATTGGAGGCTTTCCCTTAAGCGTGTGTGAGAGAGAGATTGGATTTGTACACCCTCAGCGAGTGTGTGAGAGCGATTGAGAAGATTCCCCCATCGGGGTGTGTGTGTGTGTGTGTGTGTGTGTGTGTGTGTGTGTGCGTGCAAGCTAGCTAGCTACTGGAGCCTTTCTCCTTTGCCTATTGCCTGTGAGAAATTTGGAGGCTCCCTTCCCAATGTGTGTTATTTACGGCGTGTGCGTGTGAGGGTTGAGATAGTGGAGGCTTCAACCTTAGCTTGTGTGAGTTACTGGAGGGTCTTCTATCTGTATTTAAGGGGAGCCTGGAAGTTTCCCCTTCTGTGGTGGGTGTGTATATTGAAAGTCTCTCAGTGTGAAGGATGGAATTAAGAGGTTTTCTTGGATTTTGAGGGTGATTGGGAAATTGTGGATCACATGTAATTACTTCTGGGGTGAAAATTCTATAATTCATTCCCTGGGAAGCTCGAGTTTGGGTTTAAGCCTCTTTTGGAAGAGGAGGAAAGATTTTTGAGGCTTGAGAGCAGAAGAGACTGAAGTAGGGGAAATGGGTATGAATACAGCTAAAGGCACACAACTTAGAAATTTCCAATT
This sequence comes from Phalanger gymnotis, assembly GCA_028646595.1. Classification (NCBI taxonomy): domain Eukaryota; kingdom Metazoa; phylum Chordata; class Mammalia; order Diprotodontia; family Phalangeridae; genus Phalanger; species Phalanger gymnotis. The sequence goes on from CM053622.1 coordinate 663,494,844, forward strand.
TTGTCTGATTGTGGAGGAGACAGTCTTCTTAGGTAGATATTGTCACTTATGGAAGGGTCTGTTAAACGTGTTGATAGGAAATCTATTGCTCTGGATGAAGAGATGGATAGGATTGGGTAGATTTGGTTTGCTTTATGCCTCTTGAAGGACCCTTCAACCTATTACTGTTGTGGGTTGAAAAGATTTCCTGGTTTGTTTAAATGTAAAAATCTGGAAATGCATGTTGCTGAAGAATTCTTCCTTATTTTCTGTTTTTAATTTGCTGAAGAGTTCTTGTGATGAACTGCCTGCCCCCTTTTCTAAACAAAAGACAATGACTATGTTTAGGTGGTAGCTTGGTCTCTCAGAATGTAAGTTACTTTTAAAAACTTCACTGAAAATCTTTCAACTTTTTTACTAGAATATTACCAAATCCATCGGTATTTATTTAGTTTAAAGTATCTGATAGATGGGGATGCGGTATTTGTGTGATAACCTTAAAAAAAAAAACTTTATTCTTCTTAACAGAAATGTACCAATGTCTGTTCAAAACCTTGATTTAAACATGTTACTCTGAGTCAACATTTATTAAGTGCCTCCCCAGTGCCAGGACCAGGATTGGCTATAGGAATACAAAGGAATACAAAACAGCCTATGTCCTCAGAGAACTTACTTTCTATGGGGGGGAATGAACATCTACATGTATGAGTAAATAGAGCATATTTACAGAATAATTGGGAGGTGGGTGATTTTAGTTTAGGGGAGATCATGAAAGGCCTTACATGTGAAGGAAGCACTTAAGTTATGCTTTTGAAGGACACTGGCAATTTTAAACATATGTAAAGGGGCATGGAGACTGGAGATGTTATGCTTTTTATGGAGAACTACAAGTAGACCATTTTGATAAGTTCATAAAGGAAAGGAATGTATAGTTAGCCAGGAAAAGCAGGTTGGAACTAGGTTGTGAAGAACTTCAAAAACTGGAGCAATTCCTTTTGGTTCCTAAATGCAACCACAGCTTCTTAGGCAGAAGAGCACTTAAGGAAGGTCAGTTTGGTAGTTGTTTGGAGGATGGATAGAAGAGGGGAGGGAATGGATGCAGGGAAACTAATTAAGAGGCTGTTAATCCTGGAGAAAGGTGATAAAGGCCTGAGCCTGGTGGTGGCCATGTGAATAGAGAGAAGGAAATTGTTCCACAGTATCTTGCAGAGGTAGAAAGATTTTTCAACTGATTGGACATGAGTGGTACTGAAGAATTGTCAAGGGTGATAGAGATTACAAGCCTGAGTGACTAGAAGAATAGTAGTCTTTTCAACAGAATTTGGAAAATGGAAAGAGGAATGGGTTGTAGAGAAGGATGAGTTCTGTTGTGGATATATTGATTTTCTGATACCTATGAAAATATACATTAGCTGACGTAGTAGGGCTGGATATATAGATTTGGAAATAATCTGCTTAAGCTTTAAAGACCTTTTTGTGCATACCTGAAAAGGATAACAGTAGGCAGCATCATAATGGGAATAGTTATGATTCTAGATTATATCCATGGGAAAAAAGTTACTCTTTGAAAGATAGATGGAGCTAATTTAGGGTCATAGGTTTTGAAATTTTTCTTCCTTTCCCCTCATCAATCCCTTAAAAGATCACAAGTAAGATACTAAGAGGACTTCTAATTGTCAGAAGAGAAGTCGTGGGTTTTTTTTTTTAAGTATAGTATAGTATCTAAGTATATATAAGTATTAAGTATCTAAGTATATGTAAGTATTCCTTATAGTATAAGGAATGAAAGATCAGACCATGAAAAGCACTTAAATCAGATGGCATTCCTATACTATGCTAAGGAATAACTTTTGAGGAAGAGAACCAGAAGAGCTGAAAGAAATAATTAAACAGCTATTTTGAAAAAGTATATATGGGATTAAGGAAAATGTGTAACTCATCCAAACAGTGATTATTTTTTCAAATGTTGTTTTTTTTGATGGGATTCGGGGAAATCTATGGAGTTATTTCTCTTTATAGAGAGTTAAATGTGACTTGGACCTAAGTAGACGAGTGTTCTAATCCTACTTCTGGCACTTACTAGCTGTCTGACCACAAGTAAGTCACCTACCCTTTGAGTCTCAGTTTCTTCCACTGTAAAATGGGGATAATATCTGTAGTAACTACCTCAGAGTTATTGTGAGGCTCAATTCTTATATAAAACATCTTAGAAATTTCAAAGTGCTATATTAGTATTATTAATGTTATTCACATTTACTTTCTGTCTCCTTTAGTCATTTGTATATAGAAGGTTTTTAAAAATCAGCTCCATTTCAGGATGAACACATAATTTAAAGGTGGTTTTTTTTTTTTTTAAAGTAAGGACTTTGTTAGATTTGCCAACCAGTTGAACCAGGCAGTTCAAATAGAAGATGATGTTAGAGAGGCTGAGGTTGCAAGAAGTGCCATGCTGTAATCCAGGTTACTTTACAGGTCAAGGGATGGGAATATGTGAACTATTTAGCTTTGCCTTGTAAATAATAGACGACTTTTGAATGAATGAGTTAAAAAATTTCAATTATGAAAGTGTCCCGTGTTTGCTTTCTTGAAAGTGTCTGCAAAACTGTGGACCAGTGAACTTGACTTTGATTTCTAGGAAAATTCTAGAATGGATCATTAAAGAGATAGTGATTGTACATCTAGAAAAGGAAGTAGTGATTACAGTGAGCTAGTATGGCATCAAGAGCAAGTCATGCCAGACCAACTTCATTTCCTTTTCTGACATGGTTCCTAATTGATATATGAGAGGAATGATGTAGACATAGTTTACTAATATTTTAGCAAATATGTTAACAATTTATCTCTTGTAATTGTTGTGGAGATGATACATTAGATAATAATATATTTAGATGGAATCAGAACTTTGTTCCTGGACAAATTCATTGTCAGCTTGGTGGGAAGTTTCCTATGGAGTGCCCCAGGGATCTGTGCTTGACCCAGGGTTTTTTTTTTTTTAAACATGGACTTGGGTAAAGGCATATAGATGGTATGCCCATCACTTCTGCAGATGACACCAAATTGGGAGTGATATCTACCATACTGGATGAAAGAATCAAGATCTAAAAACATCTTGACAAGTCTAGAATAATTTGACTGAATTTAATAAGATGAAATTCAGTATAAAAAAACTAACCTAAATATAGGATGGGGGAAGCCTGATGAGACAGTAGTTATTTTGAAATGGACAGGAGGGTGATATTAGGGGATTACATTTTTGATAAGAGGTAGCCAATTGATGTGGCAGCCAAAAAAGTTAATATGATGTTGGATGTATTAAAAGAGGTGAAACTAGAAGGAATAAGGTGGTGATAGTCTCACCACACCCTACTCTGGTTAGACCTTATTTAAAGTGTTGTTTTCAATTCTGGGCACCATAATTTCAAAAGATATTGATAAGCTGGAGGGAGAAACTAAGATGCTTACGAATCTTGAATCCATGTCACATGAGGATCGCTTTGAAACAACTTGGATATGTTTAGCTTGAGGAAAAGAAAGAGGAAACAAGATAGCTGCCTTTAAATACTTGAAGGGCTGTCATTTCAGAGAGGGGTTATACTTGTGTTGTTTGGTCCCAGAGGGTGCTGAACTATATATGGAAGTTGTGAAGAGGTATAAATTTGGTCTAAATATCAAGAAGAAACTTGCTGACAGAGCTGTTTAGAAGAATAGGATTCTTTGAGAAGTGTTTTTTTTTTCTTTCTTTGAGGGCCGTGGTCTTCAAGCAGAAGCTGGGTGACTACTTGTGAGACATGTTACAATGATTTTATTTTGAGTAGATTTGAATGGATGGCAAAAGAAGTCCCTTCCAGCTTTCAGATTCTGTGATTTTCTGAATAAACATCTAATTCTGGCCACGCACTTTCAAATTTGTGTAGCAAGGAGTGCTATACAAGGATATGTGTATAACCTAGTGCATCATCACCATCAGGGGAAAAACAACACCACAATTCATGTCTTACTAATGGAATAATATTTTCATTTGCATGTACAAGACCATTAGGTTAAATCAGTCTTTAGTCAAGATTTTTGGGTTTTCCACAATCTTGCTGATACCTACCTACCTTTTCAAATTTATTTTACATCATTCCCCTAAATGATCCAAATTGGACTTCTCATTATTAACTCAAACTTTTTCTTACAACATATGTTTGCTTATACCTGGAATGCACACCCTTTAACTTCCCCAAATATTTAACTGCTGAAATTTTACTCAAGGTACATTTCAAGTGCCATTTTCTTCATTGAGCCTTCTCTGAGATAGAAGTGGAAAGAGAGTTGTACTTAGAGTTCCAGAACCTGAGTTCAAATTCTAGCTCTGCTTCTTAACTACTGTTGTCATTATGGGAAAGTTTCTTAACCCCTGCCCAAGTTGTTCAGTTTCCTCATTTCTAAAATGAGGGGGCTGAACTAGGATAAGGACTCTTCCAGTTCTAAGATCTATGGGCATTTATGCCTATGGATTGTGACTAGAGCACCTTGGTTCTGCTAAACTTGTATAATAGTTATTTGTATACATGTTCTTTTTTCTCTACTAATTACAATAATCAATTAAGACTTTATTATGCGTCTTCTATGTGTTAAGCACTGTTCTAGGCTTGACAAATGTGGAAGTGCTAGGATACAAATACTAAAGTGAGACCTTTGAATTGTAGCTGTTAGGGGGATGTAACATGTTCACACATGAGTGATTACTCCAGGGTTTATACAAAATAATACAGTGATTTCTTGGGGGAAAGTACTAAAAACTGGAGGAATCAGGGAAGGCCTCTTAAAGGAGGTGGCACTTGAGTTAGGTTTGAAAGAAGCTAAGGGACTTAAGAGTCAGATATGAGGAGGAAGATCATTTCAGGTCTGGTGGACGACCTGTGTAAAGTTCATGAAGGAATGCCATGTGTGGGGAATAACAAGAAATTATTTGTCTGCAGTGTGGAGTAAATGAGGGGGAGTAATGTGTAATCATCTTGGAAAGAGAGATTAGATCCAGATTCTGAAAGGCTTTAAATGCTAAATAGAATTTGTATTTTTATTCTAAGGTGGGGAGGGCCACACCACTAAAACTTTTTGTGCAGAAAGATCAGATGATAATCAGATCTGCACTTTAGCAACATCAGTTTGGTAATTGTGCGATGTTTGGATTAAAGAGGGTAGTGAAGGATGCAAGGAGACCTGTGAGGCTGTGTCATACTCAGGCCAGTGTTTTATATGTATAGGGTTGATGTGTATGAGTCAAGAGAAGGGAGAGATTGTAGGCATAGGCTTGACCCTGAAGTCTTGAGGGCCAAAACATTTGGTTATATTAGTCATTCCATAGTATATACTTAAACATCGATTTAGGAGAGTAATAAAACTTGCATAATAAAGAGTTGTTTGTCGTATATGGTTGTTTAAATATTGAAAGTGAATATTTTGGGGGCATGAGAAGGCTTATTAGAACAATTCAGAATAAGCATTATAACTTCTTATCCCAGGTACTGTAGAGCTTTTAGTTAATATTCCAGAAGAATCAGAATTACAGAGTTGGAAAAGATCTCCGAGGTTATTTAGTCTAATCTCCACTGAAAGTATGAAATGAGTCGAGAATATCCCTGATAAATGTTCATCAGCCTCTGCTGGTAGAGTCCCACTGACAGGCAACTTAACTGTGTTTGCAGCAAGCCCATTCCATTGGACACCTTTAATTGTTAGGAAGTTTTTCCATTGTGTCAACCTGGAATCTTCTACCTTATGGACTTTTCTCGTTTTCTCTACCTTTAGGGCCAAGCAGAATGAGTTTAATATTCTCTGCCCCCCCTCTCCATCCACTGCCCCCTTACCCTTCAGATGGGTGAAGACCATGCCCTCCTCCTAATTGTTTTCTCAGAAATCCTTGGTTCATAAAATTGATCTTTACATGACATAGTTTGGGGTTTTCTGATGTAGTTTGGGGTTTTCTCACTCTCCTTTGGAAATATTTCACCTTGTTAATATGTGTCTAAAATGTGATTCTCAGAATTAGACAGAATAGTCCAGAGTGATTAAAGTAAAGGTCAAAGTACTGTGGAACTATCACTTCCTTCGTTTTGGATACTGTGCTTCCATTAATGGACTATTACAATAGCCTCCTAATTGCTCTCCCTTCATGAAGTCTCTTTCCTTCTCCAATGTGCCACATATCTTCCATAGTGATTTTCCTAAATCATATGTCATGGTCTTACTTGAACAACTCTAGTGGATTCCTGTTTCTTTTAGTAACAAATACAAGTTCCTCTGTTTTGATAAAATTCTTGACAACCTGGCCCCTATGTTTCCAACCTTGTTGTACATTACTCTTTTTTCATGTTTCTATTCAACTAAACTGGCTGTTGCAGCTGATGCCTTTGTACTATCACCTCTACTTGTATGTACTATTTCTTCACTTTTGCCTCTTAGAACCCCTTAATGTATACTTATACAAAATGCAGCTTGAGTGCCACTACATATGTGAAACCTTTCCTGATCTCCACTTGCATTTATTTTGTGTATACATGATATGTACATATATACATACACATTGTTTTCCCTAGTAAAATGTAAGCTGCTCAAGGTCAAATCCAGTTTTATTTTGGTTTTTGTATATCTGGCTTCTAGCACAGTGCCTGAAACATATTAAGTAATTAATAATTGCTTGTTGACTGATTATATTGTCCTAAAATTATACTAGTTTTTTTTTTACTTATATTGTTGACATTACACTTGCAGTCTACCAAAATCCTTAGGTCTTTTTCACATGAACTGATTGCATTTTAATCATATTGTTTCCATTACATACTTGTGTAGTTGGATTTTTGTTGCATTTAAGTGTAGGACTTAGGCTAATCTTTAAGTTTATCCTGTTTGATAGCTTCTGTACATTCTTCTGTTAAAAAAGTCTTTTTTGGATCCTGATTTTGTTTTCTAGTATAATAGCTATTCCTTCTAGTTATTGAAATTTGTAAATGTGACAAGCATACAGTTATCTGTGTCTTCAAACCATTGATCAAAATGTTGAATAGAATTTAGATAATGATGGTGTGTGTGGTATAAAGATCTTCATCTAGGCTTACAGTGATCATAGCTACTTATTTGGCTAGCTAGGTTGGTCAGTTCTGAACTCATTTGGCATGATCATCCAATCAGTATCTTTCATCTTGTCCTAGAGTTGTCATTAGAAATTGTCAAATGTCTTGCAGAAATCCACATATAATTATTTGTAGTATTATCCTGGTTTCCTAGTCTAGTAATCTTGTAATAAGGAAAAAAAGTAGTATGATATTTTTATGATGTTCTAGGCAGTGCTAGGCATTGGGGATAAAAAGAAAAAAAATGAAACAGGCCCTATCTGTAAGGAGCTCATAATCTATTATCCTTAAAGTATGACCTTATCCACGGATATGCGTATTTTATTTATTTTTACCTTTTAGAAGCAATGTGGCATGGTGGATAAAATGCTGAACTTGAAGCCACCAAGATTTGAGTAATTCCTCAGAATGGCTGTGTGATCCTGGGCAAGTCACTTAACATTTAACCCTATTTCTTCATTTGTAAAATGGGGATAAAACAGTTCTTACCCAGTTGTATCAAATGAGATTACTTAAAGTGCTTTGCACACCTCAAAGCACTATATAAATGTTGACTATCATTAACTACAACTATTATTTTTGAGAAAAGTAGACCATATTTCAGGATAAAAGAGAATTGCAGCACAAAAGAAAACAATACCATATTCCCAGTGATTAATAGTGTTATTTCCCTTCTTCACAGACTAGTAGAGTTCTAAAAGGGAAAGTAATGGCAGTTTTTTCACTGCTGGAGTGAGGGGTGGAAGTCTTCATGAATGTCGTGCCTACATCTTTGCTTGGAGTTTGTCCCATTTCCACAATTCTGTAGTGTTTCTATATCTCTTTGCACTCTGTAGCTAGCAAAAAAGCTGAAGTACATCACCAGTTGCTGCCTGCAGGCCAGATATAGCTATTGCTGTCTTCTTTCCCCCTTGACTTTTTACCGGGATTTCCAGTTAGACATTACACGAGCAGGATAACCTCTTGGAAAGACAAGTATTGGCTTGCCCTTTTCTAGTCACAAGGCTTCCTTGGGACAACTGTAGCTCTTAAAAATTTTAGAAACTTGTTATTGATGCCTTTTGAACCTCATAGTCATTTAGATATAACTTTTCCTTTTCCCGCAAACCTCTTGTAAACAAGGGAAGGGAACAAACATTTATTAAGCACCTTACTCTATGCTAGGCATTGTATTAAAGTACTTTACAAATATTATTTCATTTGATGCTGATAACTCTAGGAGGTAGGTGCTATCATTATCTCCATTTTACATTTGAGGAAACTGAAGCAGATGGAAGTGACTTGCTCAGGGTCACAAAGCTAATAAGCGTCTGAGGCCAGAATTGAACTCATATCTTCCTGATCCCAGGCCCAGGACTCTATACCCTGACCCACTTAGCTACTTTGTAACAAAAACATTTAACCAAAACCAATTGACATAGGTGAAACAGTAAGGCAACAAATACAGTATCAACGATAATCGTGAATATGCCTATGTAGTTCTGTATCGCAAGGCATGAGAAACTCTCCATTTAATGAAGGTAAAAGAAGTATAACATTAATTCAGACACCAGAAAACTATATCCCATAGCCAAATGTTCAGCTCCCAGAGCCAGTCATCCCACTTTGTCATAACAGCAAGGAACTTAAAACGCCATATAACAACTTGGAGCCTGGCCATCCCAAAACCTCTCTGACCCCCTGCTGAGGTCTTCCCCAAAACAAACTCAAAGTACAGCTAAGTCAGCCTGTTGGGTTCTAACAATCACAAGGGTGGCCATTAGTAGCCATAACATCTTTCTCTCTCTCAGCATTTCCTGTGACATAACTTCCTTTTCCTGTCAGGAAGCTCCTCCCACCACATATGTCTGAGGATTCCTGTAACATAAGCAGGTCACATAGCCTATTAATGGGTAGGAAAGATCTTCAAATCCAAATTGCTACTACAATAGGGTATGCATCTTAGTGCATGCAGCATTCTGTGTCCATAGTCTCCCACCTTTCTAAAGATAGGAGGGGAAGTGAATTTTCTCTTCTCTGGGATCAAGGGGTTTTTTGGTTTTATTTTATTTTATTTTATTTTATTTTATTTTATTTTTTTTGGTGGTGGTTATTCATTGTGTATATTATTTTCTTGTTACTGCTCACTTCATTCTATACTAGTTCATATAAATTTTACTATATTTCTTCAAAATCTTCCTGTTTGTCATTTCTTATAGTACAGTAATACTACTATAATATTCTTTCCTATAGTGTACTTTGTTCATCTTTTCTCCAGCTGATGGTGATTCACTTTTTTTTTTTTTTTGCTATCATGAAAAGTATTGCTATGAATATTTTGGTGTAGATGGGACCTTTTTATGTGCCTTTGAGTGTACTATACTTAGTACTGGGAACTCTTTGTCAAAGGTTATGAGCAGTTAAGGACTTTTCTTTCATGGTTCCACGTTGTTTTCTGAAATGATTTGACTAATTCACAGATCTACTAGCATATTAGTGTGCCTGACTTTTTGTGTCTCATCCAACATTGATTATTTTCATATTTTTTTCATTTATGCCAATTTGCTGATTGTTTAAAGTAGACCTTTAGAGCTGTTTTAATTTGGACCTCTCTTATTAGTGATTTGGAGCAGTTTTTCCTATGGTTGTTGACAGTTTGCAATTTTTCTTTTGAAAACTACCCTTTCTTCATGATGTCTGTCATATCTCTGTAGAATTCCCACCAGCAGCAATTTTTTTCCTGTTCTTTTCTCTCCCATCTCTAGTTTGTTATTGCTTCTCTTAATCATCTTCCCCCAACAGAAAATTACTTTGTATTTTATTTTGAATAGAATGTAAGCTTCTTGAGAGCAGGGACTGTTTAGTTTTTGTTTTGTAAGTGCTTAACATAGTATATGTAACATTGTTGGTGCTTAGCAAATAGTTGAGTTGAATTCATTTTCTTTGACTCTTTTGGGGGAATGGCTTTTGGTCTTCAGTATTTGTGTTAGTTGTTGAAAGCTTGGCCATCATACTTTTATCAGAAGATTCTTTGTTTTTATCAATTTACTGTGGCTTGTAGTGGTCATTTTTCTTGTCTAAATGTTCACAAATTTTACTACAACATTTATGTCAGGCTTATTGGCTTACGCTTTGAGTTGCCTATTTCATTCCCTTCTTGAAATTCAGGCAATCTTTTGCCTTGCCTATTTGCCACAGTTCCAATGGGATTACAGTAGTAATGACCTTTTATGGCCGATGACTTGGTGGTGTGACCTGCTTAAGTGTTTGAGTAAGTACTCTTTGATTCTATGCTGATGATAATTTTTTCTTTTCTTTTTTTATTTTGTTTTCAGCATTAACTTTTATAAAGACTTTGAGTTCCAAATTCCTCCCCCACCCCCTTCTCCCCTTCCCAAGACAGCATGCATTCTGATATAGGTTATGCATGTACAGTCATATTAAGCGTATTTCCACATTAGTCATGTTGTGAAAGAAGAATCAGAACAAAGGGGAAAACCATGAGAAAGGGAAAACAAACAAAAAAGAGAGAAGAAATAGTATGCTTCAAATCTGCATTCAGACTCCATAGTTTTCTCTGGATGTGGGTAGCATTTTCTATCACAAGTCATTTGGAATTGTCTTAGATCGTTGAATTGCTGAGAAGAGCTAAGTCTATCAAAATTGATCCTTGCACAGTGTTGCTGTTACTATCTACAATGTTCTCCTGCTTCTGCTCACTTCACTCAGCATCAGTTCGTATAAGTTTTTCCAGGTTTTTCAGAAATCTGCCTGCTCATCATTTCTGTGTGGTTTTTTTTTTTTGGAGGGGGGAAGGCAGGGCAATTGGGGTTAAGTGACTTGCCCAAGGTCACTAGTGTGTCAAGTGTCTGAGGCCAGATTTGAACTCGGGTCCTCCTGACTCCAGCGCTGGCGCTCCACTCGCTGAGACCTACCTGTCCCACTCATCGTTTCTTATAGAACAATAGTATACCCATTACATTTAGATACCACAGCTGTTTTAGCCATCTTCCAGTTGATGGGCATCCCTTCAATTTTCATTTCTTTGCTACCACAAAAAGAGCTGCTATAAATATTTTTGTACATATAGGTCCTTTTCCCTTTTTTATGATCTCTTTGGGATGCAGACCTGATAGTGCTATAGCAGGATAAAAGGGTATGCACAATTTGATTGCCCTTTCAGTATAGTTCCAAATTGCTCTCCAGAATGTTGGATCAGTCCACAACTCCAGTAATAGTGCATTAGTGTTTCAATTTTCCCACATCTCCAACATTTATCATTTTCCTTTTTTGTCATATTAGCCAATCTGATAGATGTGATGTGGTACCTCAGTGTTATTTTAATTTGCATTCCTGTAATCAGTAGTGATCGAGAGAATTTTTTTCACATGATTATACATAGCTTTAATTTCTTCATCTGAAAACTACCTATTCAATTCCTTTGATCATTTATCAGTTGGTGAATGACATGTATTCTTATAAATTCAACTCAGTTCTCTTTAGAAATGAGGCCTTTATCAGAAACGATGGCTGTAAAAATCGTTTCCCAGCTTTTTGCTTTCCTTCTAATTTTGGTTGTAGTTGTCTTTGTTATGCTGATGATTCTTAAATATACCTTTCCTGCCCCAGTCTCTCTGCTGCCTTCTGACTTAGCATCTTTTTTTAGACATTTTGAACTAGGTGGCAGTAAATATCTTAAATTCAATATGGCCAAAACAGAGCTCATTATTTTTTTCCCTAAACCCTCTCCACCATCTACCTCCTCTATTACTGTAGAAGGCAACACCATCCTTTCAGGCCCTCAGGCTTACAATTTAGAAGTTAACTTGAATTCCTCACTATCTCTCACCACCTCCATATCCAACTTGCCAAAGCCTGCTGATTTTAGCTTTGCAACATCTTTTGAATATGATGCTTCCTTTTCTCCTCTGACATTGCTGTCATCACCCTATGTCTTGATTGCTGCAGTAGCCTGCTGGTGGGTCTGCCTGCCTCAAGTCTCTCCCCACTCCAATCCATTCTCTGTTTAGTTACTAAAGTGATTTTCCTAAAAACAAAGATCTGATGGTCTCACACAACACCCCCCCCCAAAAACAAAAAACCCCAAAAAACTCCAGTGTCTACCTATTGGTACCAGGAACAAATACAAAATGTTCTGTTAGATACTCAGAGTCCTTTAATAACCTAGTGGCTAGGTTATTGTCCTAGCCCCTTCCTATCTTTTTTGTCTTCTTATACTTTACTTCTTACCCTTTGATTTAGTCACCCTCCCTTCCTGGCTGTTTTGCAAAGAAGACACTCTGTCTTTTGGTTCCGAGGATTTTCTTTGGCTCTTCCATGCCTCCCTCCTCTGTCCACTGACCCTTCCTGGCTTTCTTTAAATCTCAATTAAAATCCCACATTCTATAAAGAGCTTTCCCTAATCCCTCTTAATTCAAATGCTTTCCCTCTTTTAATTAGTTCTTGTTTATTTTCTATATAACTTGCTTTGCATATATTTGTTCGAATTGTCTTCCCTCATTAGATCGTAAGCTCTTTGAGGGCAGGGACAGTCTTTTGTCACTTTTTGTATCCCCAGCATTTAGCACATTGCCTGGCTCATAGTAGGAGCTTAATAAATGTTTATTGATTTGATTGCATTAGAAGGCAAACACTTCTGATACAAAAGACAATTCAGCAAATTGTTGTAGAGGGTATATCATATGGAATCACAGAATTTTAAGTTGAAAGAGATCTTAGTGGTCATGTAACTCATACCCCACAAGAATGCTCATTACTATACCCCTGACAAGTAGCTGTGAGAAACATACTTAGTCTAGAGATAAACAATACTCGTTGGAAAGCCAGGAAAGTTTTCATTATATTATACATTTGTTCTCTCTGAATAAATGTGTATTTCCCACATGGAAAGAACAGGAGAGTACAATTTGTTCAGACAAACGCTAGCCTTTTATATTATTCGAATTCAGACCTCCTGCCTTGCTCTTCATTGGCCAGAGGCAATCCCCTGAACTGCCCACATCATATCCCTAGCCATCCCCACCAACTCCTTAAGCATGTGTACAAGCTTCTAACCTTTCACCTGATCAGAAGCCTGGTTCTGCTAGATCACAGCTGTGATTAGAACCAGTCACCTAATTTACCTTCTACTAAAGTTAGGAGTAGTTTTAATCCTGTGGAAATCCTCCTGTATCCCCACTTAGCTATCCAGCCAGCCCTTCAATGAATGCTGCTGGTCAAAAGCCAGTCATTCCACTTGTGGATTGCTGTAAATTGTTAGGAAGCTTTTCCTGTCTTCAAGCTGAATTGACCTCTTCGATCTTCCACCTGTTGCCTCTGGTTCTGCCCTCTAGGGTCCTTCAGAACAAGTTTTTAATCTTCCTTTTCCACATGACAGCCTGTCAGGTACTTGAAGACAGCTGTCATTCCTCTTCTACCTTCCCTCTTTATCCCAACCACCTCCTCAGTCTGTTCTTTTCCAAGTTAATTACCCCTACTTCCTTCATCTGTTTCTCATATTGACCAAAAGCTCTTCTTCTTTTTCTCCTCCTCCTCCTCCCCTGGGGGGGGGGGGGGTTTAAGTGGCATGCCCAAGGTCACATAGCTAGCAAGTGTGTCAAGTGTCTGAAGTCACATTTGAACTCAGGTCCTCCTGACTCAAGGGCTGATACTCTACTCACTGCACTATCTAGCTGCCCCTGCCATTCTTCTTTCTTCTTTAACTTTTCAATGTAATTTCTAGAATAAAATTCTATAACTGAACGTACTCTAGTTTTAGTCTGACCAGGGCAGTGTATATCAAGATCATTGCCTTCTTATTCTTGGAAATGATGCTTCAGTCCTATAGAATGTTTGGAGCCTTTTGTTCTTCTCCTGCCTGATAGAGGACACCATGATGTTGAAAGTAGTGATAGGCCCAGGCACTACACAGGAAGCCGCCATACGTGGTGAGCAGCACGATGGAGGCAGAGAAGGCTTTGTAGCCAGTCAGCTAGTTGTTTAGACGATGGCATTTTGCCCCGTGGCCCTCACAGTTAAGACCACAGCTTTCCTAAGTCTTTCGACTTAGCTCAGTCTCAGCCACTGCCAATGCTTCACTCTTAATGCAGCCTAAGATCATATGAAATCCTTTACCTGCCATATCACACTACTGGCTCATAAACTCCCAGATTTTTCTGAAGATCGATTGATTTCTAGCCATATTTCCCCCATCTTACACTTCTGAATCATGTCAATTTCTTGAACTCAGTTATAAAACTTTGCTTTTATCCGAATTTTGTCTTAGTGAGATTCTGCCCAGTGTTCCATGCCTATCAAAATCTTTAAAAATTCTGAGCATCATTCAGTATGTTGGCAGTACTAGAGATCCGATAATAATTTGTTTTTATCTTTAGCCAGTAAAAATGTTTGACAAAGAGACAAGCATATAGATCCTTAGAGCATTCTACTAGAGTGGAATGCTTCCATTCACATGTAATTGTTAATACCTACTCTTGAGTTTGTCTTTCATAATCTGTGTTGCCTATCATGGCCATCCTGTGCAAGTCTTGTCTCCATATATCCTCATAAATTTGTCTCTAGGAGTACACCTAGCTTGCTGGGGATCTTCTTTGAATTTTCCTGACATTGAGAGGATACCATTGCAGCACTTGGCTTTTCCATTGGTGGTTTCTCCTTGTTTAGTAGATCTTTTTCAATCAAACATTGATAACATCTTTTTCACCACTTTTCCTTCATGATTCCTTGTTTGTAATGTGTAACAGCTCACCGAAATCTACCATGCAAATCTTCAACTGCAACTCTGTGATTCAGGTCTTTGGAGACTTACATTCCATGACTCACAGCCATCCAACATTACACTACAAAAATATTGATATGAAAAAGATAGGCCTATGTTTCAGGGAAATAATTTGGGTCCTTAGAATAACCTTGCAATTTCTCAAAGATAATCTGGTCTGCTCTGTTCTTCCTTTTCAATTCTGGGCCTGACTTCCATTTGCATTATCTGTCCAAGATAGATAATGATTTATAAGGTCTGTGGATTATCCATCCAGTTGAACATTATATTCTTACAATACTTATTCTTCATTTGCTTGGTCCTGTGTGTGTGGGGGGGAGGGGGCCCATAGTTAGTTCACACTTTTGAGTGATTATGGATCTCTTTTAGGACATTGTTCTGGATTTGATGCTCAGTGTCCTCTGCAAAGAGGAGTATCTGGAGAGCCTTATTATCCTTAGGGGGATGACTTGGATACTGCACTGGATCTCCACAATGACAGTGTTAAATACCTTGGATTTGGGGGGGGGGGATAAAATTATAATAGAGCTTTTGATTTGGTAGAGCCAACTTAAAGGCTTTCTTCCACTAGTGAATGAAAAAATTATACAAGCTTCATCAAAATATGAAACAGAGATAGTCTTTTTCGATCTTGTATTAATATCAAGTTAGGCATAAATCGGGAAGAATTATGTTTTATTTTGTACAGTTTGTATAAAATGTTAATATTTCCTGTCTGGGAATAGAAATGATGGTCTTATGTTTTGTACTTGGAATCATTAGAAAAATATCTTGGCAATTTGATTCCAGGAAACTACTACTGGAAGAAAAATCTCAACTCAGAAATACTATTTTACAAGCCATGCATAATTTTTTTTATCTTTGAAAATTAGGTACGAAAAACAATTATCCCCCTTTCTTTTCAGTAATAGCCTGAGGGTTTACGCCATAGCCTTCAGACTTTTCCAAGAATCCTTTGAGGGTAATATGTTAAATTTACATTCACTGTAAAACACTCAGAATCTTATTAAACTTATCCAGTATCAATTACTGTAATAACATTGTTGTTGGCACATCACACAGTTATATAATCTGTCTTTAGATAGCCCATGTAAATTTTGCCACCTTTCAGACATTGAGAGAAAATTAGATATCTGTGTAGCAGTATAAGCTTGGAATGAAAATGCCAGAAATATGTGTATTGAAAGCTTATTGCAGCAGCCCATAATTGTTGGATGTATTTAAATATAAGAATTAGATTTAAAACATCTACGATAAATATCTTAAGAAAGAGGACATGTGTAGTCTGATTTTCTTTTGAAAGAAAAATTTTAAATCTATGGATTCTTTTACTAAAAACTGCCTAAAGTGGGATTTAGTTATGCATAGTGTTAAATGTTGCAGTTACTTCCGGCCCCAGGCCCACCTGGTGGGAGGAATTAAGTGGTGGATCAGAGCAGGAGTGCAGAGCCTGTGGAAGATCTAAGTCCAGTCCAGGTTGAGGGTTCTTGGGGAGGGAGGAGTGCTGGTGTGGCAGAGCTGGCTGTATAGAAATAGCTCTGAAATCAACAGCACATCCCCTCAAGCTTGGAACAAAGTACTCTTTGCTCTACAAGCAGTCATACCCTGCTGAAAAACTCAAGGGTCAAGTAAGTTGGCTGGAAACATGGCCAGGCAGTGAAAACACGCCCAGATTCAGTCTCAGACTTTGGAATATTTCTTTGGTGACAAAGAAGACCAAAACATACAGCCTGAAGAAGTCAACAAAGTCAAAGAACCTACACCAAAAGCCTCCAAGAAAAAACATGAAGTGATCTTAGGCCATGGAAGAGCTCAGAAAGGAGTTGGAAAAGCAAGTTGGAGAAGTAGAGGGAAAATTGGGAAGAGAAATGAGAATGATAAGAGAAAACCATGAAAAACAAGTCAATGACTTGCTAAAGGAGACCCCCAAAAATACAGAAAAAAATATTGAAGAAAACATCACTCTAAAAATAGACTAACTCAAATGGCAAAAGAGCTCCAAAAAGCCAATGAGGAGAAGAATATCTTGAAAGGCAGAATTAGCCAAATGGAAAAGGAGGTCCAAAAGACCACTGAAGAAAATACTACCTTAAAAATTAGATTGGAGCGGTGAAGCTAGGTGGCGCAGTGAGTCAGCCTTGGAGTCAGGAAGTCCTGAGTTCAAACCCAGCCTCAGACAGTTAACACAGACTTACTAGCTGTGTGACTTTGGGCAAGTCACTTAACCCCAATTGCCCTGCCAAAAAGCAAAGAGCCAAAAAAAAAAAATTAGATTGGAGCAAGTGGAAGCTAGTGACTTTATAAGAAAAATGATTGAATTTATTCACAGTTTATAATTTTAAGGATATGTTTTTGCTAGGGCCGTGGTTAAATTTTTTGAATCTTTAGTCATCTTTCAAGAAATTATCAAGGAGATGATTTGTGAGACCTCGGTATTAGGGTAGCTGAAGGGGATATGCATGTGTGTGTGTGTGTGTGTGTGTGTGTGTGTGTGTGTGTATAATGTATATATATGTTTATGTACATATGTATATGTGAGTGCATGTATGTATATATATATATAGAGAGAGAGAGAGAGTGGGCACAAGGTGAGTTGAAGATGAATAAGGGATGAAAGAGGAGTATATTGAGAGAGGGAGAGATAGAATGGGACAAATTATCTCGCATAAAAGGGGCAAGAAAAAGCAGTTCTGTAGGAAGAGAAGAGAAGGCAGGTGAGGGGGAATGAGTGAATCTTGCCCTCATCAAATTTGACCTGAAGAGGGAATACCATACATACTCAATTGGGTATCTTACCCCACAGGAAAGAAGAAGGAAGAAAAACAAGGGGAGATGATAGAAGGGAGGGCAGATGGGGGTAGAGGTAATCAAAAACAAACACTCTGGAAAAGGGACAGGGTCAAGGGAGAA
>CM053622.1:663513124-663565001 GCA_028646595.1 Phalanger gymnotis
AAAATTTAAAATTAAAAAATTAAAAAAAGAAATTATCAAGGAGAACTGCCCTGATATTCTAGAGCCAGAGGGTAAAATAGAAATTGAAAGAATTGACAGATCACCTCCTCAAAAAGATCCCAAAAAGAAAACTCCTAGGAACATTGTCACCAAATTCCAGAGCTCCCAGGTCAAGGAGAAAATACTGCAAGCATCCAGAAAGAAACAATTTGAGTATTGTGGAAAAACAATCAGGATAACACAGAATTTAGTAGGTTCCACACTAAGGGATCAAAGGGCTTGGAATATGATTTTCTGGAGGTCAATGGAGCTAGGATTAAAACCAAGAATCACCTACCCAGCAAAACTGAGTATCATGCTCCAAGGCAAAATATGGATTTTCAACAAAGTAGAGGACTTTCAAGCTTTCTCAGTGAAAAGACCAGAGCTGAATAGAAAATTTGATTTTCAAACACAAGAACCAAGAGAAGCATGAAAAGCACAGTGCCTGGCACATAGACAGTGCTTAATAAATGTTTATTGACATGACTTAAATGGATATGGCAAAGAGAACACTGAGATGGAACAATAGGGATAATAAGAAAAGGGTTCCAAGGATATCCCAACAACTTCTAGGACATGACACCTCCAAAGACGGATTGCGAAAGGGTGAGAAAGAGATACACCTAAGGATGTCATCCTTGAGTCTTTGAGTCAACGGTCTTTAGGACATTATAGGAGAAGGGAGTACAGACTGGTCTTGAATTTCTGAGTCCATCTTCATTTTATGCTTTTTGTAATTTTGTTTTGTGATTTTTTTTTCCATTATTTCCCTCTACCCAAATGAACAATAAAAAGACACGTTACAACTGGATATACAAATGTGTATATAATCAAGTAAATAAATTCTCATACTGGCAGAAAAGAAGAAAAAAGTAGATGAATCTTGCTTTTTATTTTGTTGTTTCATAGTAAGTTTATATGTGGGACTAATTGAGAGTTAATTTTATATAGCAAAAGTTTTAACTTGAGAGAACCAAAGATCGCTTGTACAAGGAATTCTTTGCCAAACATTTGAGCTTAAATTTTTTTCTTTTATGAAATAACCTGTAGGAGGGAAAATGTTAGTTTGAAACCTCTCAAACAAAATGTGATTGGAGTTGTATGCTTTTTTTTTCTATGAAATTGAAAAAAAATAGTATAGTTTCCTTTGCTTTCTCAAAGTGGGGTAGAAAAACAAAATAAAAGTTTGGGTTTTTTTCCATTCAGGAAATATTTGTCGAACACTGAACCACATGCTGTTTATTGTTGATTCTATGGGAAACTGACAAATACACATGAAAATATAACAACAGGGCAGTATTAGTACCCTATAACAGATAGGTACTATAGGAACCCCTAGGAGGAATTAAGTCACTAACGGTTGAGTAGGTAAGGGAAAACTTCATGGAGGAGTTGAAACTAGTTGAGCCTTGAAAGATTGGAGTGATTTGGATAGGTAAGATGGGGGGAATGGATCTACAGGTGGAAAATACTTGATTCCACTGGTGAAATTTCTGTGCCATTGGTTAATATAACTTTTAAGAAGATTCATCTGGATGAATGCTGTAGTTGTGTATTGCTTATTATATGGTATTTCAGAGGTGAGTTCTTCCAAAAATGAGAACTTAAAAGAAATAGAGAATTATCTACAAAACTTATAGAATACTCAGTAAGAGAAACATGCAACAATATAAAAACTTAATCTGGTCTTTGAAAATGAAAATAAACTAGAGTAAAGGAACTAAAAAGAGGAAAAATACTATTCCAGATGAATTAAATCAAATATTTAATAATACCTAGAGCATGCAAATTATTTTCAAATTTTATGAATGAAAACATACTATCAACCCTACTCTGTGAGACAAATCCAGTCTTAATAAAGGTATTCTTTCTTAACCTTTTTTGCGTCATGGACTCCTACAAGTCTCTAGGGAAGCCTTTGGACCCCTTCTTAGAATAATGTTAAATGTTTTTAAATGCACATAATTCACAGAATTACAAAGAAAACCTACTATTTTGAAATAAAATCCGAATAAAAAAAAACAACCAAAACAAGTTCATGGATCTTAATTAAAAACCCTTGTCCTAATGCTTAAGCCAACCAAAGATAAAGCAAAGAAAGAATTATAGACTATTATCACTAATGACTAAAGATTCAAAAAATTTAACCACAGCTCTAGTGAAAACATATGCTTAAAATTATAAACTGTGAATAAATTCAATTTTATTTATAAAAAAGTAAGGATAGTTCAATATTAGGAAAACAATGAACATAATCATGTTATAAACAAAAGTGCCCAGAACAACATGATTATTTAAGTAGGGCAGAGAAAGCCTTCAAAGACTCATTTACCCTAAAAGTCTCATAAAGTATAGGCATTTCAACGTTACATCTCATTGTGTTAGATAAAATATACCTAATATATCTCAAACCAAAAGTTAGCATTGTTTTCAATGAAAAAAAGGGGAGCTTTACCAATAAATACAGGAGGAAAAATAAGGATGCCTCCTTTCTCCACTGTTATTTGAGATAGTTTTAGAAATGGTAGGATTCCTAGAAATTTCCATTTCTAGAACTATGTGATAGCAGTAAGACCAGAAAAAGAAATTAAAGGCATAAACATGGGCCTTTGCAAAGGCAAAGAGGAGTTGAATCTAACTTGGTTTGTTAATGTTTCCTTACAAAACTCCAGAAAATCAACCAGGACACCATTTCCACATAGCAATAATAAAATCCAGAAGGAAATGTCAAAAGAGAAGTCTAATTCAAAATAACAAAAATGAATAAACTATCCGAGAGGCAATCCAGCAAGGGACGCTAAAGGCATATAAATACAATTACAAAACACCCCAAAGGGATAAAGACCGCTTTGAACAACTGGAGTGATATTCATTGCTCATAATTGGGCCACTAAAATAAAATAAAGGTGATGGTATCTATTTTAATTTACAGATTTAGTGCTATATGAAACTATCAAGGAGATTCTTGATAGAGTTAGACAAAATAAGAGCAGAACTCTTTTGGAAAAACAGCTCTAGAAACTCAAGGGAAATAATGAAACAAACTGGAATGAAGAAAAAAATAACACTTCGATACCCCAAATTATACTTTAAAGCAGTAATTTTCCAAAAGCATTTGATTCTAGTTTAAAAAATAGAAAAGCAAGTCAGTGAGCAACACTAGGAAAAAGAAGGATTAGAAATAATTTGACTCAACCCAGAGTTTGCTAAACCTGAGAACATCAATTATTTGGGGAAGATTTCCTTGCTTAGTAAGAACTGTTGGTAAACTGGAGGTCTGTCAGAAATAAGGCTTAAACCATATGTCACAATAAACTAAAAATAGATACTGTGACCTGACTAATAAAGGGAAGAATTAGATCAGGTATCTTTTGCAGGTGTGAGTAGGGTGGAAAATTCTTAACTAGATAAGGGCTGAGAGTTGCCATAAAAGACTTTTTTTTGAATAATATTTTATTTTTTCCCCAATTACATGTACAAACAATTTTTAACATTCATTTTTAGAAATTTTGAGTTTCAAATTTTCTCCCTCCCTCTCCTCCCCCTTCCCTGAGACAGTAAGCAATTTGATAGAGGTTACACATGTGCAGTCATGCAAAACATTTTTCCAGAATAGACATATAAAAGAAAACACAGATCAAAATAAAATGAAATTAAAAAGTATGAAAGAAATAAAATGAAAAATGTTATACGTCGATCTACATTCAGACTCCATAAGTTCTTTCTCTGGAAATGAATAACATTTTTCATCACGAGTCCTTTGGAATTGTCTTGGATCATGTTATTGCTGAGAATAGCTGGGTCATTCACAGTTGGTCATCGTAGAGTACTGCTATCACTGTGTATAATATTCTCCTGCTTCTGTTCCCTTCACTTTGCATCAATTTGTGTAAGTCCAGGTTTTTCTGCTCGTCATTTCTTATGACATGATAGTTCAGCTATTCCTTAATTGATGAAATCCTCTCAATTTCCAATTCTTTGCCACCCCAAAAAGAGCCGTTTCCCCAAATGGTCAAGGGATTGGAACATAGAATTCTCAAAAAAAGTACAAACTGCTAACAACCATATTAAATACTGCTCCAACTTGCTAATGATATGATAAAATCAAATTGGAACTACACTGAGATTTCTCCTTAGGTCCAGCAAATGTGAGAAGAAGAGGACAAAAATATGGAAAATGTCAAGTAGAAGAGGTTTCAGAAAGACAGGTATACAAACACACTGTTAGAACTGTGAATTGGTCCAACCATTCTGGAATGCCACTTGGAGTCTTCTAAGAAAGTATCTAACATGTTCAAACCTTTTAAGCTAGAGTTTCCTACTTGTAGGTATAAGTCATAGGGAGGGCGAAAATACAAGGATCCCATATAGACCAAAAAAGTCATAGGAGCACTTTTTGTGGTAGTAAAGAATTGAAGACAAAATAGGTGACCCATTAATGGGAAAAGTCTCAAGAAATTGTGTTGTGTGAATGTTATGGAATTATCTATGCTGTAAAAAATTATGAATAATTTAGAGAAACATGGGCAGACAATATGAATGAATTCAGAGCAAACAGACCTAGGTAAACAACATGCATAGTGATTATAGCAGTTTATATGGGAAGAGCAACCACAAATGGAATGCTGTTCAAACATGATCATCAAGTGGGGGTGAAGAGGATATGAAAAATTGCCGCCTCTCTCTTCTTTGCAGATGTTGGGGATGGTGGGAGTAGAACATTGCATATATTATCCAAATTGGTTGATGTTTTGTTTAGTTTATTGAACTGCTGTTTGAGGCAGCTAGGTGCTGCAGTGGAGAGAGCACTAGGCCTGAAGTCAGGAACCTGTGTTCAAATCCAGCAGCAGACATTAGCTGTGTGACTCCAGGCAAGTCACTTAACCTCTGTCTGCCCCAGTTTCTTCTATTTTAGAATGGGAATAACAATAGCACCTATTTCCCAGGGTTGTTGTGAAGATGAAATAAATGGTTTGATGTTTAGAGGAGGGGTGAGAGTTAGAAGGGGGACTTCAGTGGCCATGTAGTACTACCTTATAAATTAAAAGAATCCTGCTATATAGCATATTTGACAAATGTTCATCCCACCGTTGATTAAAGAGTGAGGGAAATCCACCATCTTTCTCAGGATTCCCTTCCTCTTTTGGATTGCTTTAGTTATTAGAACGTTTTTCTTGACATCACACCTGAATTTGCCTCTTTTCAGCTTCCACCCATTGCTCTTCATTCTCACTTCTTGGGCCTATACATGTCTCTGTCACCCTTCCCCGCCACTGGTTAAACATTTTGTTTTAACTGAACATCACATGACAAAACTCATGGTTCTTAACCATCCAGCTTATCATGGTCTTTAACTGTGGTTCCCAGACCTTGGAGTTGAGGTCTGACAAGATCAGGGTACACCTGGACGACTATTACCTCCTTTCCTGAAGCTGTGCCTCTCTTAGGAGACTCCAGAATCACATTAGCTTTTTTGGCTTCTGCATCACACCAATTCATATTGAGCATTAGCTTTACTAACAATCCCTTCCCTGACCCCACTCCCCCTGAGCTATTTTGGGATAACTATTATCTTATTATGCCCACCTTATCCTGTACTTCTCAAGTTAAGTTTTTGAACCCAAATATGGCTTCACATTTATCCCAAATGAATTTAACTTTATTGGATTTATCCCAATGTTCTGGGCTTGCTGAGGTCTTTTTTGGATGCCGATTCTGTCACCAGTGTGCTAGCAGTCCCTCCCACATGTCATTGGAATGTTTGATGAGCATGTTATCTATGCCTTCATCCAAGTCATTGATAAAAACTCTAAACAGCACAGGACTAAGTGTCGATTCCTGAGGCATTCTACTGGAGAGTTCCTACCCAGAGTCCGGCCAGCCAAAAATAGTTTTGAATTCGTCCAAATGTATAATAGTCTAGACCACAGTTCTCTCTTTTCCATAAGAATTATATAAGAAACTTCATCAAAAGCTGTGCAAAAAATGTAGGTTACTGATTACTCTTAATAGTCGTTTTATCTATTACTTTAGTAATCCTATCCAAAAAGGAAATGAGGTTTGGCTGGAATGACTTGTTCTAGATAAAGCCATTCTGACTCTTGTAATGTTTCCCCTTGTAGGTCATCGCTGAACATTTCTTTAATGATCCATTCCAAATTTTTTTTAGGAATTGTAATGTAGGTCAGTGATAGAGATTTAAGGGATGATTTTTGAAATGACAAAAGAAAAAGAACGATGAGTGTAGAGAGGTAGGAGAACCAGAAAAAAAAGAGGTTTCATGGCATACAAAGTATTACAAAGTTTCATGGAGTAGGTAGTTAGGGTTCCCAGGAGTAGGAGCAAAGTAGGAGTCGTTAGTATTATTTAAAGAATAGTATACCGTTACTTATATATTGTCTTAATTGTCTTAGCTTTTTCACATTCTTAGTTTTCTTTTAGTAGTTTTTCTTGTGCAAAGAGCAGTATCTTTCCTATTGGTCACTCAAGTAAACTTTTATTAACGAATTATTATGTACCAGACAGTGTAGTAAGCACTGGGGATAAGATGAAAAAGTGTCTCTACTCCCTTATAGTCTAATGCGAAAGACACACAAAAGAAAGTTGAAAGGGGAGAAAGGGCGAAATACTCAGCGAGGAGGCGTGATATAGAAATCAAAGGAATGCAGCTGGCTGGGGAGTTTGAAATGACTGGTTTGGACCCCTCCTTAAATGGAGGTTTGATTGCTCATCACTTCTCCTTCCTATCAGAGGAACAGAAGGTACTGAAGTGTGAGTACCAAGACTGATTCGGTCTTGCAGAAGATGATGTTTCCTAATGATGAGGCTCTTAGAGGCATGATGGACAAGTTAAAGGAGGGCAGCTGGGTAAAACATGACACTTTTTAATGTTTTCTTTACCTTTGTGACTTATTCTTTAATAATTTTAGTATACCACAGTGGTATTAGCCCTCTCATTTGCTTTGTTGAGCTCTCTTGTGTTTCTTCTTTGCTAACAGAACAGCTACTGCAAGCATCCTGCCAAAGATTTTATTTTTGGAATTAGGTCACCACCTATAAAAGTTGGTAGGGACACAGGACAAATTTTAAAACTTGAAAAGATATTTAATGAAGTGATTTTTTCTCCCTCTGGAGTTACATGTGTTTTTCTAGTAAAATGGAGAAGTCTTTTCCTTTGTTATTTTGTACTTCTCTCATCTCCTTGAATCTTGAGGATATGTGGTGTTGGGGAACAAAGATGCTTTTTCTAGAAAAATTGGAGTAATGGAAATGTGTGGGCATTTTGAACTCTCCAAAAGAGAGCAATTGAAAAGGAAAAGTTGTAACACATAAAAAAGCTACTCATATTTTGTTGGGTAGCTATTTTCTTTAAATAGAAAGAATTTTTTGAAATGTATAAGAAAACTGTATTATAAAATTTACTAAAATGAAGTAGAAATATCCTTTAGGAGTTTATTAAAGATATTTTTAAAGAAGCAATAATAGTTGAATATCCTAAAGTACCAGTATTCAGTGAGTAATATAGTTAATGAAGATTTCTTCTGAATTCAGCAACAAACCTTGAAGATTCTAAGACTAATTTTAGTGAGCAGTCACTGTATCGGAAGGAAATAATGATCCTTTGTCAAATTTGCCTTACTAAATGGCTCAAAAATGAAAAAACTAAGTGTATTTCTAATTAGTACAGAAAAAACAATATGAAAGTCATTAAAAATGGAAAGAATTTTTAAACTCTTGATTCAAAGGTAGAAATATATAATACAGTGACGCTGCGACTGCATTTGACTGGAGTACAAAACGAATTGCATATTTAGTACTTGATATTATACTATCTAATCTGTGGAATATGGGCCAAGATGGAAGAGTAAAGGCAATAACTTGCCTGGCTCTGCTAAATTCCCTTTCAAACAACACTAAAATAATGGCTCAAAAAGAAAGCAGCAGAACCAACAAAAATATGGGGTGAAACAGTTTTCCAGCCCAAGACAACTTAGAAGGTCAGCAAGAAAGGTCTGTCCCAGAGGAGTCAGAGTGGAGTGCAGTCCAGCCCAGACTGCACCGGCACAGGTGGGCCCTGGCAGCAGGCCTTACTGGTAACTGAATCAGCAGTAGCAGTTTCTAGAGCTCTCAGCCCACCGACAGAAAGTCAGCTGACTAGAAGGAGATTATAGAGGATCCTTTGCTGGCACTGGGAGCAGAACTCTGTTGCATTGCCTATATATAACTCTAAGTCAAGAGCCCAGGGTGAGGAGAAGCACTAGCATGAGGGGGGGAACCCTAGAGACACTTCCAGGTTGCTAATAGACCAGAACACACAACAGGATAACAGTGACCACACCTTTCTTTAGATGCCACTTTGGAAGAACTGAAAATTTACAGACATTACCTTCTCCCTCCTCCCCCCTCTTCCCCCCCGCCCCTGGCCCAATTAACTTTGAAAGTAGGAGCACCAAAAACCTGAAGCTTTGGACAATGACCCCTTTACCCTGGGAGCAGAGCTTACTTTTAATATAAAGTTTAAAGTCAAGAAGTAGGCTACAAAAATGAGCAAGCAAAAAAAGAAATTGACCATAGCTACTGTGGTGACAGGGAAGATCTCAGAAGAAAACATTGTCCAAACAGCTACATGTAAATCCTTAAAGAAAAATGTGAATTGGGCTCAGGCGCAAACAAAGAATTCCTGGAAGAGCTCAAAAAGGATTTAAAAAATCAAAAAAGAGAGGTAGAGGAAAAGTTGGGGAAAGAAATGAGAGTGATACAAGAAAATCATGAAGAAAAGTCAACAGTTTGGTAAAGGAGGCACAAAAAACATCAAAGAAAATAACACCTTAAAAAACAGAATTGGCCAAATGGTAAAAGAGGCACAAAAACACACTGAAGCGAACTTGAAAAGCAAAATTGGCCAAATGGAAACAGAAGTAAAAAATTCACTGAAGAAAAGAACTCCTTAAAAAGTAGAATTGGCCAAATGAAAAGGAGGTGCAAAAGCTTACTGAAGAAAATAATTCCTTAAAAATTGGAATTGGGCAAGTGGAAGCTAATGACTCCATGAGACATCAATAAACAATAAAATGAAATCAAAAGAATGAAAATGTAGACAAAAATGTGGAATATCTTGATGGAAAAACAACAGACCTGGAAAACAGATCAAAGAAGGATAATTTAAGAATTATTGTACTACTTGAAAGACACAATACAAAAAAGAAAAAGAGCATAGGCATCACATAGATCCAAAAATGAAAACTCCCCAAAATATTATAGCCAAATGCCAAAGATCCCAGGTCAGGGAGAACATATTGTAAATGGCCAGAAAGAAATAGGCCACATACTGTGGAGCCACTCAGAAGCTTCTACATTAAAGGATTGGAGGGCTTGGAATGTGATATTCTAGAGAGCAAGGGAGCTGGTATTATAACCAAGAATCACCTACCCAGCAAAACTGAGTGTGCTACTTCAGAGGAAAAGATGGTCATTAAATGAAATAGAGGACTTTCAAGCATTCCTGATGCAAAGACCAGAGCTAGATAGAAAATTTGACTTCTACATACAAGAGTCAAGAAAAACACAAAAATTTAAACAAGGGATTCAATGAGGTTAAACCGTTTATATTTTTACATGGGAAGATGATACTTGTAACTCCTAAAAAACTTTCTCATCATTAGGGCAGTTAGAAGGAATATACATAGACAGAGAGCTGCATGTGAGTTGATTGTGATGGGATGATAGCCAAAAAAATTAAAGGTTGAGAAAGAGGGATGCACTGGGAGAAGAGGAATAGAGGTAAAATGAGGTAAATTATCTCACATAAAAGAGGTGTGAGCATTTCCAATAGAAGGGAAAAAAGGGGAGGAGTGGGGTGGCACGGGGTGGCAGGGTGCACTTGAAACTTAATCTCATTGAGATTGGCTCAAAGAGAGAGTAACACTCAGTTGGGTATAGAAATCACAAGATTGGGGCCTATGGCTCCAACTATGTGGAAATTGAACTTTACACACACACACATACATAACACAATATATATGTCTTACAATTTTCCCCTTTTTCTATTTCAGTATAAATTCAGTTTCCATGCTTCCTTTGGGCCCATATTCCTCAAATCTCTTTAGCATAAGTTCACATTCTTCGTTGTCGCCATTAGCCTTACTAGCTCTCTCCACTAAAATTTTTACTTGGTTTTCTCCAGAAATATGGACTTACCCTAATTTACTTATAGTATGTTGCACAATTCTGGTGATGAGCTGAGCAGAACCGCTAGCATTTGTTTCCACCAGACTCACTGAACCACGATAGCCAGGAGGTGTTAAATAGTGATGTTCATGTTTGCACAGGCACATGAGCCAGTTTTCTGATTTCCTTAGTTCAGTTTCAGTGGTCAGCAGAACTCAATAAGAGTCCTTCCTAGCTTGGAGTAAACTTAATCTCCTTCTATGCCTTGATCAGCACCCAGTCCTCTGGTCTGAAGTGATGAGCAGTGAATTCAAGTGGTGGAGTTTGTGCCAATAGTCCTTTCTTCCAAAATTCTGAAAGGGAGAATGACACCACCAGTATATAGTCCCTTAGGAATTTGTCTTTAGATTCAAACATAGGTAATTCTCCCCTCTTCCCTTGGTAAAGTGGTCCATACAACATTTCATAAGGAGATAACCCTGTGTCTTTCCAAGGGCACTTCTTAATCTCAATAGGGCTGTTGGTAAGCACTTAGTCCATGGTAGTCTAGTTTCTATTCCCAGTTTGGTCAGTTGTCTCCTTAGAGTTTGATTCATTCTTTCCATTTTCCTGGAAGACGGGGAATTTCAAGGGGTGTGGAATTCCCATGAGACATCCAGGCTAGACATAATATTCTGCAATACCCCAGCCAGGAAGTGGGACCCATTGTCAGAGTGAATTCTTTCTACCATTCCAAACGTAGGAATGATTTGTTGCAAAATTACCTTTCTGACCCCTGAGGCTGTAGCTGAACTCAAAGGATAAGTCTCCACCCATCCAGTTAAATGATCCACTATAACCAGCAAGTATTTCACACTCCCAATCAGTGGCATTTCAGTGAAATCTACGTGAATACTCTCGAAGGGTCTCAGACTCAGGCTTCGACCCCCTGGTGTAGACTTTCTCAAGACCTTTCTGTTCACTTTTTGACGTATCACACACCTTTCAGTAATTTGTTTTACTACTGTGTAAATTCTCATGCTTCCAAAGTGTCTTAGTATTATATCACACATAGCCTGAGTTCCCCAACGACTTCCTTTATGTATAATCCCTAGTAATTCTCTTGTAATTTCTTTATTAATCATCTTTCTTCTGTCAGGAAATACCCACCAGCCTTGTTCCTCTCTTACAGCCCTTAATTTTTCCAATTCCTCCTGTTCCTTTTCATTGAACGAAGGAGCAACTTTTGGAGTTCTGACCTCAGGTATGAGGATCAACATTTTGGTTCCAATTTTATTCAAAGATTCCCTTTTTGCTTCTTCATTTGCCAGTCTATTCCCTTTGCTATTAATTAATCCCTTTTCTTCCCAGATCTTCCCAAAAGTATGCACTGCCCTATAGGCATACTTAGAGTCAGCGTAGATTGTTTCCTCTTACTCCTCTAAACTCTTGAGGGCCTGATTCAAGGCATATAGTTCACAAGTTTAAGCGGACCACTGTTTTGGGAGAGCCTCAGATTCCACTACTCACCATGCATCCCCATTTGTTATTGCATAGCCAATTCTTCTCATTCCTTCTGTCAGTCTGGAAAAGCCATCAACAAACAACTTTTTCCCTATTTAAAAGGGAAAATCCCTGAGGTTAAGCCTCATTCTAGTTCTACCATCAGAGAATACTAAGGTGGGTGAATGCTGTGCTAAACAAATAGGACAGTTATGCTCTTATGTTCATTTATTATATATTCTTTGTTTAAAATTTCTTCTTAAACACTCAAAAAATTGGAAGTTTTCTCGAGAGATGAAGCTCTTTAAGTCATTCATAATTGCTTTTTCTATGTCCTAGTCTTAAACAGTATCCTCCCGTAGTTCATTATAGGGCTGAGGTTCTTAACCTTTGCTGTGTCATGGATAGTTTGTTGAACTCTTTGGTTTTTGTTTAGTTGTTTTGGTTGTGTCTGACTCTTTGTGGTCCCATTTGTTTTTTTTGTTTGTTTTGTTTTTTTTTTGCAAGGGTACTGGAGTACTTTGCCCATTTCCTTCTCCAGCTCTTTTTACAGATGAGGAAACTGAGGCAAACAGGGTTAAGTGACTTTTCCAGGGTCACACAGCTGTAAGTTTCTGAGGCCATATTTGAACTCAGGATGATGAGTCTTTTAACTTCTGGCCTAGCACTGTTACCTACTCTTATCTAGCTGCTGTGAAGCCTTTGTAACCCTTCTCAAAATGTCTTTAAATCCATAAAATCCATAGAATTACAGAGGAAACCATTCATATTGAAATATTTTTACCAAAATATTAAAAACCCACACATTCATGATGTAGTTCATAGACCCCTCCTTAAATCTATCCATGGATCCTAGGTTGACATTTCTTGCTATAACGTACTGGAGGCCTTCTTTTTCTCTTGCTGTCAAAAGGGTATCAGTGGAGCACTGTTGCTTTCTACTTGCTGTCTATCTCTTCTTTTGATTGGCTCATCTTTTCCTATTTATTTCTTTGATGAAATATTTCTTCCTATTCTTCTTTGACATTCCTCATTGATTATATGTAGTATTAACCTTACACCTCTCCATTTCTTTTAATGTGATATTTTTAATTCTTTAGAGTCCATGTTTCACTGCTATACAGCAGCACTTGTAGAAAATTGATATTAAAAAGCACCTTTATTTTTATCATGAAAGGAGCTTTGAAACTTCCTAAAGGCTATCCAGTTCACTTCCTGTTCTGTTTTGTCCAGCTCATTGTCCATCTGTAATGTTTGTTCCAGATGTACATGTGGATAGTATAGATATCGATGTAGGCTGTCTGTGGCATAATTAGGTTAGTAAATAATTTTCATCCACCTTCCTTTTCCAAATGGATGATCAGAGCAGGCTCTTTTGAGTAGTTGCAGATCTTTTCCAGGAGTTTCTATTATATTCCAGGATTTGATGCTACCAGCACAGTGTCATTTGCAAACAAGAGCATATGGAGGATTTTACCATCCACAGAGAATCTCTTTTCAACTTGAATGCTGTGTTGCATATCTTTCGTTACAGTACAGACACCTTTGGTGAGCATATATCCCTCTGTTTATGTTTTGCCTGATACTTAGGATCAGAAGGCCCTTGAACCCTTTTTAAAGATGTTATTATGCCCGTTGTGGAATTCTGAATTATTTTTATGTGTAGATTTGAGACACTGTTGTAAAAACTATTGAGTGGTATTTTGTTGGATTAAATTGAATGCTTTTTCATTATCACTAAACAACAGTGTAGGACCTTGTATTCTTTGTCTTTCAGCCGGTTGGGAGATGGTAAAGATGTGATATGTTGATGATATTGCTTAAAGCCTATATGCTCCCTACTAAATGCCTCAATGAATGTAGAATTGCCGCAGTTATATATAACTTGAATAAAGTTTTGTATAAGTGAGAGATTAGGCATATTGTTGGTTCTCTGTTTTTGGTATTTAGGACTGGGTTTGGGTAATTTAATTTATTTTTTTTGAGGAAGGGGGTGAGTTCTTTTTCTGCATCTTTGGTATCTTTAACTCCTTTAAAAACTTTGTATCCTTCAGCTCTTACATATGTCCCCTCTGCATAGATCTCCTCTCTACTTGTTCCAGTCGGCTGGCTTTCTTTTTTGCTTTTGTTCTCTTTAGTGCCATTTCTACTTCTATAAGTACATTTGGCACTTGGACATTATGGTCTGTTTGTGGCGATTCCACTGTACTTGATGGTGTGCAAGGTAGTGAGAAAATAAAGTGCAAAGACTTCATAGGGAATATGTATATATGTATTTATATCTAAAATGTTTGAGAATAAATATTTAGGGAAAAGGGAAATGGGATAAATTTGAGTCTGTGGGAATCTGATTATTTAGCCTTTATGTCTTTCTCCCCCGCCTTCTTTAGATTTATAGATGTCACCTCAGCTGTGAATGGAATACAAGATTGTGAAAGCTTCCCTATGAATAACTCAGGCAAGGCAATATTCAAATAGAGATAGTACAAATTTAGTTAGGATGTGAACTTCACCAGGCCTAAGTTTCATTTTACTGTAAATCATATGATTTTGGGGAAACCAGATGATATTCCCCTCTCCCCCTCCCCTAGCCTACTTACAAATGGCCATCTTAGCATTAAAGTTTCCCTATAAGGTAATTCTGTAGTTTCTGTGCTTGTATTAGGTAAAAACTTATTACTGGTTAGATTGTGAGGCCACTCATGTCTGCAAATGGGGACAAGGGTCCAGCCTCTGGGGTGGGATTTCTTAGAATTGTTTATACAAGGTTATTTATCTCCCTGCTTGTCTTCTCTCTCTCACCTCTCTTCACTGCTGTCTCCACCCTGGTAGCGAGAGATGCCCAATTCTCGAGACTTGATCATATAAAGCTTCTGGTTTTTTTCTGCCTTGAGAAACCGAGACACTTGGTGTTTTTTTTTTTTTTTTGCTTGAGCCAGTGGTCTTTTTCCCACACAATGGTGAAAACAGTTTGTTTTATTAATCTCTGTATATGTTATCCATTTTTCTTCTATTTGTTTTCTTCCTTCCATTTTCATTCTTAAAAGCATTGAGATGACTGCTTGATTGGATCTCTTAACATGCTTTCTTTAAATTGCTTTTACCTTTACTTCTTTCTGTTTTATAAAATGACACTGCTTGTAATTATCCATCATCCTTCTTTATAGTATTTTACAAATGAGTTTATGTTCTAAATCAGTGTTCCTTTTGGTTATTCTCTCTTTCCATTTAATATATAACTCAGATTTTGCTGAATTGAAGGCTTTTCCTGGGCTATTTTGGCCTTCCTCTTGTGTCGATTTGCAGTGATTAACCTACTGTATAAAGTGATTGTAATTGGTATTGACATAATTTCTAGTCTTTCCATTTCTAAATAGTTAAGAATTGAGTTTCTCTTATGTGCCATATCTTTTTTTCTTATTTTTATTACTTTTTTTTTTTTTTTTACTAATTCTCATCTTTGCTCTGATAAATCGATATACCCACTTCTGATAACAAATCTTTACATGACATGGCTTTTCAAATATAAGCTATTTTTTCCTTGTCTTCTTTCTCCATTTCCCTCCCTCTCTCCTTCTCTCCCTTCCTTTCTACCTTCCTTCCTTCCTTCCTTCCTTCCTTCCTTCCTTCCTTCCTTCCTTCCTTCCTTCCTTCCTTCTCTGTAGTTTGTCTTTGGTTTCTTGCATTTCTTTTTCCTTAATCATGCTTTCACATGTATTTATCATCTTTTATCATGTCCCACCTTTTGACTTTGCTGAGTCAGTGTGTTGATCTAATTTGGAGGATCATCTCCAGTTCTTTATAGATTCTCTACGTCTTCATCCTCAGCAAACGGTGTTGGCATATAAGCAGCATTTGTTTTCAGGGTGATTTTGTGAAATATGTGTTAGTACTGTAATATGAAATGATTAGAGATTCTAGGAAATAATGTTTCTTGTCCTTGGAGCTACAGTCACACCAACTCTACTTACTCCTTCCATTGCCTTTCCAAAGAGAATTTATGACCTGCCTTTCCATTTAGGTACAAGTTCTTTGTTCTGGTTTTATTTATAACAAAAATATGTAGAATGATATGATTCAGCTTCTCCAACGTTTGTTATTGGACAAAGATTTCACAGTTAGAATATCAGTAGTAAAATTTAAATTTGTAGATGGTCTAAAAACTGTGATTGTTAGCATATTTTGCTTTCTTGTCACTCTTCTTTAGAAACTTGCTACTCAGGCCTGAGGGCCATTTAAAATTTTCTTTTTGTTTAGTTGCCATGGCTAAAATATTTATCTTCAAGTGGCCAGACTATTGGTGATGATGAACCTCCCCATACTTTGTTGGACTGATCCTTGGAAAACAGACTTGGTCTGTTTCAAGAGTCATACTTTGAAGCTTACTTAGCATGGTAAAACCATTCAGACATTATGCTCAATAGACACAGAAACCTGAGTTTCATGTTTACAGATTGCTGGATGGAGAAGTGGATGGAGTGCTGGGCCTAGAGCCAAGAAGATCTGAGATCATATTCACCCTCAGATACTTAGTAGCTGTGTGACCCTGGGCAAGTCTCTTAACTTCTGTCTGCCTCAGTTTCCTCATCTGTAAAATAGAGTTAATAACAGTACCTGCTTTGAAAGGTTCTTGTGAAGATCATAAATAATATTTGTAAAGTGCTTAGCACAATCCCTAGCACTTAGTATAGTAACATTGTTTCTTTTTGGGAAATGGGCATTAACAGAAATCCCATTGTGTTTCACAGTTTAGTAATTCAAAAAGGGGACTAGAAAAAAGTCAACTTCAGGTTAAACAGGTTTGGGTTATCTGACATTCCTATTAATTAGGATATTTATCTTAGAAATAGTACTTGTTTTTATTTGGCACCATTTTAAGTATAAACTATTATCAAATGAACAGGATTGAAAAATATACACATTTGCACAGTTTGCTAGCAAGTGCCCAGCAGCACACTAGCAATTCCATGTTCAGCAAATGTTTACCCGTCACCTATTCTACCCAAGGTATTGTGCTGAGTATTAGGGTATAAAATCAAGGACATGCATAAAAGATATATACTATGAAGTAGTATATGTTAAATGCAGATATATGAATTCTACAGAAACTTATAAGAAGGGGTAGTCACTGAGGGCTGGGACATTAAGAGAAGGCTTCACTAAGGAGTTGGGTTTTAGTATGAAGCAAGGGAGAAGGCCTTAGCTTAGTAAAAAGGAAGAGAGGGGCTTTCTAGGCTAAGGGATCATTGTAGATGAATGTACGGTGGTTGTCAGTATTACTAAGTGCCTTCTGTGTGCCAGTCACTGTGATGGGAATGAGCAAGGGAACAACATATATAAACATATATAAATGCGCTATTTTGCATACCTATTGTTTAGAACTTTTAAAGACTAAGTTATTTTATCACAAGACTTTTCCTTTTCTTTTTTTCTCCTTGGTATGGTGGGAAGGTGGGAGGAAGAAAAAAAAATGCTTGATCATTGAAAAACAATTTAATTTCAAATTAAAAAAAAAAGATTAGTGGTATTGTTAGAAATGTTTAGTCTACTAATAAACAATACTCTTTGGGAAGCCAGGAAGGTTTTCATTATATTTTGCATTTATTCTTTCTGAATACATGAGAATGTTCCCTGAATGGAGTACAGGAGAGTACAGTTTGTTCAAGTGAACCTACCTATCTTTTTATATCATTCGAATTTGAATTTCCAGCTTGGCTTTTCATTGGCCATATGCAACGCCTTGAACTGCCCACATCATGCCCCTCCTCAAACAGCTTGTTAGTAAGCATGCTTACAAGCATCTAACCTCGAACCTGATCAGAAGAAGTCTGGTTTTGCTAGATCACAGCTCTGATTAGAACCAGTCACCTGACTTACATTCTGCTAAAGCTGGGGGGAGTACTTTTAATCCTGTGGAAACAAAACTCCTCCCACTGTTTCTCATGATTCACCTTCTTTTCTTTTATTCAAATTTTTGTTTTCATATCTTTAATATTCCCTTACTCTTTTTCATATGAATTCTTCCCCCTATCCATCTCCCCCTTAAGTAAACATGGGAAGAAAAGGGGGAAAGGTTAATTGACACATTGATAGAACAAAAGGAGGCAGTCCCCTTTATAAATACAGATACAGAGACCCAAAAGAAAACAATAATGCAATTGTTTGAGATTCAGAAGTCTCTTCTCTTACAGCTATCTGGCAGGGAACATCATGGATGAAGTCTTTTGGTCCTTGGTATTTCTTCCAGCTATCTCCAGCACAGCATCTCAGCATCTTCTTGTCTTCTTGTAAAATCCCATTTTCTTTTTGTGTACTCTCCTACAAAAATGACACTGGCAAAATTTTAACTTACCATTCCTAAACTCTTATCATGCTTACAAACCAAAATTGGAACCTTGGCCAATTGTGTTTAAGAGATTCACATTAGAAACTAGTTTCTTATGCTTTGCATTAATCCATTATTAATTTGCCCATCAGGAGGATGACATTTCACTAAGGAATTAATAATAGGCTCCAGTACATACATAAATAAATCAAGTAATCAATTTTTAACATAGTACATATTGAGGCATAAACTTCCACTCATGTCATGTTTCTTTTAAGGCATTTACAAGATAATCCACAAGCCGTTCCTCTTTTAACATTAATTAATTGTGACAAAATGTGAGACAAGTATATTAACTAAAAAACAAAATAATATTCTCACAAACCCTTGACTTAATTATCTCCGTACTATTATAAAAAATTAAAGTACTAGTAACAGATATCAAATCTAAATAACTAGTTGTTAATATTTTAGTTTTCAACATTGATTTCCACAAGATTTTGAGTTACAAATTTTCTCCCCATTTCTACCCTCCCCCCCATTCCAAGATGGCATATATTCTGATTGCCTCATTCTCCAGTCAGCCCTCCCCTCTTTCACCCCATTCCTCCATCTCCTTTCCCCTTACTTTCTTGTAGGGCAGGATAGATTTCTTTGCCCCCTTCCCGATGTGTCTTATTTCCCAGCTGCATGAAAAAAAACATTTTTTTTCAATTTTTTTAAGCATCTGCTTTTAAAACTTTGGGTTCCAAATTCTCTCCCCTCTTCCCTTCCCACTCACCCTTCCTAGGAAGGCAAGCAATTCAATATAGATCACACATGTATCATTATGCAAAACACTTCCTCAATGCTCATGTTGTGAAAGGCTAACTATATTTCCTTCCATCCTATCCTGTCCCCCTTTATTCAGTTTTCTCCCTTGACCCTCTCCCTTTTCAAATGTATTTGCTTTTGATTACCTCCTCCCCTTATCTGCCCTCCCTTCTATCCTGCCTTTTTTTTTAATCCCTTTCTCCTTACTTTCCTGTGGAGTAAGATATGCAATTGAGTGTGTACATTACTCCCTCCTCAAGTAAAATAAGTCAGATTTTCTATTCAGCTCTGGTCTTTTCATTGAGAAAGCTTGAAAGTCCTCTATTTTATTGAAAATCCATATTTTGCCTTGGAGGATGGTACTCAGTTTTGCTGGGTAGGTGATTCTTGGTTTTAATCCTAGCTCTATTGACCTACAGAATATCATATTCCAAGTCCTTCAATCCCTTAATGTAGAAGCTGCTAGATCTTGTGTTATTCTGATTATATTTTCCACAATATTCAAATTGTTTCTTTCTGGCTGCTGGCAGTGTTTTCTCCTTGACCTGGAAACTCTGGAATTTGGCAACAGTATTCCTAGGAGTTTTCTTTTTGGGATCTTTTTGAGCAGGCGGTCTGTGGATTCTTTCCTTTTCTGTTTTATCCTCTGGTTCTAGAATATCAGGGCAGTTTTCCTTGATAATTTCTTGAAAGATGATGTCTAGGCTCTTTTTTTGATCGTGGCTTTCAGGTAGCCCAATAATTTTTAATTTATCTCTCCTGGATGTATTTTCCAGGTCAGTGGTTTTTCCATTGAGATATTTCACATTGTCTTCCATTTTTTCATTCCTTTGGCTCTGTTTTATAATATCTTGATTTCACATAAAGTCACTAGCTTCCACTTGCTCCAGTCTAATTTTTAAGGTGGTATTTTCTTCAGTATTTTTTTGGGTCTCCTTTATTAAGTCATTGACTTGTTTTTCATGGTTTTCTTGCATCATTCTCATTTCTCTTCCCAATTTTTCCTCTGCCTCTCTTACTTGCTTTTCCAAATCTTTATTGAACTCTTGCATGGCCTGAGCCCAGTTCATATCTTTCTTGGAGGCTTTTGATGTAGGCTCTTTGACTTTGTTGACTTCTTCTGGCTGTATGATTTGATCTTATTTGTCACAAAAAAAAGGAATCTAGAGTTTGAGTCTGAGTCTGAATTAATTTTATCTGCCTGTTCATGTTCCCAGCCAACTCCTTGACCTTTGAGCTTTTTGTCGTGATGTGACTGCTTGTAGAGCAGAGAGTACTTTGTCTCAACCTTTAGGGTCCAACCACTGCTGTTTTCAGAGCTATTTCTTACACAGCCAGCTCTGCCACACCAGTACTCCTCCTCCCCCAAGAACTGCCAACCTGGACTGGACTCAGATCTTAAGCAGGCTCTGCACTCCTGCTCTGATCCGCCGCTTAATTCCTCCCACCAGGTGGGCCTGGGACAGGAAGCAACTGCAGCTGTAGTTCTGTAGCTGCAAACTCCTTTCACTCTGTGCCTACAGCTTTTCCCAATAACCTTCTCTGTTGTCTTTGGTGTTTGTGGGTTGAGAAGTCTGGTAACTCCCACAGCTCACTGACTCAGGACGCTAGGGCCTGTTCTGGTTAGTCTGGGCACAGCCAACACTGGGCTTTGCTATGCTCTGCTCCCAGTTCTGTGCAACAGACCTTACCCAGCGACCCTCCACACTGTCCTGGGCTGGAGCCCTACTTCCCTCTGCTATTTTGTGGGTTCTGCCTAAAATACAGATTTTTAATCCTTAAGAGCTAATTAAATCTTAATTCAACTGTTTAAATGAAAATTGATCCCACCCTGGTCTGCTTAGCCTTTCACTCTAGGCTATCTGCCTGAGATCTTCTGTTCTGCTAATTTACCCCTCCAAGCCTCAGAAGTTTCTCAAAGCTGCATTTTGAGTTTTCCCTTACAGGAACATGAAATGTAAAATTTTTTTTTCCTACAAACTCACAGACGAGACATCACACAGGACAGCGTACATGGACAATTTAGAATTTGAATTCAGACCTATCCCAAGCTTTAGCATATTTCTCTCTTCATATCTCCAAATCACCTCCTAGTTGTGTCCTCCCACACTAACCTCCACCTTTATGTGAGGCAGGGAAGGGTTTTAAATGCAAATCCATCTGTCTCTCTCTGATCTGAGGGAAAAGTTTCCCCACTTTCTGTCTTCTCTCTGTCCACATTTAGAATGGAGTGAGAATTTTTACCACTCCCAAGTTTACCAACTTTTATCTTGGATTAACCCACCTTTTTCCCAGTTAACCAGCAAATTATCTCAACAGGTTTTTTTGGATAAAATGCTCAGAGAAATTTCATTCTGCGCCATGGTACCTTTTTCTTTTTAAGAGCCCCTTTTCCATTCTAGACAAACCTCACTTATCAACCTAGAATCTGAGACATGACAAAGCAGTACTTCGACCCTGAATTTTCCTGCTGTTGGGCAGGAACTTGGCTCAAGCACTAGCTGGCTGTTCAGTTTCACCTTCTTATTTGATCTCTTTATTCATGTTCCTGGGCTCCCAATGGTTGCGAGAAAAAAGGAAACTCTCACTTGTGGATACTTGGGCCAGCTGAAAATCAGCTGGAGTGCCTCTCTTTCTATGCAGTGAGTTTTCCTTCTTCCATGCTAGAAATCCTGGATGAGCCCACAAATTGTTAGACACATACTTAGTCTAGGAATAACTAATACTCTTTGGAAAGCCAGGAAGGTTTCCATTATATTGCACATTTATTCTTTCTGAAGAAATGGGTATGTCCTCTGAATGGAGGACAGTTTGTTTAGATGAACACTAGCCTTTTATATTTTTTTAATTTGAATCTCCAGCCTGGCTCTTAATTGGGCAGATGCAACCCGCTGAACTGCTTATGTCATGGCTCCCTCAAACAGTTCGTTAAACATGCATACAAGCATCTGACCCCTCACCTGATCAGAAGTCTGCTTCTGCTAGATCTCAGTTCTGATTAGAACTGGTCACCTGACTTTTATTTTGCTAAAGCTGGGGGGAATAATTTTAATCCTGTGGAAATAAAACTCCTCTCCTTGTTTCCCACAGTATCTTGTATTTTTTTTTTCTGATATAGTTGAAGTCTCATCATGAAGAAGCCTAAGGGACAATCCAAATTATTTTGTTCCAATGGGTTATACCATACCCAGTGACATTTCTGGAAGTTTTATTTCCATACTGCAGGACTTGGGGATAAAACAGACCAGTCTTCTCTAGTGAATTGAAGAGTGAACATAAGTCCCTTTTGAACCTAATGAGATAATAGGAGTCATACAGATTTTTATTTTTGGTAGATAGCTTGGGAATTTAGAAGTGATCAGACTAAAAGAGTAGAGAAGGGATGATTGAAGAAGGGTGATTTATGCTTGGAAGAAGAATAGAAGAATTGTAAAAGATTTAGCCACAACCAAGCTTTCCTCTCTCTTCTTTATGGAAGTATTTTCATAGTACATACTGTCGGCTCAGTGGGTAGAGATAAGAGAAAGCACTTCCTGTGTGGCATTCTTACAGTGAAGATGTGAACATGTCAGTTCTTTATTCTTTCAACTCTACCCCTGTTACCTCTGGGACTTTTCATTTTCATTTAAAGCCCCTTACAACCTGGCCTTAACCTGCCTTTCCAGACTTATTAAATATGTTACACAGCAGAGGATAGTGTGCTGGGTCTGGAGTCAGGAAGGAAGAGTTGAATCCAAATGTGGCCTCAGATGCTTAAAAGCTCTGCCATCCTACTTAGACTTCAGTTGTCCTCAGTTTGCTCATATGTGGGCAGCTAGGTGGTGCAGTGGAGAGCACCAGGCCTGGAGTCAGGAAGATTCATTTTCCTGAATTCAAATCTGTCCTCAGACACTTACTAGCTGTTTGACCCTGGGCAAGTCATTTAACCCTGTTTGCTTCCATTTCTTCATCTGTATAATGATCTGGAGAAGGAAATGGCAAATCACTCTAGGATGTTTGCCAAGAAAACCCCAAATGGGGTCACAGAGAGTTGAACATGACTGAAAACGATTGAACATCAATCATATGTAAAATGGGGATAATAATAGCACCAATTTCATAGGTAAAATCAAATGAGTTGTGTGTGTCAGGTGCTTTGCAAAACTTAGCACTTGTTAGCTGTTACTATTGGTTCTTATTATTTCACTCACTACAATCCTGCCAAACTAGTCTTGCAGTTCCCCCACACGTGATCTTTATCACTAATTTCTTTTCTGCTATTTCTTATGCTTGGAATGCCCTCTCTTCAAGAACCTGTAGTTTCCTTCAAATTTCAGCTGAAGTGCCATGTTCTACAATGAGTTGTTTTCTGAGTCTCCCAACTGCTAGTGCCTTTTCCCTAGAATCAGTCTAGTTTGTTTTTGTTTTCTACATAGCTCTGTGAAAACAGGTGCACTAAATTTTAAACTTCTCATGGTCTGGGACTGTTTTACTTTTGTCTTTATGTTCCTAGTGCCTGGAATTACTCAGGGGATAGAATTTATTTTAACCAGACCAGTGAACACAGTTTTTGTAGACCATTAACTGGAAGAATAGCTTAGTTATATAAGAAAACCTTTTGACAGTGATATTCCACACTGGTATTTTATAGGGATTTTTCCAACTTAGAAGCTTTTGGTTTTCAGAACACCTTTAAAGCACATACACAGACATAGAGACTTTCATATTTACATATGTGTGTATATATATATTTTAATAGTCCCTTGAGATCTTGTATTTTATCATTATATTATAATATTACAGATTTAAAGATGCACTAGATCAGGATTTCTTAAACTTTTTCTTCTCAAGGTGCGCCACCCCCCACCCCCCCAAGTGTTTAGGTAGCTTTAGTTGATGTTGCATGGCCTGAGGGCATGCACATTTTAAACTGTGCATATTTTGTGGTCCAAACCAAGGCTACCTTGAAATTGCTAGATACAACAAGAAGTGCTGCCAGAAACGCCTCAGATTCATTATGTGTTCGATTTTTAATTAAGTTTTGTTTTTTGCCCTTTTAGAAACCTTTTACTGTTGCCAGTGGGGTTGCAACCTGCACTTTAAGAAGTGCTTGTGTAGACCACCAGTGAAGTCATCTAATTCAAACCCCTCATTTTATAGTTAAGGGAACTGAATCCTACAGAATTGAAGTGACTTGCTCAAG
The DNA here is from genome assembly GCA_028646595.1 of Phalanger gymnotis. Lineage (NCBI taxonomy): Eukaryota > Metazoa > Chordata > Mammalia > Diprotodontia > Phalangeridae > Phalanger > Phalanger gymnotis. The sequence continues at coordinate 663,537,136 of CM053622.1, forward strand.
ATTATACAGTTGATTTGGAAGAGTCAGAATTTGTCATTTTTTCCAATATGCCATGTTGTAGGTATTAGTATCTTTATTTCATAGACAGAAATCATGATTGCTGTACAATTTCAGAGTAGGTGGGAAACTTAGAAGACTCAGGTCTTTTGATACTGGGAAGAAAAGAAGGAAGAATTTCTTAAGCACCTTTTATATGCCAGATACTGTGCTAAATGCTTTACAAAATTCCAGTTTGATCCTTTTGACAGTCCTGGGAGGTAGGTGCTATTGTTAGCCCCATTTTCCAGTTGAGGAACCTGAGGCAGACAGGTTAAATGACTTGTCAGAGATCTTAGAAGATTTGCACTCTGGTCTTCCAGACTCCAGGCCCACCCCTCTATCCACTACACTACCCAGCTGGCCTAGATTAGTGCTTCCCTCACATCCTCCCCCCCCCTCCCCCAACTGGGCTGTTACCAATGTGAATTTCAGAAAAAGACCACAGATTCTAAAGCAGTACCAGATTTATACATATAAAAATTGGAAGAAAATAAGCATTCTTATTTTATAACTTATTTTTAAAGTAGATTGTGTGTTTGTGTGTGTAGAATATTTTTCATTTTAGTTATCCTAAAATAACTGATTCATTTTATGTCAAACATGGCAATGAGAAAGCTGAACTTAAATTAGTGTTTTGAGGTTTTTTTTTTTTGATAAATTAGTGTTTTGAGGTTTTTTATCAAATTACACATTAATGAAAACTTGGGGGTAGGCTGTCTAATGAAGGTTCTTGCATCCAAACTATAATTATAAGACATTTTGTGACTGTTGTACATGACACTTGACAAATTACAATTTCAAATTACAATTTCTCCTTAAGCTTTTACTTCTAGTAGGTTATAATTCTAGGCAATTAACTTTCTTTTTTTCTCTTAATAAAGAAACTTTCAATTCTTAAGCATTTGATTTAGAGCTTGCTGGATAAATAAGCAAGATTCAGTCATTTTAAACTTCATTTTCAAGGTTTAAATAGCACTTTGATAATTGTACTGAGTTGTGAAATTTTCTACTTGTTTCCTTTTAAATTGACAAATTTGTTATTTTTGTACTGTTTAATGTTAGTTAAATAAAACTAGCATATTAGATGAAGGGGGAGAACATTCTAGGCATGAGGACAGGTTGTGTAAATTGTACCTATGAGAACTGATGAGATCACTAATCAAAAAGCACTTATTGATTTAGCTCCCACTATACGTCAGGTACTATGCTGTCTACTAAGGATACTCAGATTTATTTATGTTCTCATTAATTTTGGAGTTCCCTTCATGGAAAGAGATTGCAACTTATCCATGCCTGCCCACTCTGCAATTCTCATCCATGTTCTCTCAAAACTTCTCCGTAGGGGGTCAGTCCAGTGTCCTAAAGGTCTTCCTTTCTTCCAACATTGTGAGGAGCAGCACTAGTGGAGCAATTTAGCCACTCACTCATCATCTCTTTTGCCAAGTTACCATCCCATCTTCTCTTTCTGTCATAAATTCCTTGACTTCCTTTACTCTTGTTCTTCAGAGTTCATCTTTGCTTTGTTGTAGCCTGCTCACACTCATCATGTGCCTCACTGTTGTCCTGTATGTTTTGTTCATCTTTAGTTCTTTGGAGGTAGTGGTGTTCTAAATCTCACTGTCTTACAGCAATACCAGTAAAATGTTTATATTGAAAAGAAAGGTCTTTGCTTTCATGGAGAAGCTTGGGTTCAGTAAGAATGCTTTGCAGTTTCCCAGAAAGCATTCCAGCCTGCTCTTCTCTTTCTTTTCAAATCTGGGCCTAGCTCATTGTCTGTCAAACTCTATAGAATGTCCTTCCAGATGCAGTTTAAAAATCTGGGCTTCATCATTTGGTCTTTTCCATATGAATGGACAGACCAAACACCTTTGAGTGATTACAGATCTCTTCCAGGAGTCTCTTCCGTGATTTGAGACTTGATACAATCAACAATGTCATCTACAAAAAGGAGCATTTGGAGGACCTCATCATCCACAGGGAAATCCCTCTTCAACCTGAATTCCACACTGGATCTCTTTCATCACAATGATGAATACTTTTGGTGAGCACACATCTCCCTGTTTTATGCCTTACCTGATGTTTATTATCAGAGAGTCATTCAACAGGACTATTTCTTTTGTTAAATCTTCCAAAGAATTTAGCATGATCTTGATAGTACAGATGAGAGATACTCTCTTATTAAAGAGTCTGCCAGGTAGTACTTTTGTAAAGTCAAATGCTTTTTTGTAATCAACAAATAAGTATCTGGAATCTTATATTCTCTACATCTTTTAGTCACTTTTGAGATGGTAAAAATGTGGTTCATTGTTAAATATTATTTGTGAAAGTCATCTTGTTCAGTTGTTTCAGTCTTGTCTGACTCCTCATGACCTGATTTGGGTTTTTCTTGGCAAAGATACTGGAGTGGTTTGCCATTTCCTTTTTCTAGCTCATTTTACAGATGAGGAAACTCGTCTGTTCCTTTTCTTGCTCATTTTACAATTGAGTCAAACAGGGTTAAGTGACTTGCCCAGGATCATAGCTAGTAAGTGCCTGAGGCCAGATTTGAATTTCCAACTCCAGATCTGGTACTATACCCACTGGACCATCAAGTTTGCTCCCTAATGGTACCCTCATTAAGGATGCCCTCAATTGTATGTATATGTGTGTGTATGTATGTATACACACACATAGAGAGGCACACACATACAAACCTATGTATATAAAACTCTCATAAAGATGTTTTCCTTACCTTTATTTGGTATTAACAAGGTCTGAGATTTTTTTCATGCTTTATCCATATCTTCTCCTTCAGATACCTTGTATATCAGTGCCCTCATCATTTTATCTCCTAGAATATTATCATTCTTCTCACTATATACTTGATTAATGTAGCTGCTTTTCCTGTCTTTTCCTTAGTGCCATTTGTATTTCAGTACTTGAAGTCGATCTTTTAGGATCCATGTATGTAGGGGTTCCACTATTTGATGGAGGAAACAGTTTGTTACAACCATTTTTACATATATTTTTGATTTTCTTCCATTAGTTGTCTTGTTTTCATTTGCATCCTTGAAAGCCCATGGGGATGACTTTACTTAGTTGGATATATATTGCCAAGCTTTCTTTAGTTGGTTTTATTCTCTGCTGCTCTTTTCTGCTTTATGAAATGTTATTGCTGATAATTGTCTAGCATCCTTCTTTGTAAGAATTTACAAATGAGTTTATATTTTCATCTGGTAATGCATTTGTCAGCCATAATTTTCTCTCTTTTTTTAGGGGGGGAGGTGGGTGAGGCACTCAGGGTTAAGTAATTTTCCTGGAATTACACAGCTAGTAAATACTAAGTCTTTGCGATCGGATTTGAACTCAGGACCTCCTGACTCCAGGGCTGGTGCTCTATCCACTGTGCCACCTAGCTGCTCCCATTGTTTTCTCTTTAGCAAGTTAGTCAGCTATTTGCTGACTGGTGCTGTCTGGGTTTTTATGGTCTCGTTGTAGAATTTAACTTAGTGGTTTAGCTTTTTGGTAAAATTATTATCTATATTGATATGATTTCTGTCCTTCATTTCCCATTTTTAATTTTCAGTACCTTGTTTAAATAATTCAAGGTAAAAGCTTAATTGTAGATCACATGGTTACAAATTCTGATCTTAGCTTTGAAAAAAATGATAATTTGGTTTATTTCGACTCAGGGATAATTCTCATGTTCATAATAAATAATTTCCTATCTGTTAAAATGTAACAAGTTTGATCTCTTCGTGACATTGTTTAGTGCTCACCACGGCCAGAGCTTTCTAATTTTTTTTTTATTAAAGTGTTCCTGTTATAGAGCCATGAGGCTGCTGCATGCTCTTCATGTTTGGTCTCTACATTTGTTTTTATTGAATCATACTTTCCCTACCTCTTTACCTTTTCTCACCATTTCATTGAAGTCTCCACTTTGATTTGGAGGGTCTTTTCAAGTTCTTAAGAATTTATCTACCATTTGATACTAAGCAGGTGCATATGCCTTGATTATTTTGAACATTAGTGCAAGATTGTCAAAGTTAAAGGATACTTGTCTCCATTTCATTAACAATTGATAAATTATTTTGAGCAATCCATTTTATAAACGAGGTTCTCTGGGAGAGTATTGGAAAATACCTACTGCGTCAAAAAATTATCTTTTTAAAAATATATCCTCAAACTTTTTCAGCAGAGGAAGTAAGATTATTGAAGGAATCTTCAATCCTAGGTCCTCTGAAAAAGCTGATGAACTGAAGTAGCACATCTTAATAGCTGCGTACAAATCTTCCAACTATAACCTGGTTATGTTCCAGAAATTTGCTTTTAAGTTTACTATCTGGAAAATATTTTCTTACAGCAAAGTATAATAAATGTTGATAAGATTCCTAGTCTGGGTCACAAAGAACTATTTAACCCATAGTATAAAACACAGGTGTTAGTGCTCATACTGTCTGAGACCATTTAATCTAACTCACAGCTGGCTGAGAATTCTTGATAAAACATCTGCAACAAATGATCACTTTTTGCTTGAAGACCTCTAATGAGGGGAAACCTGTGTATTATCTTATGAAGCAACCTGCTACACTTTAGGATAATTCTAATTGTTAAGAAGTTTTTCTTTATGTTAAACTAAAGTCTACCTTTTTGCACTTTCCCTAGTTATCCCCATTTCTTCCCTCTGGCCCCAAGCAGAATAAATCTTAATTCTTTTTTCACATGACTACTCTTCACACTGTACTGCAGAGAGTGCAGCTTGGATGGGCTGGCCACATTGTTTGAATACCAAATGTACGCTTGCCAAAAAGACTATTTTATGGAGAACTCACACAGGGCGAGTGTTCATATGGTGGTCAGAAAAAGTGATTCAAGGATATTCTCAAGGTTTCTCTTAAGAACTTTGGAATTGATTGTGTGACATGGGAGACATTGGCACAGGAGTGCCCGGTATGGGATAGCCTCATCTGCAAAGGTGCTGTCTTTTGTAAGCAAAGCAGAATTGAAGTAACTCAGAAGAAATGCAAAATGTGCAAATTTAGAGAATCCAGCCCAAATGTTCCCATGGACAACCTGTTGGTCTGATCAACCAGAATTGGACACACTGTAACTTGATTCTAGAATAATGATATCATTTTGGTCCTCTTTGAGAATGAAGGACAACAACCAAGCAACCCTTTGAAAAGTCAAACATGGCTGTTGTGACCTCCCCCACCAATCTTCTCTAGTCAAGGCTAAATGTCTCCATTTTCTTTAATTGGTTCTCATATGATGTGATCTCAAGCCCTTTTAACCATGCTCGTCATGTTCGTCTTGGCATTCTCCATTTTATCACTGATATGTCCTAAAATGTCTAGTAATGAACACAGTATTTTATGTGTAGACTGATCAGAGCACAGCAAGACTACACCTACTTTATGCTGGGCACTATGCTGACCTCCATGTAAGTTAAGATTGAATTACTACCATATCCAGTTTTTTATTTATTGCATTTGAATTCCACTTGTGATTGAAATTAAAGTAAACTGAGGCACAAAGTTCCAAGCATGTTCAATTCATTGATAAGGCTAGGAGTTAGTAATAAAATTGGGCTTTAGCTCTTCAGCATGCCAAAAGACCCCAAATGAAGGCAGACAAATCATTTTTACAGACAGAAGGTACATCCAAAAACTAGGTGGCATCATAGATGTGGAAAGCAATATGATTGCTTATAAAGTCAGAAGCACCATTGATGTGGGGGATAATATGATCAGTTGGACATTTGGAATGCAGGGCTAACAGCAAGCCCTCCTTTCATCTTGTTCCTGTTCATTGGTGGTGTCCACTTGCATGGCTAGTTAGTGTCACTGCAGTAACAGACCAGACTCCTTGGCATCCACCTGCATCCTTCAAGGATAACAGATTTCCTTGACACAAGAATAGAACAGTAATTATCAGGAAAACTGAACTTCTAGAACTTAGTTAACTTGGAGAGGAAAGCTGAGTTTCTGAATTTAACTCGGCACAAAGAATCATGACTCAGGCAGCATACAAAATGTCAGCAGTGATGCAAATTAGAATCAATTACAGAAATGGAGATAATATCGATTTGATTTTCTCACAGTAACTTTTAGATACTCTCAGATAAACTGCTATATAGTTGTTTTTACCTGTCTTATACTTATAAAATAGATTCTTTGAACCTACATGTAGTACTTTGAAGTTATTGTTAAATTTCAGAATTTTGTCTAATTAGATTTGATATAGTGTTACAGTGTGTTGATCTTTATGGATGCTTTGTTGTCCCTCCTACTTCTATGTCACCTGCCATTCTTTTAAGCATGACACCTATGGCTTTATTCAAGTCACTGACAAACCACATAGAAACTGGGATAGCTTTAAGTTGACACTGACTTTGATGATGATTGTTTGGTTCTAGTGAGTAAGCCAATTCTGAATCCACTAAACTGTTCTTATGTACCTCAAAACTATCTCTTGCCTTCAGGGATAGGACAAAGGACTTTGTTAGATGTGGTGCAAAGATAGAGGCTTTTGTGGGCTAACCCCAAAATCTATCCCCACCTTCTTTTGACTTGTCTAGCCGGTATTTTTATTACAAATGAGAATTGCCAATAAGAAATGACAGTTGCAATGTAAAGAGGAAAGTCGGAGGAGGGAGAGAATGGGAAAGCAGTAGGTGTAGTTAGTCCATGATATTCCAAGGTCATCAGCATATGGAAAGTGTGAACAGGTAGCAGTTTCCCTAAGAGAATGAATGGCTTTTATAAATGGTAACAACAGCCCGTATGTATTTTTTTATAATACTTTAAGCTTTACAAAGTTTTCTATACAATGAACATGATATAGATAGTACGAGTCTTACCTTCATTTTGGAGATCAGGAAACTGAAACTCCAAAAGTAAAGGTACTTGTATTATAAAATGACTCACAGATGTTAGGTGGAATTTGAACCCTGGTTTCCTGTCTCCCAAGTTCATTGCAATTTCTTTTATGCCCTCCTGAATGTGCCAGACAGGCATGCCTCAAGTACATCATTAATTTAGTTTCTAATGAAAAAAAGTTACCATTTTTATTGAAAGTTGCAAAAGTATTTTATAAAAGCTATGAATGCCTTACAACAAATTAGTATTTAATCTTTGAGTTTAAAAGATTACTGAATTCCTTGCATAGCTGTCTCACAATATAGCTATATATTTGGCTAGATAATCATCATTAACCGAAATGGAAGTTTTGTGAAAGGTACTATTTACTAAAATGTCCCTGTGAGAACAATTTTGATTTATATGTAAGGGAATATTTCTTGACAGATGAAACTCCTGGCATATTTAATGAGCTTCGGTTTCTTGTCATCTTTAGATTTGTGATAAAGTTACAGCTCTATTTTTATTCAGTTGTTTTGTACTTTTATTCATTGTATATACTTTCAATTAAAGAAATTCCTGCTTGTATCACATTTCCATTTTGTTTAGTAATTTAAGACACGTTAGTATATTCTAGTGTAGAATTATCATGTGGCTGAGGGAGATGTGATTGAACTCTACAAAGTTATGGAGAACATATGGGTAGGGTGAACATGGATTCTAGAATGATTTAATAAATTAGTTTTGGTAAATTAATGGGTGATTTATAGTGGATTTTAAAAACTGCTATATTATAAACTTAATTGCTATCAATAGAAACTCATATCGAGGCAAACAAAATAAAGTGTATGATCTTACATAAAACTGTCGCATTTAATGAGGTAGCAATAAATTAATGAAGAAAAAAACAAGCAAAAACATATTTTTGTTTTACAATCAGTCCAGATTTTTCTGAAGTTCCAATATGTCTTCGTTTTTTTCTTTCTCTGATTGTAGGGTATATCCATTTTTTATCATTTTGCCCAGATCTTTTATATTTGTTTATATGAATGAATGAATCAGTAGGTATTTATTAAATGCCCGCAGTGTGCCAGGTACTGTGGTAAATGCAAGGGATACAGATTAGTCCCTGCCTTCAAGGAGTTTATATTCTGATAAAATGATATAAGAAATATAGGGAAGATAGTATCCAGCAAAGGGAGTTCTGGATTACCCAGTCACAGGTACTGTTGGTTGAGCCATAAGGTTATGGATTGTCATGCGCTTTCTGATAGTAATAGTCCCATTCATATCTTGACTACACAGTTTTATAGCTTCACAATTGCCATCAGTCTCCTCACCCACTTCAACCAGACTTTAGAATCTACACTTTAGACATTACCATCCCTTGTAATTTTACTATCTTCAAGGAGCTAAACTTTGGAATTCTGCTTTTTTTAAAAGATTGTTTGTTTTTGGTTTTCAACATTAATTTCTACAAGATTTTGAGTTACAAATTTTCTCCCCATCTCTCCTCTCCCCTCACCTCAAGATGATGCGTATTTTGATTTCTTCTTTCCCCAGTCTGCCCTTTCCACTCCCCTGCCATCCCCTTTCCCCTTACTTTCTTGTAGGGCAAGATAGATTTCTATACCCCATTGCCTGTATATCTTGTTTCCCAGTTGCATGTAAAAACAACTTTTTTTAAACATTTGTTTTTAGAACTTTGAGTTCCAAATTCTCGCCCTTCTTCCTTCCCCACTCCCCCCCCCACTCGAGGAGGCAAGCAATTCAATATAGGTTATACATGTATCATGCAAAACACTTCCACAATAGTCATGTTGTGAAAGACTAACTATATTTCCCTCCATCCTGTCCCATCCCCCATTTATTCAATTTTCTCCTTAGACCCTGTCCCTTTTCAAAAATGTATGCTTCTGACTACCCCATCACCTAAACAGTCCTCCCTTCTATCATCCTGCCCCTCTCTTATCCCCTTCCCCCGTACTTTCCTGTAAGGTAAGATACCCAATTGAGTGTGTATGTTATTCCCTCCTTGAGCCAAATCCAATGAGAGTAAGGTTTACTCATTCCTTTTCACTTGCGTTATCTGCGTGTTATCCTCATTCAGTGACTAGCCCAATTTTTCTTCTTTTATCAGATGTTTCCTACATTATATCTTTTACATTGTTCTTTGAAATTCCTCATTGGCTATATGTTTCAACTTCCTCATATCCTCTCTGCACCAATCTGTTGTCCTATATGCTGCTCATTTTCAAATCTTTGGATGCTGAGTTCTATGTCTCATGGGCATAAAACAGCAATATAAGATTGATTTTAAAAAATGGACCTGGTTGCATCAAACTCTGAAACATTTCAGAGCCTTCCAGAAGAGATCTGTAACCATTCAAAGAGTCTGGCCTAACCACCTGTTCAGGGGAGTCCAAGTGGATAGACTTTATATTGCCCAGATAATGACATGTAGTTGGGTGGTTAGCCTATCAAGCTGGACCATCAATCAATATATATAAATGACATAAGAGGATACAAATGGAACATGATCTGTTCTATGTAGAACATGGCTGTACTATAAATCAGTTTAGAACTGTGCCTCCAGAGTCACCAAATAGTGTATACCCTTTGACCATTACTACCCTTGTACCTCAAAGAGGTAAAAGAAAGAGAAAAAGGAACCTTAAGTACACAAATATTTAGGGAAAGATCTGTAAACCAGTGAGGGAGAGGGGAGCTATCAATTAAAGAATGGCTAAACAAAGTGTAGGATATCAATGTAATGGGTTATGGTTGTATTATAAAATATGACAGAAAAGATGGCTTTAGAGAAACTTGGAAAGACTTAAGAACTGATGCCGAGTGAAGTGAGCAGAACCAAGAAGAATGATTTGTACCGTAAAATAACTCTGAAAGACTTGAAATTTGATCAGTTCAGTAACCATCCATTCTTTCAGAAAAGACTGATGAAGCATGCTACCCATCTCTTGAAAAATCAGTAATGGATTGAAGATGAACAATAAAACACATTTTGGTACATGATCAATATGAGAATTTATTTTGCTTATTTGTTACAAGGGAGAGGGGAGAGAAGGAGAGAAGGATAGAGTAACCAAAAAACAAAAGGGGGTCATTGAAGTATCTTTTTTAAAATGCAAAGAAGAAAAATGAATAAAAGCATTGCAGACAAAGGGCAGATTTGAAAGCTACATTTTGAATATATTATAATTAAAAAGCAAGCTGTACATAAACAGTGACCTGCAGTTTCATGTATAGTTTTATATTCTGTATATAGAAGTGCCATTTTATTTAGTGTCGTTTAAGCTCTAAAAATACACTTAAAAAAAAAAACAAAAAACAAAAAACAAATGGACCCAGAATGGAAAAAGTGGAGGCTGGATTATCTTTCAAGAAATTGCAGAGCTCCTTTAAAAATTGTAGGCATTTCCCAGAAACATCGACTCATTATTTTTATTCTACTATTGTACCATGAGATTTATAGTCAGTCACCTGGACTATTGGGATAGTCTCATTCCCCACCTATTCCATCTTCTACACAGAAAATCAAATGATTTTCCTAGAGCACTGATCTTACCATGTCATTCCCTCACTATTCATTAAACTCCAGTGGTTTCCTCTTACCTCTAGGACTAAATACAAATTCCTTTGTTTGACATTTAAAGCCTGTGTAACCTGAATGCAACTAGTTTTTCCAAGCATGCTATATTCCTCACTCAAGTCCAACAACACACTTGCTTACTTGCTACCTACAACACTAATTTTCTTGCTTTTCTTACAACACTTCACCTCCCATCTCCATGCCTGGAATACATTCATTCATTCATTATCTCTGATTCTATAAAGGTCTAGTTTGCATCTCTAGCACCACTTTTACTAATATCCCAAAGCTGCTAGAACTTGCCCCACTCCTATTAAAAAATTTAAGCTTCTTAAGAGCAGGGACTGTTGATAATTTTGTATTTTTAGTGCTTTGCATATGTAGGTACTTAATAAATGCGTTTTGTTTCATTTTAAATGAGGAAACAGGTCTTTTGAGTAACTTTCTGAAAGCTAGGCATTTAATCATGTATTTATGATGCATTGAAATAGCTCTTCTAGTTGCCTTGAACGTTTTCTATAAATATTATGGTTACTTAAATTTTTCAATTGTGTAGGTCTTTTTTTCCCCCCAAGTGGCCAGAACAATTTTTGAGGGCAGAAATCATTTATAATTTCCTTGTATCTCTTTCAGTATTCAATAGCTTTGAATATAGGTAATATGCTTTGGAACTAGAAGGGACCTTAGAGATCAGATAGGCCAGCTCCCCCATTTTAAAGATGAAGAATCTGAGAACACAGAGAGGTTTAGTTGTCCAAGGGTTATACAGGAAGTAAAAAGTAAAACCAGGATTTAAATCCAAGTCTTTTGAGTCCAGTTGAATCCAAACCTAGTGGACAGCTCAAACATGCTGTCTCATATATAGTATAAACTCATCCTGATTGATTGGTCTTACCAAGTCCCAATCAACGCTTCATGCTTCACGTCCTAGCCAGTAATCCATCATGAAAGAGAACAGTTACATCTTGCTACCTCCCTGCTTATGCATTTTTCTTCCTAATTGGTACAGTGAACTTCTAGATGTGACCTCTAGAGACCATATCACCCTCCTTCCTGGAAGAGTTAATACACTTAGCTTTGGAATTGAGCCCTGGTCCTGAATTGTGTTGATTGTTGGTGTATAAACTTTTTTAGTCTCTCCTTCAGATAGTTGTCCCCAGAAAATGCTTCTTATTACCTCCAGACATCATCAGGAAAACAGGTACTAGTTTTGGTCTCCTTTGTCTCTTCTGGGTATCTTGTCAAATGCTTTGTCTTTGTGGCCCATTTCGGTTTCCCTTTTTTTTTACCACTGATATCTAAGAAGTCATAACTCAATTCTACCGTTACTGCTGGAAAATTCATGACATTTGATTACCCTATGCCTCTACTCATAATCTGACTTTCCAGGCCTCCACTTCTCTATATATGTTGTATATCCATATTAGAATATAAGCTCTGAGAGGGTGAGAACAATCTCACTTTTGTATATGAATCAGCAACACCTTGAACAGTGCCTGACACCATTGATGCATAGTAAAAAAAATTTTTATTCACTCATTCATCTTGGCATTGCCTGAGTGCTTTCCTGTTTTCTCGAAGTTCTTGTTGAATAGGAGAAATATTTTCTCAAATATCTTATATTCTTGAGTTGACCACAAACCAAGGTTAGTGAGACTAGTTGATTCTTGCTATTGTTTAACTAGTCAGTTAAATCAATTTACTTTTCTGGTTTTTTTTTAAGCTCACCAACTAGTCTTGCTGATTACTGATTTTACAGTCTAGTTTGACATAGGAAAGTGCTATTCCTCTTTTGCTCTATCCCCCCCCCCCCCTTATTTCCATTAAGATTCTAGAGTATTTCCTCCTCCAAATGAATTTTATCATTTTGTTTTGCTCTGGTTAGAGGTTACACTTGAATCTGTGGTTTGACTCACATAGGGAGTTTCCAGGCAAGGAAACTCCTTCCATCAATACAGGTCTTAACTTTCTCCAAAACTTAGGACTTAGAGAGTGGCCTAGGATACTGCAGTAGGTCAGAGGTGGTATAGTAGTTTGTGTGTTAATTTGGGTATTGTTATTTTTATTATTAAGTTCTACCACAATCAGTAAATATTCCTCTAATTGTCTGCTTTTCAGTAGTTTAATAATTTTGTTTATATTGAGTGCCTTGGTAGATTGACTACCATACATTTCAAGCATTTTATAGTTATTTTGAATGGAATTTCTATTATTTCCTTCTGGTTTTTGTTGCTGTGTGGAAAAGCTTACAACTTTTGCCAATTTATATTGTATTCTAATGCTTTACTGAAGCTGTATCAATTAGTTTCTTCTCCAGTTCTCTGGAATTTTCAAAATAAGCCATCACACCATCTCATAGATAGGTTTTGTTTCTCCTTTGCCAATTATGCTTTTAGTTTCTTTCTCTTATTGCTATTACGGGCTTTTTAGAATGATGCCAAATAATAGTTGGGAGAGGGGGTTATCCTTACCTTTTTTTTTTTTTATCCCTTACTGGGAAAGGTCTAGTTTCCCTTGCAAATGATGCTAAGTTTTGGTTTTAGGTTCCTTGTGAACCATTTTTCTATTCAGCTGCAACTTAGGTCATCAGTTTTCGTTCATGGCGAAAATGTCTGCTGACATGGTTGAGTTCCTCCACTATGTTAGCTTGTTGGTCATTCAACAAAGCCCAATAGTTGAATTAATATTTATAGAGGGTTTAAAAACTGTGATTCTTTGCATCCTCTGACCCTCTTTTCTGCCACAATTGTGTGTCTGTGTGTGGTGACACTTATAGTCACTACAGAAGTATCAAGAGGACTGAGGACTGTCTTAATTTTTTCCTCGTTTACTTGTTTTCCTTTAGCTGTGGCCAAAGAATTCATCATTTAGTGGCCAACCTAAAGAGAGATGAGCTTATATAGGTTTAGGTTGGTTTTCTGACATCTGATCTGTCTCTTGTCAGGATCCTATTTTTAAAACCTAATGATGATAATTATTAGGGGGTGGAGTATATTTAAGGAGCTATTTTTAGCACAACTCTTTATACTCAGTACTATTTTCAGTGTTTTTCTTTCAGTTGTAGAACTCTTATGAATCTTATTTTTTTTTCCTTTAAAAACTTTTTAAAGGAAAATGTGTAGTTTTCTGTATAATTTGAAAGCAATCAGATGGTTCATTTGGAATAGTTGTCAATTTTTTTTTAAAAGAACAGAAACATTCAGATCAGAAAGTGCCTCTGGTGGATTAGTTTATTTTGTGTATATATGTAAGCTCGCCTTACTCTAAAATTTTGTGTGATTATGTCATTGTAAGTTCAAAGGTCTTGATTTCTAGAGATGATTACATTATCTTGGTAACATATCTCATCATCTGAAGGTTTAAATTTTTTTCCTTTAATATGAAAACAATTTCCTTCTGTATTAAACTTAACTGTGTCTGACAAATTCTGATGCATCCATTTTCACACATATTTGATACTGTGTGTTACAGAGTTAGAAGGTCTATGCCCTTTTTTTAAAAAAATTATTTTTTATTTTTACTTTACAATACTCAGTTCCACAAGTTTTTGAGTTCCAAATTTTCTCCCCCTTCCCCTTCTCCCCTCTCCCCACCAAGGTGGCATGTAATCCTATATACATACCTCCACATTAAACTTTATTTACACAACAGTCAAGTTGTAAAGCAGAATTATAGCCAATGTAATGAACCATGAGAAAAAAGAAACAAAACCAAAAAAGAAGGAAAAAAAAGAGAGCAAATAGTTTGCCTTACTGCATTCAGACTCCATAATTCCTTCTCTGGGTGTGCATAGCTTTTTCTCATGAGGCTTTTGGAGCTGTCTTAGAACCTTGTATTTCTGAGAAGATCCAGGTATATCAAAGTTAGTCATCACAAATACCGTGTGTCTGTAATTGTGTATAATGATAATTATATGTGAAGCTGATTTTTTTTGTATCTACATGTAAGACTTTACATTTATGCCTGTTGAATTTCATTTTATTAGATTCAGCTCAGTCTATCCTGTCAAGATCCTTTGCTATCCCACCGTGCTTTATGTCCTCTGCGGATTTGAACATACCATCTATGCCTTTAGGACAGTTATGATAGAAATGTTAAATATACACAAAGTCACTGGCAGATTCTTGATGTCTGCTACAGTGACACTGAACTCTTTGAGTTTGGCTATCCAGTTTCGAATCAGTATGATTGTATAATTAGTATCTCTCCATCTTTTCCATAAGAGTAGTATGAGGAACTTTAGTTATGATAGAAATGTTAAATATACACAAAGTCACTGGCAGATTCTTGATGTCTGCTACAGTGACACTGAACTCTTTGAGTTTGGCTATCCAGTTTCGAATCAGTATGATTGTATAATTAGTATCTCTCCATCTTTTCCATAAGAGTAGTATGAGGAACTTTATCATAACTTTTGCTAAAAATCAAAGTAAATTATACTTTAGTTATCCTTTCTAAAAAAAGGAAATGAGGGTATTCCAACTTGGTTTGTTCTTGATGAAGTCATGTTGGCTCTTTTTAATCATTTCTTCTCTTTCCAGATATTTTATTCTTCTCTTTAAAGATCCTTTCAAGAATTCTCATAGGAATAGAATTGGAGCCTACTGGTTTGTAGTTTACTGATTCCATTCTGTTCCTTTGTTTGAAAATCAGGACACCATTTGATTTATAGCCTCCAGGGAAGTCTTAACCTCCCAGGCTAGAATTGTAGTTTGTGGAATAGAAAACCTTAGAAGGTGTCCCTACCTGCCAAGTGCCCATAGATAATGGCAATGAGCTAATTTATAAAAGGAAAATCAAACTTCCCAAATATTACCAGCCATGATGAAACAGGTATTTTTTCCTTGTTCCTCTTAAACAGGAGGAGAGAGGGAATGAGAAGGAAGATGCTCCTTACCTTTATCCTTTGCAGCAGAGGGAACTGAATTCACTGTCATTCAGACCCTTCCTCCAATTTGGCTACTGGTCTACTGGGTATGGAAGATGATACTGACTATCCCAGGGGAAGCCTGGTTGTTTTCCCTTCCATTATACAGTCTCTTCTCCATTTCCTGGTCTCTGCTGCTGGCCCACACTGCCTCCTTGGTGCTTTTCTTCTCTTCTAGTGCCCAAATTACCTGCTCCAGCTAAATCTCATTCTCATGCCACCCCCAACATTCCTGATTAAATGATCCTTTTCTCCAGAGAGCTATTAATTCCTTCCTGCTGGTTGATGTATTGGGCTATATTTAAATGTGATAATGACCAGTTCTTTGTTATGTTGAACAAACTCCTAAAATCTTTTTCTAAACTTCTGGTGAGTTGCTTTGAGTTTGTGCAGGTAATTCTTTACCTCCATCTTCAGATTCTTTGTATTTTTAATCAGTGTATTTGGGATTTATCTGCAAGGTAGATCAATTCTAATCCAGTGGCATCAGAAACCAATCCTTTTAGGCAGTATTCTTGTTGGAGAGGCAACTTTTGTAGAAAATTGTAGCAGATGCAGAAGTGGGAAAGTTCTCTAAATGTAGCCCTCCAGTGAAACTGGTGAAGTAGAAGACCGCTGGATTCAGTGAGGAAACTTGTGCTTACGTACTCTGTTCTCGTTGCTCACAACTTCTGTGACTGAGCAAGTCACTTAGCTTTGAATTCCAAACCTTTTTATTCTTCTTCAAATTTCCATTGGCTACTCCTCTCCCCACCCCTCACCCACCCATTCATATGTTACTACAAAAATTGAGGCCATTTGCTGAGAGGTGCCTCTTATCCCTTACTTCTCAACTCACATCACCCAGATGCCTTCTGCTACTCCTCTTCCTTCACTCATTTCACATAATGAGGTGGCCTTTCACCTTGCCAACATAAACTCCTCTCTTGCAGATTCTCCAGCTATCATTCTCCCCCCTCCCCATTTATCTTAATCTGTTTCCATCTCCTGGCTTGTTGGCATACCCTGAGCACAGCATTAGATTTTCTTTGCCTTTATATTGTAGGCATTGTGTCTATGGTGTTCTTCAATCTGAATTAAGTTCATGTAAATCTTGCTATCCTTCCTGTATTCATCATAATCAGTTTATAATTTCATAACAATGATTATTACTTTTGTGTTTAGTCAGGTATTCTCTAATTGATAGACATCTACTTTGTATCTAGGGCTTTTCTATCCACAAAAAAAGGAATGATGTAAACATCTTCTATGTATATATACAGAGAGAACAAACCTTTATTTTTGTTTTAACGGCCCTCGTGTGAGAAATAATCATTTTCTTGAGGGGGAAAAGCTCAGGGATTCAGGAATCAAATTGGTTTTACCAACTCTTAACAGCTTAGGAAGGGATCCTGAGGGTGGAGCACTTTTACAGACTCTTAACTGCTTATGGTCTCTGGAGTACTTGGAGAGGGTTGGGGCTGTCTGGAATGAATTCAAGATCTCAAACATTTAAGTCAAGGTGGGAAAGATTTATTACTAGCTTTCAGGGCTACTGGGAAAGTTTAAATACAAGATTAGGGGTGAAACCTGTCAATTAGGTGTTTTGGGGTGGGATTAGGGAGTAGGTAAGGGGTGTTCAGTTCTTAAAGGAACATGTACTTTTTGTTTCTACTGCACAGGTATCTTACCCAGAGTTCACTAGGAAGTAACCCAAGGCGGGGCCACCTGGGGTTGTGATTTTGACCATAAAATGTCACTAAGTCAACCAAAGGTCAGGGCTGGCTGGAATATCCAGGTTACTTCCATCAAATGTCTTATTTGACATTTGACTATGTCTAGGATACATATCAGGAAGGTCAGTAAGTAGTAAATATTTTTATGTCCCAGTGTACAGCCAATTAGCAATACACAGGGAGTCCAAACTAATAAATTCTATAGGGGCAGCTGGTCGCAGTATCAGGAGGAGAGATAAGTGTTTTGCTAAGGCATGCTGCCCTTGAACTGCAGAGGGACTGCTAGGGCTAATGCTTTGAACCTAGTGAGAGATGTGATTTTACAACTGGGGTCCAGGCACAGGCATTCAAGCAGAGGTTAAGGAGAAATGTTAGAATTAGGGTCCAAGCACAAGCACCAAGCACCCCATCAGTTTTACCAAGGAATTCCACCTGGCCATGAGAGAATTTAGAAAAAAAGATTTTTATTTCAAATAATTTCTGACTGGTGACCTGGCCTTTATACCCTTGTGAAAAAGGGTCACTTTGTAGGCACAAGCACACCCCAAGACAGTTAAAAAACTCTTTCATAATGATCCTGATTTGAATTTTCTGCCCCACGTCTTAATGGTCAGCATTTCAGAATTCACAACCTGTCTAAACCTCACCCCCATGTGGGTCTCACACCCCAGGATTACATCTTCTCATTTCCATATTTCAATTCCCCCCCCATTTAATCTTCATATACTTGATTATTTATTTAATAAAGGAAATGCCAAGCTAAAAAATACTTGTAGTGTCTTCCCCATTTGTCTGTATCAGATAGCTTGAGAAAGGAATTTTTTCATTTGCTAAAAGAATTGACAAAAGCTGTGAATTTGAAAATTCGAACCCAGGATATCCATGATAAAAAGTCCCATTATCTATCCCTGGCGAGCCACACCTGTTCTGTTTTTTTTTGTTTGTTTGTTTTTGATTTGTTTTGTTTTGTTTTTCGATACACTGGAAAAAGCCCTTCTCAGAACAAAGAAATGGAGTCTGCTCTTAGATATGCTGATTATAAGGTGGCCAACATCTCCCACTGCCCACCGCCCCCCTACCCCCAAGCAATTTTATCTCATATTAGCCACCAGTATGACTTCAAGTCATGTTTCATATAATTTCTGTGGAAACAAATTTCAGTCATCCCGTACACTAGGGTAAGTATCTAGCAGTGGCATTTCCAAGTCAAAAGGTTATAAGCATTTTTTTTAGTTTTTTTTTTTTCCCCCCTTAAAGCAGAAAGCCACATTGCTTTCCAGAATGTTTGGACGGTGTATTTGGGTGTATGTCTTACTGAACCCTCTGCAGTATTGACCCTTTTCATCAAAGTCTTTTGTTTTATATCATTCATTTCTGAATGCATCTAGTAACAAAAAAAAAAAATTAGGGAAAAAAGAAAAAAAGCCGTTAAGCCAAATCAGTCAGCATATGTGACAGTCTTTTGCAGTGTTCCACACTATAGTTCCCTTCCTCACAACAAATAAATCTAGTCAAACAGAAATAAATAAACATATTATTTCATTTCATACCTTTAGTCTATTGCAACTCTGTTAAGAGGTAGGGAGGCATGCTTCATCAGAAGTCATGATTGGATCAGAGTTTAAAGTTGTTTTCCTTTATATTATTGGGTTTGTTATATAAATTGTTTTCTTGGTTCTCTTCACTTTATTCTACATTAGTTCTTACACAAATCTTCAGTTTCTCTTAATCAGTCATGTCCTTCTTTTTTATGGCATAATAATAATATTCCATTATATTCATGGGCCAAAATTTCTTCAACCATTCCCTAATTAATAGGTACCTACTTTGTTTGTAGTACTTTACTGAGATTAAAATGCTACTATAAATATTTTTGTACATAGGATGATTTTCCTTTGTCTCACTCTTTGGAGTATATGACTTTGGAGTATTGCTGAGTCAAAGGATGTGCACATTTTTGTGATAATTTTTGAGTATAATTCCATATTGCTTTCTAGAATGGTTGCGCCAATTTGTAGCCTCAACAACAATTCACTGGTGTGCTTGACCTCCTACTGTCCCCCAAACAATCGACCTTTTCTTCTTTTCTCATTTTTGCCAATCTGAATGTGAGGTGGATTGCTTGCATCTTGCAGTAAGTTTCTAGGAATTGGTAGAGGAATTGAAAGGATATCCTATTATTAGAGACTAACTACATAAAGCAGTATACATATTAAAGGCTTTGATAATTCTCTGTTGAATTAAATTGAGTAAACAAAAGGTTTGAATATAACTATGATTAGGCTGTTAGGATTTTGAAAAAATGATGAAAAAAATCCAGTTATTATAAATGCCTTTAGTTAAATATTATATCAGTCCAAATGTAGCTTGTATTTTTTTCCTAATCTAGCTAGTATAAAATTTAAATGTAGCCTTATAATCAGTATTTTTGTTCAGTGCATGACTATATTTTTGTTATTTCAAAAATATGGGGGGGCAGGGTAGCCTGTAGTCATAACTATTATTTAGACTAGTATGCCTTTTGGGAGGGAGGCAACCCTTTATTTTCTTGAAATAAATGATGGGTTTTTTTTTTAATTTACCTATAAGAGGTATAATTGATTTACTTTGCTGGCATGTTACTGGCTAAAGACTTTGTGAAAACATTTGTAAATACTAAGATTTTTATTTTTCATTTTGTAGGGCGCCAATGCCTCGGCTTTAGAGAAAGAGATTGGTCCAGAACAGTTTCCAGTCAATGAACACTATTTTGGATTAGTCAATGTAAGTTTCCTATGATAATTATTATAAATAACCTGATTGCATATGTGGTTTGAAAATATGGTGAATGACAACATATAATGGAAACCAGTTGTTCATTTGCACTCTTTAGAATTTAATTACACAAGAGATTTGATTTAGAATCCTTTTTACTTAAAGAAAAGAAGAAAATGGTAGAATCCCATAAGGACAGACCTTAAAAATTAAAATAACTCCTGATTTTCAGTGTTCTAAGGCTTGGGAATGCAAAGAAAGGAAAACTATCCCTTGCCCTTAGGGAGTTAACCTTCCCACCCCCCTCCTTTTTTCTGTAATTCTTATTCATTTATTCTTTTTAGAGTTAAATTATATTTTCTTTTTTCCACTTTAATTACATGTAAAAAAATTTTAACATTAGCTTTCAAAAAATTTCACTTCCAAATTCTCCCCTGCTTTCCTCTCCCCCCTCCTTAAGAAGCCTAGCAATTTGATATAGCTCATACATATGCAGTCATGCAAAATGTATTTACATATTAGCCATATTGGAAAAGAAAACACAGACCCCCCCAAAAAAAACCAAGAAAAATAAAGTAAAAAAAATATTCATCAATCTGTCAGTTAGGCTCCATTAGATTTTTCTCTGGAGGTGGATAGCATTTTTCATCTTAAGTCATTCAGAATTGTCTTGGATGGTTGTATACTGAGACTAGCTAAGTCATTCACAGTTGATCATTGTACAGAGTTGTCCTGGTTCTGTTCACTTCAGTCTGCATCAGTTTATGTAAGTCTTTCTAGGTTTTTCTGGAAGCATCCTATGTAACATTTCTTACAGAGCAGTAATATTCCATCACAGCCATATAGCACAACTTGTTTGGGCATTCCCTCAATTTCTGATTCTTTGCCACCACAAAAAGAAATACTATAAATATTTTTTTTTATATTAAATTCATTTCCTTTTTCTTTGATCTCTTTGAGATACAGACCTAGTAGTAATATTAAAGGGTCAAAAGGGTATGCATAGTTTAATAGCCCTTTGGGCATAGTAGAACTTATTATCTTACCCTTTGGAGAACAGTGTGGGTTCTTTTCCTGTTTTTATGATCTTTTTGGTATGCAGACCTAGAAGTGGTATTACTGAATCAAAGAGAATGCACAATTTGATTATCCTTTGGGCATAGTTCCAAATTGCTCTCCAGATTGGTTAGATCAGTTCATGACTTTACCAATAGTGTATTACTGTTGCAATTTTTTCCACATCCCCTCTATCATTTGTAATTTCTGTAATATTAGCCAATCTGATAGATGTGAGGTGATTTGTCAGAGTTTTAATTGGCATTTATCTAATATCTAATCAATAGTGATTTAGAGCATTTTTTCATGTGACTACTTTGGTTTCTTCATCTGAAAACTTCCTGTGACCATTTATCAATTTGGGAATAACTTATATTCTTGTAAATTTGACTCAGTTCTCATATATTTGAAAAATAAGGCCTTTATCAGAAAAACTTGCTGTAAAAATTTTTACCTGTTTCCTGCTTTCCTTCTATTCTTGGCTGCATTAGTTTTAGTTTGTGCAAAAAAAATTTAATTTAAATGTAATCAGAATTATCCATTTTACATCCTGTAATATTCTCTCTCTTGTTTGGTCATAAATTCTTCACTTATCCATATATCCGACAGATAAAATTTCCCATGTTTCTCAAATTTGCTTATAATGTCACCCTTTATATCTAAATCACGTACCTGTTTTGACTTGGTATATGGTGTGAGATGTTGGTCTATACCTAGTTTCTGCCAAACTGCTTCCCAATTTTCCCAGAAATTTTTGTCAAAAAGTTCTTGTCTCAAAAGCTTGGATCTTTGGGTTTATCAAACAGTATATTGTTATGGTCATTTATTACTGTATATTGTGTACCTAATCTATTTCACCTATCTACCACACTGTTTCCCAGCTGGTACCAGATTGTTTTGATGATTACCACTTTTAGAAGTTTGAGTTCTGGTACTGCTAGGCTCCTACTTCCGTTCACATTTTTTTTTTTACGCTGATTCCCTTGACATTCTTGACCTTTGTTCTTCCAGATGAATTTTATTATTTTTTTCTAGCTCTATAAAATACTTTTTTGGTAGTTTGATTGGTATGATACAGAATAAGTAGCTGTAGATAGAATCGTTATTTTTATTATAGGGGCTTGGTCTGATTATGAGCAATTAATATTTCTCCAGCTGTTTAGATATGACTTTATCTGTGTCAGAAGTGTGTTGTAATTGTGTTCACATAGCTCTTGGATTTGTCTTTTCAGGTAGACTCCTAAATGTTTTATGTTGTCTGCAGTTATTTTAAATGGAATTTCTCTTCCTATTTATTCCTGTAGAACTTTGTAGTAATATATAGAAAAGTTGCGGGTTTATTTTATATCCTGCAACTTTGCTGAAGTTGTTAATTATTCAGATTTTTTAGTTGATCTCCTAGGATTCTCCAAGTGTACCATTATATCATCTGCAGAGAGTGATAATTTTGTTTTCTCATTGCTTATTCTAAGTCCTTCAACTTAATTTCTTGTCTTAATGCTATAACTAGAATTTCTAGTACAGTATTGAATAATAGTGGTGATAATGGGCATCCTTGCTTCAGAAACCCTGGATCTTATTGGGAGGCTTCTAGTTTATACCTGTTACACATAAACCTTGTTCCTGGTTTTAGGTAGATATTACTTATCAGTTTAAGGAAAAGATATGCTCTCTAATGTTTTTTAATAAGAATGAATATTGTGTGTTTTGTCAAAAAGATTTTTCTGTATCTGTTGAGGTAATCATATGATTTCTGTTGGTTTTGTTATTGATATATTCAGTTATGCTAATAGTTTTCTTAATATTGAACCAGCCTTGCATTCCTGATATAAGTCCCAACTGTATATTATCCTTGAGATAAGTTGCTATAATCTCATTGCTAGTATTTTATTTAAAATTCTTGTATTAATATTCATTAAGGAAATGGGCTTATTGTTTTGTTTCCTTTTTTGCTCTTCCTGGTTTAGGTATCAGCCCCATATTTGTGTCATAAAAATTTGGTAGCATTCCTTCTTTGCCTATTTTCCCAAATAATTTATGTAGTATTGAAATTAATTATTTTCTAGATATTTGGTAGAATTCACTTGTAAATCCAACTGGTCTTAAGGATTTTTTCTTAGGAAGCTCATTGTGGTCTGTTCAATTTCTTTTTCTAAGATAAGGTTATTTAAGTATTCTATTTCTTCTGTTTATCTGAGCAATTTATATTTTTGTAAATATTCATTTCACTTTGTTAGATTTGTCATATAATTGGGCAAAATAGCTCCTAATAATTGCTTTAATTTTGTCTTCATTGATGGTGAACTCACTCTTTTCATTTTTGATACTGATAATTTGGTTTTATTTTTTAAATCAAATTAACCATTGATTTATTAATTTCATTTTTTTCTCATAAAACTAGTTCCTAATTTTATTTATTGTTCCTAAAATTTGTTCTTTGACCCACTCATTCTATAGGACTAGATAATTTAGTTTCTAATTAATTTTTAATCTATAACTCAATGGCCCTTTATTGAATGTAAATTTTATAGTATTATCGTCTGAAAAGAGTGCATTTAATATTTCTGCTTTTCTGTATTTGTGAGTTTTTTTTTAAATGCCCTAATACATGGTCAGTTGTTGTGAAGGTGCCACATACAGCTTAGAAAAAGGTATACTCCTTTCTATTCCCATTCAGTTTTCTTCAGAGGTCTATTATATTTAACTTTTCCAAAATTCTGTTTATCTTATTTTCTTATGGCTAGATTAATTTAGTTCTGAGAGGGGAAAATTGAGGTCCTCCACTACTATAGTTTTACTGTCTATTTCCTTTTGTAACTCATTTAACTTTTTCTTTAAGAATTTGGATGCTGTACCATTTGGTGCATATGTGTTTAGTATTGATATTACATCATTGTTTATGGTACCTTTTACCATAGTGTAGTTTCCCTGATTATCTCTTTCAATTAAATCTATTTTTTTCTTTTTCTGAAATCATACTTGCTACCCCTTCAGCTGAAACATAATCGATTCTGCTCTAGCCCTCTATTTTTACTCTCTGTATGTCTCTCTGTTTCAAGTGGTGTTTCTTGTACCCAGCATATTGTTCGATTCTGTTTTTTAATCCATTCTGCTCTCTGCTTCTTTTTTATGGATGAGTTCATCCCATTCACATGCACAGTTCTGATTATTAACTCTATATTTCCCTCCATCCTGTTTCTCTCTTTCTGTCTTTGTGTGTGTCTCCCTTCCTCTCTGCCTTCCCACCTCTTTATTTCTCTGTCCCTCCCTCTCCACATTTTTCCCCCCTCAAAAAACTGTTTTGTTCTGATCACTGCCTCCCTTAATCTGCCCTTCTTTCCAGCATACACACAACCCCCTCCTCCTCCCATACCCTTCTCCTTCTACTTCCCTGTAGGGTAAGATGGATTTCTATATCTAACTGAGTGTGTACGTTTGGCTCTTTGAGCCATTTCCAAGGAGAGTATATTTTAAATGTTGCCTATCATCCTCCATCTTCCCCTCTATTGTAAAAGCTCTTCCTTTTGCGCCTCTTATATGTGAGATAATTTTCCCTTCTACCTTCCCTTTTCTCCCAGTGCATTCCTCTTTTTCGTCCCTTAATTTTATTTTTTGAATATCATCCCATCATAAGCAACCCATACCTGTTCCCTCTATATTCTCTTTCAGGATTTTTTTTTTATGCTTCTCTTAAGTCTTCTGTTTGAATATCCTGTTTTATATTCAGCTCTGGTCTTTTCATCAGGAATACTTAAAAGTCTTCTCTTTCATTTACTGTTCATCATTTCTCCTGAAATATTATATTCAGCTTTTCTGGGTAGGTGATTGTTGGTTGCAGTACTTATACCACAACTTGTTTAGCCGTTCTTCAAGCAATGGACATCCCCTCAATGTCCAATTCTTTGTCACCACAAAAAGAACTGTTATAAATATTTTTTTACATAGGCCTTTTTTGGAGGATCTCTTAGTTATAGACCTAGTAGTATTGTTGCTGGGTCAAAGGACATAACAGTTTTATAGCCCTTTGGGCATAGTTCCAGATTGTTAGGAGCTATTATTCTATTGGGAAATGTAGTATGTAGCAAGGTACATACAAAATAGATGGAAAGTAACCCCAGAAGACAAGGTACTAGCTGTTGGGTGGGGGGCTAGGGGAGGACGGTACCAGGAAAGGCATCTACCTGAAAGTAGGATTCGAGATGAGTTTGGAAGGAAGTCAGGGAAATTAACAGGCTGAAGCGAGGAGAGAGAACATTCCAAGAATTAGGGACAGGCAGTACAAAAAAGCAAAGGAATAGGAGATGGTAGAGTGTCAAGTTTAAAAAAAAAAAGTAGACCAGTGTATCTAGATTATAAAGTTAAATCTAAGAAGACTAGAATGGCAGCAGAGAGTGAGGTTGCAGAGAGCTTTAAATGCCAAACCAGAAGACTTTCTATTTGATGTTGCATGTAATAGAGAGCTTGTTGGGGTTTGGTGGGCAGAGAGGAGTGATAGAGTCAAACCCACTTTTTAGGAAAATCACCTTGTTGGCTGAATGAAGAATGGATTGGTATGGAGTGTGGAGAAAGAGTTAAAGCGAGGAGACCAGTTCAGAAAACTGACAGTAGTCCAAGAAACTGTTGTGAATGTAAAGCAACAGAATTTGACAATAGTTTGGATATGTGGAGTGAATAAGAGTGAAGAATTGAGGATGATAGTAATATTGTAAGCTTGGGTGACTGGGAGGATATGTTTCCCTCTATAGTAATAGGAAAGTTGAGACACTATGTGACCCTGGGCACTTTAATCATCCTCTTTGTGCCTCAGTTTCGTTATTGGTAAAATGAGGAAGTAGCATTCAGTGGCTTTCTAAGTCCCCTTCGTGTCCTAAAACTATAACCCTATGATCATAGAGTTTTTTTTTTCCAAGATGGGGAGAATTGAGAGTGTTTGTAAAGCAGCCTGAAGGAGCCAGTAGATAGGAAGAGATTGAAGAAAAGATAGTGGGAGTCTATGCCAAAGTAGAGTCACAGGTGAATTCTGTCTACCATTTCAAAGAACAATTAACAGTATTATACAAATTGTTTGCAAAAATTAGAAAAGTAAGGATAAGCCTGAAGTCCAGAAAGGCTTATCTTCCTGAATTCAAATGTGATCTCAAGTACTTAGTGGCAGTGTGACCCTGGGCAAGTCCTTTACCCCAGTTTGCCTGATTTCCTCATCTGTAAAATGTATTGGATGAGGAAGTGGCAAACCATTGCAGTATCTTTGCCAAAAAAATTCCAAATGGTGTCACAGGGAGTCAGACATGACTGAAATGATTGAACAACAACAAAAATCTAAAACCAAGCACTACTGGAATCTTATGTAATGGAGATAAACTAGAATCCTTTGCAGTACATTCAGGGATGAAACAAGGATGTCCATTGTAATCACTTCTGTTTCTCATAGTACTAGAAATGCTGACAGTAATAAGATAAGAAAAAAGAAATTGAGAGAATAAGCATAGGTAAAAAAGAAACAAAATTATAACTTTTTGCAGATAATGTAATAGTGTACTTAAAGAATAGCATAGTGTACTTTAAAGAGTCATCAAAGAATTAATTTAAGCATTTGTTCACTTCAACAGACTTCCACAACATAAAATAAATTTGCACAAGTCATTAGCATTTCTATATAAAACCCAGCTAGAAGAGCTAGAGAAATGCCCTTTAAAATTAATACATAGTACGTAAAATCCTTTGAAGTCCACACAGTAGCTCTGCCTCTTTCTCCATTGGGCTAGAAAACAATTGCTTATAAAAATACTGGTGTGAATAATTGGAAAAATATTAATTGTTCATGGGCAGGATGAATTAATGTAATAAAAACACAGTACTACCTAAATTAATTTGCTTATTCAATATCATGCCAATCAAACTACCAAAGGAATACTTTATAGAAATAGAAAAATAATGACAAAACTCATTGGAGAAATAAAAGGTCAAGAATTTCAATACAGATAAGGAGAAGAAATGGGAATGAAGGTAACCTAGCTGTGCCATATTCGAAACTATACCCCAAGGTAGTTAATAAAAAACAGTTTTGTACTGGTTATAAAATAGAGATTGAAAAACATACAGAAGCAAATGTATTTGATAAGCATAAAATTCCAATTACTGGGATAAGTATTCACTATTTTACCAAAAGAAAATCCTGGGAAAATTAATCAGCAAAATGGAAGAAATCAGATTTAGACTGAAAGTTCACACCTTATAAGTAATAAGTGACCTGGATATAAAAGGTCATGCCATAAACTAACTACAGAAACTTAAATAATGAAGATATATAGATAAAAGTTCTTGACCAATTAAGGGATAGAGGATCACAGAAGAGAAAATGAATTATTTCATTTATGTAAAATACAGTATTTTGCACAAACAATAAAGCTAAGATTAAAAGGAAACAATTAACTAGGGAAACTTTGTAGCAAGTTTCTCTGATAAAGTACCCATTTCTAAGAAATATAAGAAACTGATTCAAATTTATAAAAACAAGAGCTGTCCTGATAGTCTTATATGAATAGACATTTCTCAAGGGAAGAAACCCAGACTATAGCCGTATGAAAAAATGCTCCAAATCACTGCTAATTAAAGAAATGCAAATTAAAGCAATTCCAGGATTCTACTTCACATCTCTCAAATGGGCAAAGATTACCCCCCCCCCAAAAAAAAAGAAAATGATAAATTCGGAAACACTTGTGGGAAAACAGGCACATTGATGCTCTGTTGGTACATTTGTGAATGAATGAGTGCAACCATTCTGGAAAGCAGTTTGGAATTTAACACAGAAAGTTGCAAAATTGCGCATATTCTTTGACCCAGCTG
Source organism: Phalanger gymnotis (assembly GCA_028646595.1). NCBI lineage: Eukaryota > Metazoa > Chordata > Mammalia > Diprotodontia > Phalangeridae > Phalanger > Phalanger gymnotis. The sequence continues at coordinate 663,564,922 of CM053622.1, forward strand.
TCTCACTCTGAGGTCTATACCTATCAAAACCAAATGAGAGGGGGCGGAGCCAAGATGGCGACTGGAAAGCAGTAACTGGC
>CM053622.1:663565501-663589501 GCA_028646595.1 Phalanger gymnotis
TTGGTCTGTCTGTTGATGTTTGTAATTTGTTTAGGGCTCTCACTGTTAGTGGTGTGGAGACTCCGGGCAGCTGTAGCTAAGAGCCTTCCAGCTTGTAAACCTGGATGTTGGGACTTTGTTAAACTCTGGTAACTATGTATTGGGATTTGAATCAGACAAGGTCTGTCTGTAGATGTTTGTAATTTGTTTGTATTTGTTCTGAAGTTCAGGGTGCTGCTGGCTTTTTCCCCTGAACTAAGTGAATGATATTTGTATGCTGAATTAAAGTAAGCTTGTCAACCCCTTAACGTTGCTTTCCTTACTAAAGCAGATCAAAAGAACCTGTGCTTTTGCAGCATGCTGGTAGCATTCTTGTTGGGCTTGTGTTGGTCTTTCACCCCCACAACAGCTGCTAGCTGGATTGTTAAAACACATTGACAGTGGCAGATCATGCTAATATTGAGATACTGTAAGTACTCAAATTTGGTCTCATGCATATACTATATTAATCATTGGGCTTTACTTTGAATTGGAATAAATTTGTTATGTTAGTCTCTCTTATCTTGTTGACTTTGATTTGAACTTTGTTTTCCTTGGAAAAAATGGATGTATTTACATGGGAGTTTTAGTAGGGAAATGTCCAATGATTTTGACCATTGCTGTGGTCCTTTTCAGAGTTTCTCAAGTTTGCCATGTGTCTTAATCCAGATATAGGATTTGGAGTGCACACAAGATAGTAAAGCAAGCTAATTTTATTGAGGGGAGCTACTCAAAAAATGAAGAGCAGTCAGGGACAATGATGGAATAAGCGCAGATCTGCTGGGCCCCCAGGTGGAATTGAGCTGCTTGATGGGGGCCCCAGAGAAAATGGAACACTCTTTCCCGAACCAGTAAAGAAAGTCTGTTGGGTTTCATAATACTTTTATCATGGTCTAACACCCCAGGCTTGGGAAAAAGGAGCAAGAACTTGGGAACTGGTGCTGATTTATGCTAGTTGAGGCTGGGAAGTCTCCTTGAGAAATGTAACATAGTTGATATTCAAAATCCCTGCCGGCAGCAAAGGGGCTTCTGGCCTTTACTGTTGATCTTGCTTTTTTGGGGTGACTCAGGGTTTTTTGAGATTTCCTGGGACTTTTTCCTTCAGCTGCCTTCTGTATGGAGGTGTTACGGCAGTGTTAGACTCTTGGCTAAGGCTACATGGGACCAGCACAACTCCTTGTGTATACAACCGTATGAAAATGTATTTGGAAAATGTTTAATAAAATAAAAATACAATGTAAATAATACTAATTTGTAGTTTAAGTTCATTGTTCAGAAGCAGACTGTTTTTCTCTTCTTTTCTGAATTTGTATCTATTGTTACTGAAATAAAAACCAAGCCAATAACAATAGTAATATGTATGTGTAAGGCTAAAAAGGTCAGTTCTTCTTCATAGTTGATAACTTATGAGAAGGAAAAACTTGACTATGTAAAGTACAGTCCATTGAATCAACACATTAATACTACATGTGACCTGTCTTGTAGCCGAAACTGCTGAGGCATTCAAATTGTAAAGAAATCATGTTACAGCTCAGTTTAAATAGAAACTTAGGTTTTTGTAAATTAAGCTTTGAGAAAATAGGCAACCATTTGGCAAAGTAGGTAGAAGGCTGACCCTGATATCTGGAAGTTCTGAGTGCAAATCCACAACAATCCTGGTCAGGCTACACCTGTGCTTGTCTGAGCCATAGCCAATTATGTGCAGATTTCTAGATAGCTGATTACTGGAGCAGGTAGCTAAAAATGTTAGGAAAACAGATCTGAAACACCATTGAATTTTAGAGTTAAACAGACGTGAGGATACTAAATCAACCAAAAAATTTACTTGCCTAAGCTGGGACTAGAACCCAAGTCTTTTGCCTGTAATTATGGTTTCCTTTCCCCAATACCCAGCTTCCTTCCTTGTAATTAAAGCAAAGTCACAGAGACATGTTGTTCAGTTGTTTGCAGTTATGTCCGACTCTTTGTGACCCCATTTGAGGCATTCTATCTACTAGCCTGTCTCATCACAGAGACAAGGATTGAATTATGGATAGTCACTGAAGTTCCCAATAATTCCAAAATTCTGTGATTCTTCGAGAGAAATTATGTGAACATTAAAGGCATCATTTATGCTTCTGCAGAAAGAGAAAGGAGTTGTGAATGTCTTCTAATATTTTTCTAAATTATTTCAATATAATGTTCTTTAATATTTTTCTTAGCTATTTGAATATAATGTTAAAAATATAATCAGATAGATGTATACCATAGTCTTCAACTTAACACCACAGCTTTGGAAAGCCTGCTTGTTTGGACCATGAGCCATCATCCTGGTTTATTTGGTGGCAGTATCTATGATGTAATGACTCAGACACAGAGAATAATAACAAATATCACATCAACATACACGATGAGATGTATGTCAAGGCTCTTTTTAATATTCATAATTAATTTACTTTGGGGAATGAGATTTTCTAATTAGCTGAATTTTCTAGTTAAGAACAAATTTTTCATACTCATTAGTTGTAAAAATTATGCCCAAAGTCATGAAGAGGATGTCACCTTATGAAAGTTCTGGACTACTTTGTATAGCTGAAACTGTATCCTATGACTATATCCTACTTCGTATAGCTGAAAAATAGGATTTTACAAATGCCTATTTCTTTAACTTTTGTCTAGTCTTTTTTTTAAGCTTTTTTTTAATGACAAATTCTGACATTATCCATTTAAAATATCAGTCATTATATTGAAAAAATACCCAGCAGTGAAAAGATTTAGTGTACTTCCGAAAAGACATGGTTCATGTAATTTTGGGTCTTGGATGGCCATAATTAACACATGTAAAATCTTTCAGAGTGACTTCTGAAGCTTCTTTTCTTTTCAGATTAAGATCTTCCTGCCTTTGACTAAACATTCTGCTTGAGTGCTGATTAAGGGATGTATTTATCTTATGTATAACATATTGAAAAATCCATGAAAAACTCAATGCTTTTAATAAATCCTTTGTTTATGCCCTTTTTAATTCTAAAATAAATATGAAGTATCTGTGCATATCATTTTTTCCATTTTAATTCAACAAAGTTTTATTAAGTACCTGCAGTGTGCTGTGCAAGGCCTTGGGATGCAAAGATTTAAAAAAAATGACAATCCCAGCCCACAAATATCCTTGCCCTATTCATTTGGTGTCAGTTTAAGAGAACTGTTGGGAGGTGAAGAAACAAAACTCAAACTTAGATAATTATAGCAAATATCACACCAGTGATGTAAGCTGTGTGTTAAGGCAATTTTTAATTTGTATAGTCAGAATAACACCTCAGGTACCCTGTGTGATTGGGGAATGAGATTTTCTAGTTAACTGAATTTTATAATTTATTGAATTAAATAAAATTCTTGGGTTGGTAGATGTAGTAGCATATGCATAGAAAAACAATAGGATATTGTGGTTAAATGAATTTCTAATCAATCAGATTACTTTTTTTTTATCCTTGTTGAAAATCTTTCTAAAGTATTTCAGCCTGTAGTTCAACACCTTGCAAGATAGGCACTTGTCACAATGTGCAGTCCTTCTCAACCTGTGTAAACTTGCACAAATCTTTCATAGTGGAGCCACCCAAACTACCAGATGCCTTCCTACTAATCAGATGATCCGCGTTCAAATCCCAATCCTGTTACTATCCATGCGACCTTGGAAAATTAATGCAATATCCCTGGCTTCAGTTCCAGCATGTGTAAATTGAAGGCATTGGACTAAATTATCTCAAGTTCCAAATATGTAATTAATGAAAGAGGGCTGGAAAAATAAGTTGGAAATAGATTGCAAAGATTTTAATGCTCATCTAGGAAGTTTGTTTTATCCTTCATGGAAGAATAGTTATTTCCTCTGAAGGTTTTTGAAGAGGAGAGAGAGGCACAATCAGACATGTGCCTTAGGAAGATGATTTTTACAACTTGATGAATTGGAGATAAGAGAGATTTGAGTCAGGACACCAGTTAGGTTACAACAGTCCCTAGGAATGAGGGCCTAAACTGGGGTTGTGAGGCTTGAGTGGAAAGGAAGAAGAGATACAAGAAATGATGGAGAAATAGAATAAACGAGCGTTGGGAACTGATTGGTTGTGAATGAAAGGGAAAACTGATCTACTTATCAAAGGTGGTAATTGAAACAAACCATTGGAATTGATATCACAAAGAGGGAGAGAATATAGAGGATGACCATAAGAGAATGAAGCCTTGGACCACTCATACTTAGAGCGGTAGGACAGTGAATCAAGGAACAAGAATAAATTGAACTTAGACAAGATAGGAGCAGTCAGTAGTGAAGTCTGCAAGTATTTATTAGGTACCTGCTGTGCGTCAGGTACTGTGCTCAGCACTGGAGATACAAAAAGCACCAAAAAACTGTACCTGCTTTCAAGGAGCTCAAAATCCAATGGAGGAGACTGCATATAAAAAACCAAAACTTTATACATGAGAACTTTACTGGGTGAATTGTAGGTAATTTCAGAGGGAAGGCACTAGTGTTAAAGAGGACTGGGTAAAGCTTTCTGAAAAGGTGGAGATTTAGTTGAGACTTGAAGGAAGCCAGGGAATCCAGAAGATGAGAGAGAGTTTTAGATGTGGGGGCAGCCAGTGAAAATGCCTAGTCAGGATATGGAGTGTCTTGTTCAAGTAACATCAAGTAAGCAATGAGAGAGAGAATGGTCAATGAAACAAGCTCTTGAAGGAGGTAGAATGGAGGTAAGAGCAAGGATATAAAGTAAGGGTTTAACTTTAGCAAGGAGAATAGGCCACTTCTTTGTTTGAGATTAGAGCAAGAGGTGGTAAGGATGGAGTGGTTTTAAGAAAGAGAGGGAAGATGATCAGCCAGGAAGGAAGCATGGTCATCTGCTGAGAAAAGGGAGTTTGGGTTTGGAGGAGAGAGCTTGAGAAGAGCTTTTGAAACAGCAGCTTTCCAGATAGTGTGGTGGCCAGAATTAATAGTTAGCAGGGCAAGAACAGTAAAAGGTCAAGTGATTCAAGGGTGAAGAGGAAAATACCTTACTTGAACTGGTTAACTGTAGGGTTAAGATGCTAGCAAAGCAGATGAAGTCAGAAAAGGAGGGGAGCAAAGGACCTGAGAGCAAGGTATGAAATGAACATGTTAGATGGAATGAAGCAATGGATGGGGAGCAACTGAGATAGATTATGCCTTTGGTTTAAGAGGAAGTAGAATCAAAGATCTAAAGCCAGACTGCTTATGAAAGGTTATTAATGCAAAACCTTCATTTACAGAAGGGCAAAGGGGTACAGAACACTTAAGTCTAAGTGATAAGGCTAGAATTGGGACCAAGATTGGAGTCCTGTGACTTCACGTTCACTGCTTTTTCCTCCATGCCATGCTTCTTTGCCTTTGCCGTTGAGAGAAATAGTCAGGTGATTAAGAAAGGAATACTATGTGGTCATGTGTGGTTGTATGTCAGGAGTAGCAGGGAAGAATTAGGGGGATGGTACTGAAAGGTTGTGTGGTCATCACTGTCAGAAATCTTCTTGGAACAACTCATTTTAAAAGATCATGGAATCGTAGACAGCTGGAAGGTACCACAGAAGTTAGAGTCCATTTCCCCTATTTTACAGATGAAGAAACTGAGGCACAAAGAGACAAAGTAACTTGCCCAGGATCACAGAGCTAGTAAGTATCTGAGGCAAGATTTGAACTAAAGGCTGGTTCCTGACTCCAGACCCAGCCCTGTCTCTACTGTGCCACCTCTCTTTGTTTCAGTTGTGCCAGATTCTTTGTGACCCTTTCTTGGCAAAGAACCTTGGTTTGCCAGTTCCTTCTCCAGCTCAATTTACAGATGAGAACATGAGGCAAACAAAGTTAAGTGACTTGCCCAAGGTCACCCGGCTAGGAAGTGTCTGGGGCCAGATCTGAATGCAGGAAGATGAGTGTTCTATCCACTGTACCACCTAGCTGTCATTGAAGCTTGCACGCATGATCTCATTCGGTATTCATAACAACCATGTAGTGAGTGCTGTTGCTTTCCTCACTTATGATTCGCTCATAGTCACATAATAAGCGTTGGAGGCTGGATTCAAAGCCAGGTCCTTCTGAAGCTGGTTTGGTACGGTCTGCTAGCCAACTGGGTAGAGCCATGTAAGTTAATGTGGCTGCGGGCATCTGATGAGGTGAATCGTGTAAAGAACAGCGGGCCCATAAAGGAGAATTCCATTTGATTATCCTTCCCTCTTTTCCCACCCCCCCTGCTTAGCACAGAGCCTGGCACACTCGTAGCCGCCCCAGAGTATCTCAGATGAGAGAATGTTTGATGGTTGGTAATGAATTATGCTGTGGTAGCCTGGCATATCGCCAGGGCCATGCCCACAGCGGCTGTTATGAACATGTGACGTGTTCCCAGGTTTGAATCACAAGACATAATGACTCTCTTTGTGGAAGATGGAACCAAGACATTTATCCCAATGCTAGAAAGCCTAATCCATCGTAGCAACACAGAGATCTGCACACTGTCAATGCAGGGGTACTGCCATCCCGAGCCTTCCCACGGACTCCCTCTCACCCACGCCCCTGCTCTGCTCTCTGCATCCTCTGTCTCCCAGCTCAACTCACTCCAACTTCTGCTCCACCTTTTGGCAAGCTCCTCCCACCACAGGCTCATGTGACTCAGGCAGGTCACATGGGCCTATTAATGGATGAGAAAGATCTTCCCTTTGTATTAACATTACACCCAGGGAATATGTTTCCAAGTAAGAAGGACTGGCAGACTAATAGCCCGTTTTTTCGTGGGAGGAAGAGAATTGGGTTCCTCTTTCACCCATACTTCTTTTTGGGGGTGGGGGACAGGGCAATTGGAGGTAAGTGACTTGCCCAAGATCACACAGCTAGTACATGTGTCAGGTATCTGAGGCCAAGTTTGAACTCAGGTCCTCCTGACTCTACAGCCAGTGCTCTACTCACCGTACCACCTAGTGCCCTCACCCATACTTCTTATAGGAATGTTCTTAACGTTGAAGAAATATTTTCATATATACATATACCTCAATTCTATCTAAATGTGAATTCTACTTTTAATATCTATTTTACTGTAATAGAAAGCCAGTGTGGAAGCCAGAACGACCTGGGTTCAAGTCCTGCCTCTGACATGTGCTGGCAGTGTGACCCTACACAAGTCACTTTAGCATACTCTTAATTCTCTAGGCAGCACTTTGATTTGCATAGAAAGTGTCAATCTGCATTGGTAGAAGGAGTTTCCACACATGTGGCTGTCCTATGCTAATGAAATTAGTCCCACCTTGGTGCCTATCTCTACTTACTGAAATAAAAATCTCAAAATAATTAAAGATTTCCAAGCTCCAAACAGTGATATATTTGACCATGTCACCCATCTAATGGGAGTCTCTGTTTTTAACTAAAAGAGCAAACCATAATATATATTTTTTAAATAGAAGATGGTTAGCCAACTAGAATTTTTAAATTAGAATCACTCTGTAAAAACAAATTGTGAATGTAAGACAGCTCAAAAGGTTCAAAGAATCTTTGTTGCCTGCTGGAATAATAACTTCTTGGCCTGATTGTCACAACCCCTCCACAATCTGGTTCCAGACCAACTTTCTATGCTCAGATCATTCTTTTCCCTTTTGTACTCTTAAATACAGTCAACCTGGACTACTCATCGTTCCAAAAAATATGTCCTATGCTATTTTCTGTATGTGAAATGCTTTTCCATTCTTTGGTCTCCTCCTCCATAAGAAAATCTCTATTTTCTAGAAATCTTATCCATCCTTCCAGACTGAGTTCAAATACCTTGTTAATGATGTTTTCCTTGAGCCCCCTAGAATCTGAGTAGGCCTGATGAATCTGGCCAACCATCTAGTGTAATCCTTTCTGACCAAGAATCCCTTCTGCAACATAGCCAAGAAATGGGCATCTAGTTTCCATTTGCAAATGTCCCATGAAGGTGCACTTGCTAACTTTGCTAACTATAGAGCCTATGTCACTTAGGTATAATTAATTATAGGAAAGTTGGTTATTGTTGCCAGTCATCTTCCCCCCCCCCCCCCCCCCCCCCCCCCCCCCCCCCCCCCCCCCCCCCCCCCCCCCGTATCAAGCCAAAATCTGCCTCTCTGCAACTTTTGCCCATGGTTCTTTATTTCTTCTTCTGGAACAGAAGTAGTTCTACAATAGAACAAATCTCTTCCCTCTTATATATAACAGCTTTTCAAATACCTCAAAATACCTATGGGACTCTCCCTGTTTCTTTTCTTCTTCAACCCCATCATGCCTTCTTCCTTCATTTGAGCCACTTTTGGCATTGTTTCTAGTCCCCAAACCATCCTGGTCACTCTTCTGGGTACGTTCCAATTTGTCAGTGCCCTTCCTTTACAGAATCTAAATGAGAAGGAATCTCAGATATCAGTCAAGTTTCTATCTGTAGAAGAAACATCTCAACGTCATTGATGTCATCCAACTAGTGATTGAAAATCTCAAGTGAAGAGGGATTTGTTGCTTCTTTCTTCTGAGAATTATAGTATTGTTTTTCAGGCGTGTCCAATTCCTCATGACCCCATTTCGGGTTTTCTTAGCAAAGATACTGAACCGTTTTACCGTTTCCTTCTTCAGCCCATTTTATAGGTGAGGAACCTGAGGCAAACAGGGTGAAGTGACTTGCCCAAGGTCACACAGCCAGTAAGTATCTGAGGCTGGATTTAAACTTAGGAAGATGAGTCTTCCTGACTCCAGGCCCAGAACTCTATCCACTGTGCCACCTAGCTGCCCTGGCAATTATAGTACTTTGTACCATTTCTGTGTGATTTAAATGAAAGAACAAAGGCATTTATTGTTTGAGCTGTGTCAAGCACTATATGAAGCCCTGGGGATACAAATAAGAAGCAAAAGTAGCACCTGCCTGCAAAGAGCTTATATGCTAATAAGAAGAGAAGACTAATATAGAAGTATGGTGTCCAGGGAGGGGCTCTTTGGTTCAGAAAATTACAGAGATCTTGAGTGCAAAGATAGGTGAATCAAATATGCACATATTCCAACAGTAGTGGAAGAAACGATTTGATTATTTTTATGTGCATAGTTGTTTACATATTGTCTCTCCCATTAGAATGTGAACTCCTTGAGGGCAGGAACTATGGTTTTGCTTTTCTTTGTATCTCTTGTACTTAACAGCCATAGTAAGCATTTATGTTTGTTGACCGACTAACTGAGATGAAAAGATTAAAATCTCCCAGGCATTGATCTGGTTTTAGTGGCTAGGTAGTTGATGAGAAACTGCCAGGAGAATAGAGAAAATACCAGATTTGGAATTAGGGCCTGGTTTTGAATCCTGATCCTAGTGATGACTGCTTATATGACTGAGTCACATGTCCTCTGCTTTATCAGTACGAGAGGATTGGACTTAGGTGTTCCCTTTTGTAACTTGCAGCTCTTGATCCCATGATGCTATTGTCTTTTGTGTTGTCTAGGATATATCTTCTCTCCCTTACCTACACTATAAACTCTTCAAGAGGACAGTCTTTTATTTATCTTTCTAACTTCCTTTTCATTCATTATAGGACTTTAATTGTGTTTATATTGCATATTCTAAATAAATGTCCATTGGCTCATTTGGAATTGGATTTCCTCTAAGTTATTTTCAGTGTAAAGTTTTAAAAGTATATCACTTATTTGTTTTTGTCAAGCAAGCTACCTCACCTTTTGCCAACAGATGAGTATGGGATGCAGTATCGATTTGATGCTTTAAACTTCTATTTTAAGGATTGTGATTTTAAAATTGCATATTGAAGAAATATTATACTATTCGAATTGCTAAAATGATAAGCATTAATCGTAAAAGCCCACACTATCTTTTCTTTCATTAAGAGTAACACTTAGAATCTTAGTACCTACAAATGGAGAATGGCAGGTGTTCTATATTTTTATTGAATAATCCAAATCTTATAGTTTATTTACAAAACCTGTTAAAATAATTTGTATGCATTTACTTCTCTTAATGCAATGTGTTGGACTTAATAATACCATGATTTAGAGGCAGAGACCTAATAGTTACTTGAGAAAATTAATATTCATCTCTTGTTTCTACAGATAAGTAGCAAAGATGAAGATTTTTTAGATCTTTCTGTTGATGTGGAACAGAACACATCAATTACTCACTGTTTAAGGTAGAGTGGCATAACTTTTAATTGATTTTAAAATTCAGTGCAAACATTTTTGGCTTGATCTTTTCAAATATGTATATAATTTTCTTTTAAAATATTTTATTGATCTCTTTTGTTTTTATATCACATTTCTTTTCAAATATATCGCTTCCTTTTCTGCTGCTTAGTGAGCTATGTTGTCTTTTATTATTTTTGCCTTTGTTCAGTGTGATGTAAAACTTCAGAGTTGATTTACATTTCTCTTTATTAGTGATTCTAAACAGTCTTTCATATGGTTTTTAATAATTTGTAGCTTATCTTTTAAGTACTACTTATCTATTTCCTTTGACTACTTGTCTGTCCATTGAAGAATAATTCTTGGTCATATATATTTGTGTTAGTTCCTTGTATATGTTAGATGTCAGACCCCTGATCAGAAATTTGTGTTGCAAAATTTTGAAAGTATCTGTTTTTATCTTTTATGTTTTACTCTGGCCATGTTTTACTCTGGCCCCGTTTTCAATTAATTTATAGATTAACTATAGATTAGGTTTTCTAGATTAGCTCATATTACCTTGGCTATATCTGTAAGAGGTACTTGATCTCGTTTTTGTCTGTGTGTGTGTGTGCGTGTAGTGTATGTGCGTGTATCGATCCCCTTTGATAATCAGGTTGTATGTTTACTTTTAGTTTATTATAGCATATAGTATAAGATATTGGCCTAAAACTAATTTGTGCCAAACTACTTTGCAGTTTTTCATGCATTTCTTATCAGTTAGGAAGTTCCTCCCTAAGTATTTTATTATATTCACCATTATTTTCCAATATACATGATATAATTTTTCATTTGAATTTTTGCATAGGGGTTTTAGCAACACGGAAACTCTATGCAGTGAATACAAATATTACTGCGAAGAATGTCGCAGCAAACAGGAAGCACACAAAAGGTAAAATTATTTTCTGAATGTTGGCGACTATTAAATATATACAAAGAATTTTCAGGTCTTATAGAAGTGATACATTCTTGATTTTTCTGGCACCAGTTGAAGCTCAAGAAAAAAAAAGTACTTGTAATGGGGCTTTAGAGGCAAAAGGAATGTCTCTAATTTTTGGTTCAGAAGATCTAGTCCCTAAATGACACCTCATAATCATGTAAAAAAAATTATCATTATCATCACCATTAGTTAAAACTCATTGAGTAGTTTACTGGCTATACATTTAGTATTCCTTTTATGAAAATTATACCTTTGGAGACTTTCTAAGTTTAATAATGGTTTAACAGTCTCAAAACCAGACATAATGTTGAGCTTAGAAATTATCCTGTTTGAGATAAGCATTTTTAATGCTTTTTAGAAGCAAAACATTGATTTCCTGTTTAAGGTTTCATACCACTTTTAGAACATTACTAGTATAATTTTTAAAAAATTTAAATGTCAACAAATACGTGGGCTTTTTTTTTTTTTTTTTTTTTTTTTTTTTTTTGCAAGTAACCATATAGCCTGGATTTTCAGAGACATCCCTCATTTCAAGAGAAGAAAATGGACCTTTATTGAGGCTTTGCAAAAAGGAATAGTCTTAGGTCAGAATCATATGTCCCAATTTTGGTTCTAGTCAAGGTTTTAATTAACAAGATTTTCTTTAAAAAATAATGTACTTATTATTAGAAAGTGATTTTCATGGTTATTTATCTTTGTTAATGAAGAAAAGCAGTAATGCAGTTGATTAAAACAATATCCTCCTTGTGTTACTGGAACTTTGCTACTATCTGTAAAGTTATTAATTAGTGTATATTTGAAGATAGAAGGTCTTTGAGTTTAGTTCCAGCAACAGACCTTGTCTGCATTCTATCTGTATTCTGAGAGCTAAGCTTCGCTATGTATGCAACATCAGTAGGCTGACCACTTGCTGATAAATTCTTTGGCTATGGCAGCCTATGAAACAAAGAAACTCACCAAATTCCCTTCACTCCTGTGTGGCCTTCTGCAGTGACAGTAACAGGAAAAAAAAAAGTAAAGTGTGGTAAGAATCACACTTTTTTTTAGACCTATAAATATTAACTTCATATCCTAAAAATGAGATCCTTTTTCAGTGACTGACAAAAGGGCATACTACTTGAGAAAATGAATCATAACAATCTTTGCATTCTCATCCTAAATGATATTGAGAAAAAGAAACTTGTAGTTAAGTGAATGGATAGGCTTGAGTGGAAGTATGCTTTTTAAAAAGTGAAATTCCATTCACGTATGAAATAATTTGACTTCCCTGATCTTATGTCCAGGCCGACTGAATGATTGGTTAAATCGAATTGTTTGTAAATGCAAGCAAATTATGTATAGATCTAATGTATGTACTTGGGGTTGTGGATAGGGCAGTAGGTTGAAAGGCTGCCATATTTGGGTTCAAATTCTGCCTTTGACATTAGCTCTATGATCTTAAATAAGTTATTTAACCTCTTCAGGTAACTCCCTAGATTTATCTGTCATAGACTGGTAAAAATTTAATGTAACTTCTGGATTTTAGTATCATAATTGAACAAAAATTGAATTTAATAAAATTTTAATTGGATTTATTCTGTCATTTGGGAATGAATCTGGTAATATTAGTCGGGAATAAATATATCAATGGTATTATTGATTTTTGTTGTGAATACTAATTGATGGATACTGGTGCTCCATTTTTGCACCTGTGAAATTGATAACTATACTCTGAAGGTTTTTTAGTACAGGTAAGATGAAATGTCAAAATGTGGGGAGACATGTTTTTGAAACATTTTATCCACGTAGGTACTTTGGAATTATATTCAAATGAGCTAATATTATTGAGTTGGTAATAAGGCATTTTTATTTTCTGTTTATATATTTGGATCTCATCAGCTTCCATTGTTTTATTTATTTTCTCTATGCAGGTAACTCCAAAAATCTATGTGCTTTCAACTGTCCATTTATATAGAGATAGTAGATCCTCACAAAAAAACCAGCAAGGACTTAACACTCAGGGGTGAGGGATCATAAGTAGGAAGGAAGATGAACAGGAAGATCCTTATACTTTGGGCCAAGGAACTGGCAAAACAGTAATAAAGATATATTAAGTAATTACTATGTGCCCCACACTGTGCTAAGTGCTGGGCATACAAATGGGGGAAAAAAATACAAATCTCTACCTTCAAGGAGCTTAAAATATAATAGGAAAGTACAACACACAGAAGGAAGCTAAAAAGCACAGGGGGTAGGTATGTCATAATGCAAAAGTACCTGATGGCCCATATGGTGGAGAAGTCATAGATGTCCCAGAGTAGAGCAGCCAGGTGAGACATGAGTTGATATCTCAGATGAGCTCCTTAAATAGAGGTTTTGGAGTTTGGATGCCACCCTCCAAACAGGAGCAGAGGGTGATGAGGAGGGGTACCAAAGCTAATGGAATCATTTAGGATGATGAGGTTTTCCCAGTGGTGGACAGAGTGGAGAAGTTAGAGATGTCTTAGAATAGTGCAGCCTGGTGAGAAATGAGATGTTCAAAATGCCTCCCGCAAGAGGACAACCAGTTCCTACAATGCCAAAAAAGTCCCACAATTTCTATCTATTCCAGGAAATTTTATCTGTGTACCACAAAATGGCCTGCTGTGTGCTGTAGGCTTCTTGACTCGCTTTCTGGTATCTGGAGAAAATCTGGAAATTGGCATGGTTTGATGGTTATCCTAGGCATAAGTGGGTCCTGTGCTCTCCCGGATACCTCAGGGGAGTGGAACAGGAAAAAATTCTGCCTAGAGTTGATTAGCACCTGCACTTGTGCATTAATTATATGAAGTAAAAGAGTGAGCATGGTACCATGCTGGAAGCTGGGACTCAGTTGCTGTTGCATCTCCCTTCCCCACCTCCCTGCCTGCAACCCCAAAAGACAGCACTTGACTATCTGAAATTAATAATATTCACGATAATCATTACAAAAAGATTTCCATGAAGATAATGGTAGCCTATTTGCCAGCATCTGTTTCAGAGAATGAGAGAGAAATTTGACAAAGAATTTGATAAGACCCTTCAAATTAAATCAGGATATACTTTTCTATTTTAGTGACTTATGTGCAAAGGTAAGCATGAGAAGGATAATGATGCTTATAATGAGCAGGGATTGAATTATTTATGAAATCAGCTATCTGTACTGACAGACCATGTACTTACTAAAAAGTGCCATATTCAATGTCAAATTCAAAGAAATTATAAAATTCAAAGACATTATAAAAATGAGAAACTATGACATGTATTGGAGGTGATTCCACTCTGACTTATTTAAGCAAACTGCTGACAGAAATATCAGAAATGGATAAAGTAGTAGACATTGACACCAATTATCATCATTTCCTGAGGAACTTTAAACAGTGTAAAGAAGTTATCACAAGGAGGACACCAGAAGAAACCTGAAAAGCCTTAGCCAGGAAATTTGTGATTTCCTTAGTAACTGGAAAGAGATGCCATGCTAACTTAGAATAAACTTGTTAAATGCTGTGTAAGAGACATTCAATTGATAAATTGTCAAAAAAAATTAAATAGGTAGTCCTATGGAAAAAATGTTCTGAATATCTAATAATTAGAGAAATAAAAATTGAAGCAACTCTGAAGTTTCACCTAATATTCATCACATTGATGAACTGTTGGAGAAGCGTGTATTTGTCCAGTCGTTCCAGAAAGTAGTTTGAAACTGTGACACAAAAGTCACCAAGATGTACATGCCCTTTGACCCAGAAATACTATTAGGCTGAAAAAGGCCAAAGAAAGAGGGAAAGGTCCTATTTGTAAAAACAGAACAAAACCATATGATAGTTCTTTATGCACAGGCAAACAACTAATCTCAAGGAATGCTCATTAACTGGGAAAAAGATATGGTGTGTGTCTATAATGGAATATTATGCTATATAAAACTACAAAAGAGATAGTTTCAGAGAAACCTGGTAAGGCTTATGAACTGATAGAAAATGAGGTGAACAGAACCAGAACAAACACTACTATAACAAAACACTGTAAAAATGAACAGTTTTGAAAGACTTAAGAACTGTGATAAGTGCAGTGATCAATCATGATTCCAGGGATCAAAAATGTGACTGACTTCTTGACAGAGGGAGGATGGTCTAATTGTGCAGAATAAGACACTGTGCTAAGCATTTTTGTTACTAAGTCAAAAAGCAGTACCTGCCCTCAAGGAACTCAAAATCTAATGGATGGGACAGCAAGCAAACAAATGTACAAGTAAGCTTATTTATATAGTAAATAAGAAATAATTAAGAGGGGGAAGGCACAGAATTAAGAGGGATTGGAGAAGGCCTCCTATAGAAGGTGATATTTTAGTTAGTGCTTGAAGGAAGCCAGGGAAGTCAGTAGTCAGAGCAGAGAAGGGAGAGTTTTCCAGGTATGGGAGACAACCACAGAAAATCCCCAGAGCTGAGAGATGGAGTATTTTATTCATGGAACAGCCAGTATTGCTGGATTGAAGATGTGGGGTGGGATATATTAAGATTTTAGAAGATTGGAAAAGTAGGGAGGGCTAGATTATGAAGCGCTTTTTAGATTCCAAGCAGAATTTTGTATTTGCTTCTAGAGTAGATTGAGAGCCATTGAATTATATTGAGTAAGAGGTTGATGTAGTCGTGTCTGCACTTGGGGACTGAATGGAGGATGAGAAGGAGTGGCAAAAGATTTGTGGCTGGCCGACCAACCAGCAGGTTCTTGTAATAGTCCAAGCATGAGGTGACATTGTATTGGGATAGTGGCAATATTAGAGAAGAGGAGGCATATTTGAGAGGTGGTGTAAAAGCGAAATCGACAGGCCATAGCATGAGATTGGATGAAGTAGATGAAGGTTGTTTATTGCCCACACCGAACTGCCTTCGGTCTAGTCTGTTTGTCCATGTATCTTAACCAGGTACTATGTGTGATGTGTTTGATATCCTCTCAAGAAGAAACAAAAATGTGTATTAGGAAGTAAGATGGTTTTGGAAAAGCAGATAGCTTTTATGGTCTTGGGTGATAAGTTTGTTGTGAATAAATGGTTTTATGAACTATAAAGCACTATATAATGTGTACTATTATTGTAAATCTGTTAGCCTTGTTTTGGGAAGCCTCCAGGTGACACCATAGTGCAGAAAGCACTAGGCCTGGAGTCAGGAAGACTCAAATATGGCCTCGGACTCTTACTAGCAGTGTAACCTTGGGCAAGTCACTTACCCTCTGTTTCTCTTGGTTTCTTCAGTTCTGAAATGGGGATAATAACAGCACCTACCTCTCAGGGTTGTTGTGAGGGTCAAATGAGATAATATGTAGAAAGTGCTTAACACGGTGCCTGGCATATGGTAGGTGTTACATAAATGCTTATTCCCTCCCTCCCTTCCTTTTCTCAGTTCTTGTCCTTGACTTCTCTGTAGCATCTCACACTGTTTACCAATCTCTTCCTAATATTCTTTGTTCTCTCTTGGTTCTGCTACCCATTTGACCATTCCTTTTCAGTCTTGGTGTATTATCACCTATATCTTACCCCTCCTAACTGGTTTTACTCCAAGGCTCTGTGCTGGACCCTCCCTTCTGTCTGCTCTCAGTGGCTTCATTGGCTTCTGTGAGCTCAATTATCTCTAAACAGATAACTCCAGATCTATATATCTAATCTTTGTCTTTGCTGAGCTCTAATCCCACATCACCAAAATGCCTACTGAACATTTCAAATTGATGTCCCATAGACATCTCAAACTAAAATGCTCAAAATAGAACTCATATTTTTCCCTCCAAACTCACACTGCTGACTTACATTTTTCTGTCAAAAGCACCACCATTCCTCTAGCCATGCAAGTTTGTATCCTAAGCATTCTTCCTGGTTCCTCATTTTCCCCCACCCTTTATCCATTGTCAATTTTTCCACCTCTCCAATAGCAATTTGATCTACACCTTTATCTACACTCACATTCCCTAACTCAGGCTTTCATCATTTCTCACCTATGTTATTGCAGTGCTCTCCTAATTGGATTCTTTGTATCAGCCCTTTCACTAATACATGTACACGGCTGTCAGAGTGCTATTTTGAAGACCCAGGTTTGACCAGTTACTCTTTGCTCAATAAATTCCAGTAATTACCTAATACCTCTAGGATGAAATATGAAATTCTCTGGCATTTAAAGCCCTTCAAAACCTGGTTCCACCCTACTTTTTCAGGCTTTTATAAATTACTCCCTTTTATTTCCAAGCTTGCCTTCTTACTGTTCTCACACATGATATTCTATCTTCTCTTGTCTTTGTAGTATAGGATGGCTCTCTTGCCTGAATTGAACTCCCTTCTCACTTCTACTTTTTAGAATACCTAGTTTCCTTCAGTGCTCAGCTCAAACACTTCTGCATGAATCATTTCTTCTCTCCACTTCAAAACCAACCCTAGTAGTGCCTTTCCCTCAAAATGACAGGAATTTATTTTGTATATATACGTATATGTACGGGTTGTCTAATACAATAGAACATAAATTTATTAAGGGAGAGTTAGTTTCATTTTTGTCTTTCCATCCCCCGTTCCTAACATAGTACCTAACATATAAATGCCTATTGATTGATTACTGTTTTCTCCGAATAGAAATTCTCTCCCGCTCTTGATGATACTCTCACTAACCTGAATGCTTCATTTAAAAAAGTAATTGTTTGTTGTCACATTATAAGACTTAAAAATCTACCAAATAAAAATATAAAATAGGCTTTTGATTTAGGAATTTAAAACTGACACACTGTAATTCTTAGCTGATTACCTTAGGTTTTCAAATGCTCTGTAAAGAGCACTCTGGCAGGTCTTACCAAACTAGAAAGGGTTTGAATATGAGGTCAGCAATCAGCTCTTGTCTTCTGTTTAATGATTGCCCTAGGTAAATTTGCGGATTTTTTTGTCTCTACAAGGTTGTCCACTAGGTGATAATTTTGTTTGGTTGTAACAACTATAGGAACTAGGCTTTGTAACACATAAAACAATTTGCATTATGTTGCATTGCAGACACATTGACAAAATCATAGATCATTAGACTTGGAAGGAACTGCTGAAACAATCTAATAAATAACATCACTTCATTTTACTTTCAAAGAAGCTAAAGGCCAGAGAAACTAAATGGCTTATCTAAGGCCACATAGGAAGTAAGCCTCAGTGGCATTAGATAAAGTTTCTTCTCCTTAACACCTCTTAGACTTTCCTGTATTTCAACCACACAATTAAAATGTATTATTTTTTCTGATTCATTTCAAAGTCGTGACAGTTTTATTCTTCTCTGAAAAAAATTAGTTTTAGAGAAATTCAGTAGACAGTATAATGGTCTTAGACAGTAAAAGAAACTGACTAAATATGGAGAACAAGTATCAGTAAACATAATTTGACCCCACAAGCAGAAGATGGAAACATCTTCTATTAATTGTCCTGCCCCTGTTATATTCTCTTCCGGATTATGAGTGCCTTTGAGACAAAGTAGGCTTGTTTTTTTAAGGTTACTATTCCCTGATCTTCATACAATGCCTTATGTGTAGTCTGAACTGGGTAAATGTTTTGGGATTTGCCTCTTGAAGCTTTATATCCAAAGACTAATTAGTTCTCGATTTTAGTTGAAACTCATTCAAGCATATTAATTAAATTGGACCAAGTATTTAGTTGTTCATTTCTCTTTTGTACGTAGTAACTCAGTTGGTTGTCTTGGTTTTAAAATATTAGTGAAAGCTATTATATTTTCATATAACTTTTGTCAAATTAGAGTTAGGAATGATTGTAAAGCTTAGATATTCAGAAAAGTAAGCTGAAAAATAAGTATTTTAGGAATAGTAAGGTATATGATTATTTTAACTTGGTAGTCTACAAATTTTTTCATGATCTTAACCTATGTTTCTTCATGAGGGCCTGTATTTTGGCAGTTCTATTTTTCTGGTGATGATCCCTTTAACTGGAATTATGGAAAAATATGGGCCTCATCATTGGCTAAATACTATTTAGGAATTTGATGAATATTGATTCCAAAATGTGGACCTGTCATATGCATAGTCATAAGTAAATTTAAAATATTTTCAGTTTGTTTTACATACCTTCCAGTACCTGTTTTTAGAGTAGAATCTCTTCTTTCCTCTATCCCACTCACCCCCTAGTACAGCAATGTCAAACTCTCTAGGTTAAATGGCTGGAACTAAATTAAAATGTAATTGGAAAGTGTTTAATATAAATACAACATAACATAATGGTAATTTGTGGTTTTCTAAGTCAATATGCAGCCTTCTAGGATTCCTTCCTATTTTAAGTTTTACCCCACTACTCTACTTGAACATTAATGCTTATATCTTATTATATCTGCCATTCTGTTTGAATTTAATATAAGTAGACTTTTCTACTCTATTGCTGCACTCTGTTGCTGTTGTTCGGTTGTGTCTGACTCTTCATGACTCCATTTAAAGTTTTCTTGACAAAGATACTGAAGTGATTTGCCATGTCTTTCTCCAGCTTATTTTAGAGTGGAGGAAAGTAGAGAACAGGTGAAATAAGTATCATAAATCCTCTTTCCCTGTAACATTATTTAGTGAACCATAAATACTAGCTGTGCTCCTTAATGCTATTGTCATGTTGGGCAAGTCACTAAAGTTCCCTGGTCCTTAATTTTCTCATCTGCAAAATGATAGGTTTACATTAGACAATTTCTAAGTTTACTCCTGGCTCCAAAACTATGATTTTGTGAATATGGAATTATAATATTGCTCTGTTAGTTTCAAATTGCCCAACCAAAAGTAATATTAGAAAGGATTAATCTATTTTTCCTTTGTGTAAAATATGACTGTTCTTTATAGTTAAGACAGAAAAAGACCAGTTTTAATTAAAAATATATATTCTTCTAACAGTTTGTGCATATGTTTTCTCTCTTGAATTTTGGTCAACTGCTATAGAAATGTAAAAAAAAAATGTGATATTGAATGACTTATAAAGTTCATGTTGATTGAATTCTATTCCATAGAGACAACTTGTGCTTTTGTTTCTTTTAGTGGTACTTTGGACATATTTTTTGACTTTAAAAAAAATTCCTTAACAGGATGAAAGTAAAAAAACTGCCCATGATTTTGGCGCTGCACTTGAAGAGGTTCAAATATATGGATCAGCTTCACCGATACACAAAACTTTCTTATCGGGTAGTTTTTCCTTTAGAACTTCGACTATTTAACACTTCAGGAGATGCCACCAATCCTGACAGAATGTATGACCTTGTTGCTGTTGTGGTTCACTGTGGAAGGTAACAGTAACTTATCTTTCATGTATATGTTTATCAGAGACATTTGTAAACTGGTAAAGTGATCCATAGTAATATGAATTTTAACATTGTATTCTATAATTTTTTTTTAAATTCTTTTCCTTTCCAAATGATACATCCTCAAAGAAAGACAATGCAGTTAGGGAGGAAGCAGTGGGTGCAAGAAGGCCTAGATTCTAGTTTCTCCTCCAACAATTGCTGCCTCTCACCACCTGGGAAGATCACTTAACCTCTGTGTGCCCAAGCTGCTCTCTAAAGCTCTAGGTTGTGTAACAGTTGCTGCTTTGCATTGGCAGAAGAAGTTTCCTCACCAGGAGTTCCTTATACCAATTAAAACCCAAACTCTCCTCATCTCAATTCCTCCCAAAAATTCTTCTGAGATTAAATTGTATTTTATGGTCTACTGTGTGCAAGATATTATGCCTATGTATATGTTATTTATTGCAAAGTCCAGCCAAATAATTAGAAAAAGTATACTTGTAATTATAAAAGCCAAACAAATTCTCAAAATTCCAAAGAAGACAATTTGCACTGCCTGTTTAGAATTTTCTCTGCAGCTTTTATTCTAGAAAGTCCTCCTTCTTCCTTGTCTTTAGAAAATTTTCCAGTAGTATGTTCCATCAGATAAAAATTCCACATTTTCCCATCCCTTGTTGCTTATATCTATTTTGTCCAGACATAGGAGTTGGGAACCTGTGGCTTCAAGGTCAAATGTGGCCCTCTAGGTCCTCAGGAACAACCCTTTGACTGAATCCAAACTTTACAATTCAAATCCCCTTAATAAAAGATTTGTTCTGTAAAACTTGGACTCAGTTAAAAGGCCATACCCAAAGAACTAGAAGGCCATATGTGGCCTCAAAGCCATAGGGTCCCCATTCCTGGGAGACAGGAATGAATTAGGGAGCCAGAGTGAAAGGCACTATTTTTGGTGTCACCTGAATCTGTGCCTCTTAAATTAGAGAGCAAGTGATAGAATATCAAAAATCTTCTTTGCTTCCAGTATTGCTAATGACCTTTTAAAAAATTGTTTTTGTTTTATGATAGATGCTGTATGTACTACATATACACAAGGCATTGCACATAATAAGTACCAAAAAATTATTGCTAAAATAGCACAAAACACTATTTATTTTATAATAAAGTTTGAGAAGGAAAATATAGTATCCCAAAATGCCTGATGAAAACTTGTGGTTGGTAAAAATGTTTTTTTTAACTGCATTTTGCAAATTATTTCTAAAGTTGCTGCTACAAAATAGATTTCATAACCTTATACGTGATAATCTCCAACCAGCCTTTACCAGTAAATGAAAAGGAGACAGGAAAAATCCCTGTGAGCTGTTTTCTGAGGTTTATTGTCTTCGCTATTTGTATGGCTTTTTCTGTGTTGTGAAGTAAGAACTCCTTATTACCAAAAATATTATCTTTCCAGTTTTTACTCTTATCAGCAACTCCTTTTTTCCCAGACTTAAAATACCTTGTTACCAAAGTAGAACAGCAAGTAGACAGCAAAATTTTGAAGTATGGTAAAAATATTAATTTTCCTGAATTTACCAGGAGATGCCTGGTAGGAAGAACAGGACAGATGAAGTTAAAATCCTGTTTATGAAAAAGAAGGAAACCACCTTGTTATCGAAGAACTGGGATTGATTCCGAAACCATGCCAGCAGTAGTATTAGCTGAGAAGGGTGGGGATACTTTAACCTTCTTGATATCTCTACACTTCACTGGAATATTCTTAAGGCAAAAATGTTAATATTTCATGCTTGTTAATCTCACAACAACCCTGTGACCTGTAGGTAATGCAATTATTATTCCTATTTTGCAGAATAGGAAACTCAGGTTAAGAGCAAGGAAATGATTTACTTTCTGTCATATACCTAGTAAATAAGAGAGCTAAGATTTTAACTCAGGGCTTTTGAGTCCAAGGTTAGTGCCGTTTCTATTACTCCACACTGACTGATACCTACTTTTGGCAAATCACTTAACCTCTCTGGGCCTCATTTTCCTCATCTGTAAAATTGAAAGGTTGAATTAGAAAATCTGGTTCTGAGAGGGATCTGTCCTTAACACCTTGGTCCCCATTAGCTGAACTCAAGATAAGCCTAGCTCTTGGCATGATTACCCCAAAGATATCACTATCTCAGGTTTGCACAATTGTGGAATGGGAGGAGGAAGAAGGGATTTCCTTCCATGTTAGTGTGAAAAGATTTTTATAGTTTAAGAAGTTTGTTTTGGAGGATTCTGGAAAGATGGCAGAATATGTCAGAAAACTTCAAGTTCTCCAAATTTCCTCGACAAAAAAGAGAGAACATTTCTTCAGAATGAATGGAGAGCAGCAGAGATAAAAGTCCAGGTAAAGCAGTTGTCCTCCTAAGGCAACTTAAGACGCCAGGAAAAACTGGACCTACAAGGGGTGGAGGTTTGGCATGAGTGAAGTACAAACACCACCAGTTCAACTCCTCAGAATCAACAAATAACAATCTCTGGAGGTAGCTGGGTTGGGAGGTAGCCTTAGCCTCAGGAACTTTAACCTCACAGACAGTTTAGGGGGTCTGACAGCTGAGTAGGAGAAGATTGAAAGACTTTGCACTGTCAAGGGTTGCCACACAACTGTGCTGACCAGATGTGGTCCTGGGCTGCAGCTCTGGGGTGGAAGGAGCTAGCACAAGCCTGTTGAGTGCAGTAGCAGAGGGGCAGGCACCCTGCTGTCTGTGGACACTTGCAGGAGAGTAGAGTCCTTGGTTTCAGTCCCAGGACAGAGGACAGTTGAAGTTTACAGCCACCAGAGGAACCAGAGAGAGCAAGAGTGTTTGTGCAACAGTGTGGTTGGGGGCCCTAGCTATAGCTTAGGGGTGGAGAGGAGTGCCCAAAGCTAGAATCGAGGACAGAGCTTAGAAAAATAACAGAAAGAAGGATGTGAGGTCTGGGGCATCATTCCTCATACCTCGAGACTAAAACTTGATTATAATAATATGCTGCTAAAATAAAAATGAGTAAGCAAGGGAGAAAGTATCCAACCATAAATTTCAACTATGAGAATAGAGAAAATCTGGGTTCATATTCAAAGGAAGATAATGGAGCTAAAAAGGCCACTCCTTTTTCTTTTTTTTTTTATTGTTATTTAATATATTTAGTTTTCAGCATTGATTTTCACAGGCGTTTTAATTATAAATTTTCTCCCCATTTCTACCCTCCCCCCCACTCCAAGATGGTGTATATTCTGGTTGTCCTGTTCCCCAGTCAGCCCTCCCTTCTGTTACGCCACTCCCCTCCCATCCCTTTTTCCCTTTCTTGTAGGGCAAGATAAATTTCTATGCCCCATTGCCTGTGTATCTTATTTTCTAGTTGCATGCAAAAACTTTTTTGTTTTTGTTTTTGAACATCTATTTTTTAAAACCGAGTTCCAAATTCTCTCCCCTCTTCCCTTCCCACCCACCCTCCCTAAGCTTAGTCAAGCAATTCAACATGGGCCACATGCGTATCATTATGTATAACCCTTCCACAACACCCATGTTTTGAAAGACTGACTATATTTTGCTTCTTCCTAACCTATCCCTCTTTACTGAATTTTCTCCCTTGACCCTGTCCCT
>CM053622.1:663590001-663607200 GCA_028646595.1 Phalanger gymnotis
GGAAACACAATCAGAATAACCCAAGATCTAGCAATCTAGCAGCTTCTACATCAAGGGATCGAAGGGCTTAAATAGGATATTCTGGAGGTCAATGGAGCTAGGATTAAAACCAAGAATCACCTACCCAGCAAAACTCAGTATCATGCTCCCAGGCAAAATATGGATTTTTAATAAAAAAGAGGACTTTCATGCTTTCTCAGTGAAAAGACCAGAGCTGAATAGAAAATTTGACTTTCAAATAGAGGAATCAAGAGAAGCATGAAAAGGTTCAACTCCTTTTACCTATTTTTGCCTCCTACATAAGTGGAAGTACCTGCCCTGGAAGAAGTTGGCTCTACTCCTCTGGAAGGAAGTCTACACATATATCAAACCCCTAGTACAACAGCATGGAGTTGGGACAGAGGGAAGTTTGGTAAAAGAGCAATTCTGTGGAGAACATTGACATGGAGGAGCAAACTCTTAGTCCTCTTCCTATGCCAGGGCCCCACCCAGGGTGGTACTGTAAGTCAGGATAACTATATAGGTTCCCATTGGTGAAGGCAGTGACCCACAGAAAGCAGGTTCTCTTGAATCTCTATGAGCTCAGATGCAAGTAATATTCTGCAACTTGAGGGCCCAACCTAGAATATTACTGTGAATCACATGAACTAAACAGGTGTCTAGGGAAGGGAGTTGCCACCAGAGAAGAGAAAGTGGTCTCCTGACTCACAGTGAACTTGGATACAGTCCTTTAAGCATTCCTACTGTGTAAATAAGATTTCCATGTTTTCAGTTCAATTAAATTTAATTCAACAAGCCCTTGTTAAGCACCCACAATATACCAGGCACTGAGTATACAAAACAGAAATAAAAATTGTTCCTACCCTAAAAAAAAAAAAAAAATGCTTCCATCACACACCTTTGCAAAGATGGGAGCATCCATTGCACATATTTTCAAACTTTTTTGACATACTGAACAATTATGCTGATTTTTTTCCTCTTTCATTGCGTTCATCTTTAAGAGTTACTATTTGTTATATAGGATAGTAGCCAGTTGGCACAGTGGCGAGGCCACTCATTGGAGCATCTGGAAGATCTGGGTTCAAATGTAGTCTCAGACACTAGTTGTGTGACCCTGGGCAAGTCACTTAATGTCTGTCTGCCTCAGTTCCCTCATCTGTAAAATGGGGGTAATAATAGCACCTACCTCCCAGGATTATTGTGAAGATCAAATGAGAGTGTAAAGTACTTAGCACAGTGTGTGGCACATAATAAATTCTATATAAATGTTAGTTATTATAATTATAGGATGGTCTCTGGAAGGGGGAGGAGTGATACTGGGGGAAATTACAGTGATGTAAAAAGAAAACATCAATGACACTAAATATTTTTAAAAGTATACATAATGGATAATTGTTATCTATGGGTATTTATATATATTTCTATAAAATCAGTGAGTTAGATCACTGGATACAAGGGATCAAAGAGATCATTCCTTACAAGAGTAGAAATACCCTCAAAGAACACGGGCTCAAGTAAACAATTTATCTAGTGTGTCTTAACAATATTTGAACGTACTTAAGATGCCCTTTGAGTGATAAAATAGGCACTTTTGTATTCAGATTTTCTTTTATAAAAACTGAAGCATAGGCAATATATTTGGATTTCTTTTTTAAATTATGCTTAACAAAAATCTGAGAAGAATATGACTTCAGAAGTAAATGTCATTTTAAAAAAATAATCAGGCCAGAGCTATAAAATGGGAAAGCCTGGATCAATGAGAAGACCAAAGCAGACCTCTGTTAGCCCGAGATTTTGCTGCAATCTTCTTCTATTGGAACCAAATTGGCATTGATTCACTTAGACCAGTCTCCTATGCCTTCTAAATATGTAAGCATAGTCCACAATGAGAACCGAGGTTCAGAGTTATGACCCTAAGGTATTGCAAGATTCAGAAAGACTGAATTACTGTATTTTGATTGTGATGTTCTTTAAAATGCCAGAAAGTGGAGTAACATGTTTTGGAAATATGTTTAATGATAAGGGTTGTAATTTTTTTTAAAAAAATCCTGCTTCCCTCTGCAAAAAGGCATCATGGTGCAGAATAAAGAAAGAGCCTCGGATTGGAATCCAGGCCCGAGTTTGAATCCCAATTCTACTACTTATTAACAATGCATCTTGGCCAGATCTCTTTACCTTTCTCATGAAGACTGTTTTCTAATATGAAATCATTAAAAGGCGGGATGGGGGGCAGAATTGGTCAGTGTGGCCTCTATGCCCTCTTCCAACTCTAAAATCAATGATCCCAAGTATAAAATTTAATACTCTTTGACACAGCTTTACCACTGCTGTATCTATACTCAGAAGAAATCAGAGAAAGTACAAAAGGTTGGAACAACGCATCAGTGTCCCTTACTTCCCACAGTCCCTCCAAAATGACTTCTCTGCTGTCATTTTTGCCAATTTGCAAAGTGTGATTTGAAACCTCAGAGTTCTTTTGATTTTCATTCCTCTTTATTATTAGGGATTTAGAGCATTTTTTCATGTAGTTGAGTTTGCAAGTCACTTCTGAGAACCATCTATATCTTTTGGTCATGTATTTATTGGTGGAATATCTTTTGGTCTTATATCTGTTGTTTACCTATCTCAAATATGAAATAACAAAATGGTCCCCAACCATCAGTTGGGGAATAGTTGAACAAATTATGGTATATAAATATAATAGATTGCTATTTTACTGTAAGAAATGAGGAAATTATTTCAGAGGGAATGGAAAGACATGAACTGATAGAGTGAAGTGAATAGAACCAGAATAATTATAACATCATATATATATGATGAATCATTTTGAATCATATAAATGAATTTTGAATTTTATGATTTATATTTATGAATTTTATGATATAGAAATTACATCACCATAATTTCCCCCAGCATCACTCCTCCCCCTTCCAGAGACCACCCTATAATTATAATAACTAACATTTATATAGAACTTATTATGTGCCACACACTGTGCTAAGTACTTTACACTCTCATTTGATCTTCACAATAATCCTGGGAGGTAGGTGCTATTATTACCCCCATCTTACAGATAAGGGAACTGAGGCAGACAGACATTAATTTATTTTGAATCATATAAAATGAATCATTTTGAAGACTTTTATTAACTGATGAAGAAAAAAATCATCAGAACCAAGAGAAGAAATCCTACTAAAACACTGTAAATACAAACAACTTTGAAAACTGTCAGAACTATGATCAACACAGTTACCATCTATGATTTCAGCAGATGCATAATGAAGCATACTATTTGCCTCCTGACAGAGAAGTGATCATTTTTGAGAACAACATGAGACCTATTTTGAATCCCACCAGTGTGAAAATTTGTTTTGCTTAACTGTGTTTATTTATTACAAGGAATTTCTTTTTCTCCCCCAGTGGAGTGGGGGATAGGAGGGAAAGAAAATAGATTTCTGTTCATCAAAAAATAAAAATTTTAAGTTCAAAAGGGATAAAAAGTGACTCAAGTATCTCATCGTGATGGCATTATCAGAAAACTTTATGTTTGGGGTAGCTATTCTAAGTCTATCTTGGGTTTCAACCCATGAGCCATGTTAAACATATAAATTTATTGAACCAAGCCCAACATTCCTTCAACCTATCCCTATTTCTTGCTCCTTTCTTACCTATTTTTTTGTCTTCATCATGGCTTTTGGTTTCTTCATTTCTCTCCCTTTTCCCAGCCTGTCACCCTGGTTCTAGCACTACTTTCTTCCCGACTCGGTCTTGACCACAGGGTCAAGCTGCTTCAATACTAGCCTCTCCTCCTTCTTGAACAGATTACTACCTTGACCTATGATTCCTGCCCTATGCCACATGAACCCCTTGTAATCCTTGAATATTTTTTGAAATTGAATGTAATTCAGTTCAACAACCATCAAATCATATCGATTAGATTTAATAAGTTTATACCATCTGGTGTCAGCTGGGCCTACACTGCTGCTTCACAATCCTTTTTTCATTTCTTAATATTGCATTCTGTCATGTGACTGCCAAATGCCTTAAGTACCTAACTCCATCCTGTCCTTCTCCTTCACTCCGGGTAAATGACCACATTTGTGACTAAGATTTTGTAACTTCCTCAGCTCCCCTGCTACACACACTTAACTTGGTGTCCTCATTCTCTCCTTACGTACAGTCTCAAAGGATGGAAGGATCCTGCTAGCTCCTTTTCCTGTACCCTCTGTTTTTATTCTCATTCCCAAGCATTTTAAATTCCTTCCTCTTTATTCCTTCCTTTCAGCTTATAACCATGCTCTCTCATTTTTAAGAAAAACAAGACCAAAAAACAAGTAACATTTTATATGAACTGATGAAAAGTGAAGTAAGCAGAATCAGGAAAACAATATACACAGTGACAACCATGTAAATGGAAACAATCACAAACCAAGTAAAACTGAAGCCAAGCTTGGCTCCATAAAAAAATGTGGAGACTGCACCTCCCTCTTGTTTTTTTTTTCTTTTTAGATGTGGGTGTGGCACGTGTTTAATTTGAATGGTAAGTTGGTTAGTTTAACTGCAGTATCATTTGTTATAAGTGTTAGCTTGGGGCGGGGAGAAGACTGTAGTGGGAAATGTAGGTAATATAAAAAGAGGATAATTTTGAAAAACTTGTTTTGTCACTCCCTTTTCTTATTTTATTTCTTCCCTTGGCCAAATTTCTAGAAAGAGTAGTCTGTGCTCCCTACCTCCAGTTCCTTCTCTATTTTCATCCATCCAGTCCCTTGCAGTCAAACCCCTGTCCCAGCTACTCTACTAAAAATTCTCAGCAGTCATTAATTTTTTACTCCTAAACACAGTGGCCTTCATACTTCTCCTTGCTGTTCCCCTACCTCGTCTTTGATTTTGCTTTGTCATTTGACGCTGTGGATTAGTTCCACTGGTTCCTTGGCTTTTGTGCCATTTCAGTTAATAAGCATTTACTAAGCACTTACTGTGTGCTAAGCACTATTTCAGACACTAGAGATACATGCCCCATATACAAAAAAAGGAGATGGACCCTGCCCTTGCGTAGTACATGGTCTCCTTAGGGTATGCATGTTCATAGTACTATATGCTTACTATAATATGTTTTAAATTCTAGAAAATTAACTAATACATTTTGGAAAGATATTCAGTGATATATGCCTCAGAGAGGCATCATTCTACAACAGAAAAAAGCGCTGGATTTGAAGTTGAAACCTGAGTTTGAATCCTAACCCTGCCACTTATTAACTGCGTGGCCTAGTCCCTTAACTTTTCTTACTAGGTTTGCTTCTTTATCTGTAAAATGATAGGATTGTATTTCCAGATATCTTCTAGCTCTGAATCCATGACCCTATGCTTGAGAGCAGAGTCTGACTTGTCTGTCTTACAGACATAGCCCCCATTTCAGTGCCTAGTAGGTCCTTAGTATAAATGTTTATTGAATTGAATTGTTACTCTTTTGTTAAAATTCAGCCTTACTGCCATGTAGGCATTTGATATGAAAATATATGTTTCTGATACAAGGAAAACAACACTGGATTTACTAAGAAGACCTATGTTCAAATCCTTTTGTTTCTACCTGTGTGACCTTAAACAAGTCACTTAACCTTTTGGACCTTTTAAGGTGAAGGGGCTTGACTAGATGTCTTTTAAGGGTGCTTTCCAGCTTGAACTATGATTTTATTATGTTATTCACTTCTGGCAAGTGACTTGCATTAATTTGCCAGGGCAACCAAGACACTAAAATGTCTCTCCTTAGAATCTGGAGGTGTTTAGGTAAAGGTCTAGAATTTCTGTCCTTTTTGGATAGGTTGAGCTCACTGGATTTCTCACTCAGAATCTGTTCATCCTCTCTAGACCAAGATTACCATGTTACAAGTCCTTACCAAAAAACCTAAGTGAGATATTTAAGATACTCAAAATGTGGTAGCCACACAATTGACTGATAGAGAATGTGAGATCAGAGTCTTATCATGAAACATTTTTCTCATTAAAGCAAAGCAGCTTTAACAGTTTTCTTTTAGTCAGCCAGTAAGTACTTATTAAGCACTTATATGTGCCAGATGCTCTGCTAAGTACTAGGATTCAAAAAAGCAAAAACAAAAAAGAAAAAAAACAAAAAACCTTTCTCTCAAGAAACTTGAATGCAAAAAGAAAGAAGGAAAAACTATGTGTAAACAAGATGCATACAGGATAAATTGAAAGGTAATCTCAGAGGGAAGGCATATGACTGAGGACTGAGAAAGGTTTCTTGCAGAAGGTGGGACTTTAGCTGAGACTTGAAAAAAGCCAGGAAAGCTGGGATACTGAGATGAAGAGGGAGAGAGTTCCTGGCATGAGGACAACCAGTGAAAATATTTAGAGTTGGGAGATGGAGAATCTTGTGCAAAGATGGAGAAGAGCCAAGTGCCTTCCATCATGTCCCATGCATCTCCTGCTTGATCTCAACCCTCTAGTGGGAATGGAAAGAGGAAAGATGAGCACCTTCCATCATGCCCTATCTCTTGCCTGATCTCCAGGTGTCTCCTGACTGGTATCTAGTAGTTTCCTTCTTGGTCTCCAGCCTCCTGTGGGAAGAGAAGCACCATTTCATCATACTAATCTCCTTTCCTACTCCTTCCACTTTCTGATTCTCATTGGAGACCTTGCCCCTTCCAGATGATACAGCCTCCTTGGCCACCTTTTCGAGCACTGGTTGCACTTCCATTCCTCTCAACTCGCTAGTCAAGATGGGGAAAATGGAATACTTCTTGCTTCCCATTGCATCTTCTGTTATCTTCCCACTACTTTGATTCAGTAACCTCTCTTTTGAGGTTCATCCAATCCATATCTACCATCTAATGAAAATTCTGGTCGTTGTTTTCTACAGACCTCCAGGACATCTACCTTCCTTCCTCAATGATTTCAGTATGCGACTTGCAATCTTTCTCTCCTCCCCAATTTCTGCCCTCATATTAGGGTATTTCTGCATATGTGTTGATATTTTTACAAATATTATACAATATAAATAAATCTCATATATCAATCAATACAAATATCAATAAATATTGACATTTAGCCTCCCAGTTCCTCAACTTACTCATTCCCCATGACCTACTCTCCTACCATACTTCAGCCATATACAAAGATGGTCAAACCCTTTATCTTACCATCCCTCATAAATGTATCACCTCCATATTCATGAACTCTGAAATTCCCTTATCAAATCATAATCCATTGAATTCTTACTTCTCCTTCTGTCTTCTGTTACCAAACCTTACTCTTCATCTACACCATGACTTCCAACCCCTCAGTCCCTCAATTCTCAAGCCATCATGCATGCACTAGTCACTCTCTTCTTCCTTTCCACATCTTGACCCTTTAGTGAACCAATTCAATTCAATATTGTCCTCTTCTCTTGAGTTCCTTTCCTCCTTATATTGTCAGTCGTACCTTGCATTGTTCCCACCATCTGCTGCCTTCACTTCTATGCATGTGCTGCTGAACAAGGGTGGAGCAAATCCTGTAACTATTCTGACTGACTCCACTACAAATTTATGTAACATTACTCAACCAGACCCTCACTGCTGCTAGGAAATCCTTTTATACCTCCCTAATAAATTCACTATCCTACTCACTACAACAGCTCTTTTAAACTTTTTCATTCCTTCCCAAATATCCCATGGCTACTCCACCCCAATCCTCCACTGAGAACTTTGCTGGAAAATTTTACTGGAAAAAATTGAGACTATACTCAATAGCTCCCTCCTCTCCTTTACTCCTATCAAATACCTCTTGGTACTGGCTCCTCCTTCATCCCTGTCTCACATGAAGAGTTAGCCCTTCTTGCCAAGGCAAAACCTTCTACCTACACAAGTGATCCTATTCCATTCTGCTTACTTCAGCAGATTGCTGCCTCTATCATCCTTCCCCACTCTTTCACTTACATTCAATCTCCACCCAGTCTCCTGGCTACTTCCTTATTATCTACAAACATATGTATCTCTCTTCTACCCTCAAAAAACCCTCATTAGATTAGTATCCCTGCTAATTACCCTCACTCCCCCCATCTCTCCTGCCTTTTGTGGCTCAACTCATTGAGAAGACTGTCTTCAATAGGTGCCTCCACTTTCTCTCTTCTTTTCTCTCATCATTCAACCCATACTGCTCTCTCCAAAGTAACCAGTGATCTCTTAATTGCCCTGATCTTATTGATCTATAGCCTTTGATACTGTTGATCACTCTCTTCTCTTTGACTCTCTCTTCTGTCTACAATTTTGTGACACTTTTCTCTCTTTCTGTCTACTGTTCCTTCTCATTCCTCTTTTCTGGATCTTTATCCAAGTCGTGCTTGCTTACTCTGAGTGTCACATAGGGCTCTGTCCTGGGCCCTTTTCTCTTCTCCTCTATACTATTACAGTTGATGATCTTATAAATTCTGATGATGGGGTGATGGGACCTGGACCCCTAAAAGGAAAAGATCATGTCTTTGAAGGCAACTCAGTCCCTGGATTTTCCCACACATTTCAGTAGCTAAGATCACCGGCAGCTGGCCCAAGGCATCTGGCCGGAGGCATCTAGCCCACCCCAGGCCCTAGATATTTGACTGTCCTTTCACAATAATTCCTGGCCCATCCCAGGCTAGTTATCACTCCTCAGTCCCATCCAGATCCTTCCACTGTCCTTTTTGCACATAAGCAACAGTCTCACTCCCATTAAGTTGCAGAATCACTCTATTGGTGTTCTAATAAACTGAGAGAAGGCTTGAGTGTCCGAATTCTTTCCAGGCAGACTTGCCCTATACCCTTACATTTTGGGGTTCCAAGCACCCCAAACCACAGCACTGACAGATTCAATTATTATCTCTATGCTGATGGATCTCAAATCGTCTTATCCAGAATTAATCTTTCTGCTGACCTCCAATCTCACAACTGCCTCACAAGTTAAACTGGATGTATTATAGACATCTTAAACTCACTATGTCCAAAACAGAACTCATTATCTCTCTCCTAAACTCTCCTCTCACTCCTATGTTCCCTATTACTGTAAGGGACAACACCACCCTCCCAGTTTGTCAGGCTCAAAACCCAGGAGTCAAACTCAACTCCTCAATATCTCCCACCTCCAATATCCAGTCTGTTGCCAAAACCTGTCAATTTCACCTTTGCACCATCTCCTGAAAATGCCCTCTTCTCTCCTCTGACACTGCCACCCCTCTAGTGAAAGCCCTCATCACCTCACACTTGGATTACTACAATAGCACACTGGTGGGTCTCCTGCCTCAAGTCTCTCCCTGCTCCAATCCATCCTCTATTTAGCCAATAACGTGATTTTCCTAGAGTGCAGATCTGATCATGTGGCCCCCTACCCAATAAATTCCAATAGCTCCTCATCGTCTTTGGGATCAAATACAAGACACTCTGCCATTCAAACCCCTCCATAATCTGCCCCCTCCCATTTCCTACTTTCTTACACCTTACAACCCCACATGTGCTCTTTGATCTGGTGACATTGGCCTCCTTGCCTTTTCTGACACAAGACAATCATCTCTCAGCTCCAGACATTTTTCTTAGATGCTCCCCATTCCTAGAATGTTCTCTCTCTGTAAGGGCTTTTCATGCTTCCTTCAAGTCCCAGCTAAAATCCTACTTTGTATAAGAAGGCTTTTTCATTCCCTCTTAATTCTACTGCCTTTTCTTTATTAGCTTTTTATCCTGCATCTAGCTTGTTTATACATAGTGATTTGCCTGAGGGTTTTCCCATTAGATTGTGAGAGCTCCTTGAAGGCAGCCTCATTGTACTTAAAAAATGCCTATAGGCTGACAAAGCTGGTGCTCTCAGTTAATGGCCTCAATTTTTCCAGTGAAATAGAAGACAAAGTTCTCCTCTAGGAGGATGAAGAGAAGCTATGGGAGGTGTGAGAAGGAATGAAAAGACTTGGAAAAACTATTGTGACGTGTGAGATGGTGAATTTATTAGGGTGATATAAAAAGATTGCCTTACCACAGTAAAGTTCCACTTGAGATTATGACTTTGCCCCTTTGCCTCAACTACTTCCTCCCTCCCTTCCCCTTTACTCCCAGTAGTTCCTTCTCCCACTGGGGAGCTCTTCCCAGAACTTCCATTTTGGGAAAAGGCCCTTCCCAATCTTCCTTCATTTTCTGGGCTTCACCACCATACCCAGCTTGGGGCGGGGGTGGGAATCTCCTCCCTACCACTCCCATTTTCAGCTCCTCTTTTATGTATTGTCTTCTCCCACTAGGATATAAGCCCTCTCTTCGAATAAATATTCTGAATCAAGAATGTAAGGTCCTTTAGGACAGAAAGTACCTTTCTTTTTGCTTGTATCCCCAGAATTTAGCACAACATCTGGTACATAATAATCACCTAATAAATGTTTGTTGACTGACTAGTGAGTGCCTGAATATTTTCCCCTTCCTCCTCCCTTTCTTCTTAGAAAATAAAGTGTGTCTGTTCCAAGGGATGTACGGTGATGGGTAGAGCTAGTAACACTGGGAGAGTTTGAAGAAAAGAAAAGAGAAGGAAAGACCTGCACAAAAGAGTAATGGAGACCCAGGGTAAATAAAAGGGCCCTGGAGTTTTGCATAGATCACTAGGGCAATTAAGAACTCTGAAGAAAGCAATTTCTTTAGAATGATGAGATCTGAAGCCAATGTGAGGATTTTTTTGCCCGTATATACATTGTTTAAAAGGTTTTATTTTTCTCTTCTTTCACTGGGGGGACTGGGATGGGAGAGAGAAAATAAATACTTTTTCATTTAAAACTTTTTTAGAAAGTTATCTCCTTTGTATGTGTTAATATCCTAGAAGAATGCAACTCTAGAGATCTTTTTTATTCAATAAGCCAATGGTGATTCATGTATCAGGCAAGGCATAAAACAAGGAAACATGTTCACCAAAGGTGTGTTTCTCTATCATGCAGGATGTCCTGTGCAGAATTCAAATGCAGTCCTCCAGATGATCTTGTTTGATAATTAATATTATTGTTAGAAATGCGCCTGACTCTGAAATTCAGGTATCAAGGGCAATTTATTATTATTGAGGAATTCAAAGGAAGTGGTAAATGTTCCTGGCCAGGAGCAGACTCTGCCCTTCTTTAGGAAGAGGGAGTAGGGAACACAGGTGTGAGATCAACTTTATTCTTTTATACTGACAAAGGTTGATGCACCATCAGCTCGGTACATTCCTTCAGAGAACGGATTGGTCCACTCCCTTCTGGGTTACGATCTTCCCTATACACCCCCCACATGCAACTCCTTAGTATGTTCCCCCTCCCCAACATATGTTCCATGTTCAAAAATGGCAGAAAACTCCTTCCTGTGGGTGTGTAAGGTAATATTCAGTTAGCCAATTAAGCATGCACGGTAGCCATTTGACCCAGTATTCTCTTCAACCCTGACCGGTTTAGACCAGTTTTCCTAACATCCTGATTCTGTGGTTTTCAGAAAGCCACTAACTTTATTCTGATTGGCTGGAGACCCTCATCCTGGTTAATTTTTACTCTTTCTTTGTTAAGGCTGACAATCATTCTGTGGAACTTAATTAACTCTTGTGTGGAAACTTAACTTTCTCTAACTTTTACCAATCTCTCACATTATGCTGGTTACGTTAAGCCACAAAATATGATAGGGCTTCCTCAATGAGATCCAGGTAAACTCAAAAGAGATAAGTCTAACTACCCACATAAAAACAAAATGGTAGTCATAGAAAAGGAAATCCCATTCCAAATAACAAAATACATAACATATCTGGGGATCAACCTCCCAAAACACTCAAAAGACTTTCATAGATTTAGTTGGGAAACACTCTTTAAGAGAATAAAGAAAACACCTAAATAACTAGAGGAATGTTCAGCGCTCATAGCTAGGCCATGCCAATATAATAAAAATGACAATACTATTAAAATTAGTTTGTACTTTTACTGCTATACCAAGATATAAATTAGTAAAAGGATACTTTATAGAACTTGATAATAGCAAAATTAATTTGGAAAAAACAAAAGATCGAAAATATATGAAGAAAAGCAAAAAGTTAGTCTTGTTTGGACTACAGAGATAGAGGTAGCTAGTTCCCAAATCAGGAAGACCTGGGTTCATATCCTGCCTCTGAAACATACAAGCTTTGTGGTCCTAGACTAGTCACTTCACCTCTCATTGGCCTAAGCAACTCTCTAAGATTACAAATTGAGGCAGGTAGGTGTGCTCAGTGGTTGGAGTGCTGGGCCTGGAGTCAGGAAGATCTAAGTTTAAATCCAGCCTCTGACACTTACTAGCTGTGTGACCTTGGGCAAGTCACTTAACCTGTGTTTGCCTTAATCCACTAGAGAAGGAAATGACAAACCACTCCAGTATCTTTGCCAAGAAAATCCCTTGGACAGTATGGGTGTGATATGGTCTGCAAAGTCATGAAGAGTTGGACATGGCTGAACAACTAAACAACAATAAGACTGCAAATTACAGAGAAGTTGTTGACCTGCATTGGTAGAGGAATTTCCTCACCTGGAAGTTCCCTGAACCAGGGAAATCACAAATCTAGTTCCTGATAGTCAGAAAAAGGAGTGCTGTTTAATAAGACTGAAAATGTAGGTCCATACCATGACATATCATTAGATGGGCAGCCTCTTAAATTTAGTCCATCAGTATCTCTATCTGCGACAGGAACCAAAGATGGATAAATAGCTAAAGATTAACCAATCAATTAATAAACACTTATTAAGTGCTTACTATGGGAAAGACACTGTGCGAAGCTCTGAGGATATAAAAAGGGGCAAAAAAGAGTCTGCCTTCAAGGAGCTTCCATTCTAACTGGGGGCAGGACATGCAAACATATATATAAAGCAAATTATATACAGAATAAATAGGAAATAATTAATGAAGGGAAGGCACTGGAATTGAGAGAGGTTGAAGAAATCTTCCTGAAGAAGGTGGGATTTTAGTTGGGACTAAAAGGAAGCCAGGGAGATCAGTAATGGGAATGAAGAATAGAGACCATTCCAGGCACTTGGGGACAGCCTGAGAGAATGAACGAAGCTGAGAGATGGAGTGTCTTGTTCATGCAACAGCCAGGATTGACTAGTAGGAGAATGTGAAAGCCCATCTGTTTAACATCAGCATTCCACTGATTTTACAGGACTTCAAATCACGGAATCCATAACAGCCACCATTTTAATTTATGTGTTAGCTTAGGACTGAATCACTTCTTGCTTGTATACTATTACAGCCTTTTGAATGGTCTATCTGCTTCCATATACTCTCGCTTTGAACATTCATCCTCTACAAAGCTGCCAAAGTAATGTTCCTAAAGCATAGGTCTATTTATGTCAGTACTCTGCTCATAAGCATTGAGTAATTCCCTATTACTATTAGGATAAAAACCAGA
Source organism: Phalanger gymnotis (assembly GCA_028646595.1). Taxonomy (NCBI): domain Eukaryota; kingdom Metazoa; phylum Chordata; class Mammalia; order Diprotodontia; family Phalangeridae; genus Phalanger; species Phalanger gymnotis. The sequence goes on from CM053622.1 coordinate 663,603,388, forward strand.
ACCTGGGCAAGCATGCCATCATGAAATTGACCTACAATACTGATGAACTTCTCTGGGAAACCAAGTTTTGACATAATTTTCCCCAAGCCCTCACAAGTGACAGTATCGAAGGCCTTGATCAGATCAACAAATGTTGTGTACAAACCTCTGTTGTGCTCCTGGCATTTCTCCTGGAGTTGTCAAGCAGCAAACACCATATGGAGTATTCCTCGACCCTTTCTGAAGCTACGTTGGCCCTCAGGTAGATGACCATCGTCCAAGTGAAGCATCAGCCTATCAAAGAAGACTCTGGCAAGAATCTTGCCAGCAATGACTAAGAGAGAGAATGCCCTATGATTGACACAGGACAATCTATTTCCTTTGCCTTTATAGAGATGGACAATAGAGGCATCCTTGCACTCCTGGGAGATAGCAATTTGTCACATGTGAGGATTTAGAACCTCTTCTTCAGTTGGAAATTTGGCTAGAGAGAGATTAATATCAATCTGAGGTATAGTCAATGTCTTCAGCATTGATTGATGATGGTCTGTTGAGAACACTATGGAAGTGTTCAGCCCACCTCTCGAGGATCATGTCCTTAGCACTAATCAATGTGGTTCCATCAGCACTGAGTAGTTGAGAAGCCCTTAGCTTCCAGGGCATCATAAGAAGATTCTGGATTATTACTCTCAGTGTAAAGCTTAATTTCATCTGCCTTCTTACTGAGCCAAGAATCTTGCATCTCTTTAAGCTTTGCTTGCATTTTACTTTTGATGGAGTTAAACACTGCTTTCTTAGAGACAGATAAACTATCCTGCTGGTAAACCCTGTGGAGTTCTCATTTTTCCTTTTTCAACAAAAACAAAAACAAATTTTCTAAGCATATGGCAATTAATGTCCTCTATAATCTGGCTCCAATTTACTTTTCTAGCCTCATGTCACATCACTTTCCTTCATGATTCTACTTCATGATTCTCAAAATGGAGCAAGAGTCCATCCACTCCCTGTTTCCAACCCCTAAAGAAGAAAAAACATGCCAGAGGTTCAATACAATTTGCAAGTTCCTAGTGCCTGTCAAATCTCTCTTGCTTCTTGCTTCTTGCTTCTTGCTTGCTGCTTGCTCTTGCTTCTCTGGTTAGAGAAGCAGGTGATGGGGATGGGTTGTAGGGTAAGTGATCACAGCCACTCTGCCAGGAGTTTCTCTGGGAGCAGAATTGCCACCCACCCCCAGGATCTGGCTCATGTGGCTATTGATTATCCCTGTAAGCCCAGCAATCACAAGGGGTATTATTACTCAAGTGCCTCATACCTTAATGCCTACTAGGTGCCACTTGCCTACAATATAGCATCAGGGACTGGCACAGCAGTGTGCAAGCCCCAACAGCCCTTGCTTTGTCTCTGTTGTGTCTCCTTCATAACTCCATGTGCCATCTGGCATTACATTTGCATTACCAGTTCATCCCTCAAAATTTATCTTGAGGCAACTCTAGAAGCCCAATACTCTTACTACTAGTCTGTCTGACTTCAGCAGGGCACACATGTCTATGCTGGAGTATCAGCTTTGGCAACAGAGAGCTACTTTACCTAAGCATGTACCCTTCATTTGAGAATCAAATTCATGGTGGCTTTCAGAAGTCAGACCACAAATGAGGTCTATTAATAAATAGAATAAGATGAGATAAGAAATCTCTTCCATTCCCCTCACCTTACACATCCCTGCCCCCCCCCCACATACATACAGCCTTCTCTTATATTTCAAAAACAGGGCACGTGTACATGGCTGTACACACTTACACGTACCTGAGCACACACATGACCATGTCACCTCTGGGCTTGGGGCCTTCTAAGAAGTTTCCTTTCCTCTTTAGCTAGAACTATCCCTCCCACCTGGGTCCAATACTGTTCAGGGCACAGGAAGTCAACTACATGAATGGAACACATTTTCACCATAGCTGACCCTCAGTATTGACTGATTTTTGTGCTTTATGCACATTTACTAACTGAGAGATTTGAGGCAGTTTTGCCTAAAGGTTGATAGTGCATGGTGAGCTGTTTTGTGGAGGCTGTTAGCTTCAGACGAGCGTTTGCTCCCAAAGAAACAGCTGGCATCTTTTTTTTTTTTTGTGATGAAGCAATAGATATGACTAGTCTACATATCACTTAACTGAAATTACTAATCAGTTCCTGGCCAACCAGATCTAAAAATAGTCTACCTGTGAGTAATGTCTACCCCATGGGATAAAGAAGTTAAGGCTGGGCAATTAGATAAATTAGATAAAAGTATTTAAAAATAAAGTGAAAGCTTGGAAATAGGCTTATTAGTGAAGCTTCAGTGGAGATCGAAAGAAGAGAGATATACCAATCTCTTTCCCCACCCTTCCCAAAATAATTTTCTCTTGCCCCAGAGCAATTCAAATAGGATGTCACAAAGGCCTAGAGCATTCTGACCCAGGGCTGGGTATACCAGGAGAGTTAGGGATTAAAGCACAAAAGGAAATGGGGAAAAGAAACAGACTAGAGAGGAGGAAAAGATACAGACACACTTGGTAGTTTTTTCCCTTCAAATCTAAAATTGCTTTGAAACTTATTTGAACAATTTGAAACAGCCTAAAAAGATTAAGAAATAGACTAGATATGAAGTTTAAAAATTACAAATGTAAGATAGTACCCAGAAAATGGCAGTTACTCCACAAAAATCCATTGAACCTGATGGTTCAATGAACCATTAAACATTGAACCATGCAGAAATCCCCCCCTCCAAGTTTTTCCAATTCAGTGTATAAATAAGCAACATCGTTATCAGAGGCCTGTAGGTGATGCTGTATTTGAAGCTATGGACTTGGAGTCTGGAAGACCTGAATTTGAATTCTCCCTCAGACCCTTTGCTAGCTGTGTGACCCTGGGCAGGTCATATAACCATAAATTGAAAACTGGAAGGGCCCTTAGTGGATATTGAGTCCTACTCTCTCATATTACAGATAAGGAAATTGAGTCACAGAGAAGTCACACAGCTAATAAGGGTCTGAAGTAGGATTTGAAATCAGGTATTTCTAACTCCAAGTCCAGTGGCCTGTTCACTATGCCTTTTAACCTCAGCTGAACCTACCTCACAGGGTTATTGTGAAGATCAACCGAGGTAACATGGAAAACTTTTTGCAAATCGTAAAGGGATATAAAAATATTAACTATTATTGGTAGTAGTATCCTACTATGTATAAGACAAAAATCTGGACAAGATTAGCAAGGTTAAGACATGAAATCTCTGTTCTACTTTGAAAATATTTCCTTATAGATGGTATAAACATATGAATTGACATCTCTTACTGGAGTTTGTTCTGTCATTGATAATATCTCCTTATGCAGTATGAAAGACGATCGTTGCCCTGAGTTCTCATTGACAGACCAACCAATTCAGCATGTTGAAGATGATTGATTGAATTTCAAAAAGGAGAACAGACCTCGAGTTTGGGGAACAAAGAAAACGAAAGCTGAGATAGATGGAAAGAAGCTGTTCCAATACACACAGATTCTGATTTCCTAGAGAGAAGCCTTTGGGATCCTTCCAGGCAAGCTTGTAAATCTATTAAAATAATTAGTTATGGAACATCTTAGATTACTATAGGACTGGGACTAGTGTTAAGTTAGGTGTCTGTCTTGGAAATGGTATGAAGACAATTAGGCAAAGGCTTGTGAGAATATTATTTTGTTATTTGGTTAATATCATGCTTGTCTAAAGCTTTGTTGTTTAAAGAAGAATGGCTTGTGGCTTATCTTGTTATGCCATCAAAGAAACATGAAATGACTAGGTTAAGATTTTGTAAGTGCTGTGTTAAA
>CM053622.1:663607700-663667992 GCA_028646595.1 Phalanger gymnotis
GAGAGAGAGAGAGAGAGAGAGAGAGAGAGAGAGAGAGAGAGAGAGAGAGAGAGAGAGAGAGAGAGAGAGAGAGAGAGAGAGAGAGAGAGAGAGAGAGAGAGAGAGAGAGAGAGAGAGAGAGAGAGAGGGAGGGAGAGAGGGAGCCTCTTCCCAACTCCTGTCTGAGCCACTGCCTGCTGGCTGCAGGGGATGGTGGTGATGTTTTTATTCTTTCTCTAACTTCTGGCTATTCAGGGTGCTCCTAGCTCCTTTGCACAGCCAGCTGGTCCAGCAATTTCTCAGGCAAGGTGAAAAAATGCAGTATTTCAGGGTCCTCTGCTCTGTCAACTCAACAAACATTTATTAAGCTCCCATTGTGTGTCAGGTGCTGTGATGAGCTCTGTAGATACAAAGAAAAGGCCCTGCCCTTAAAGAGCTCACAATTTGCAAACAGCTCCATGGGTACAAGTTACAGAGGGTAAATTGGAGGCAGTCTCACAGGGAAGGCACTAGCAATGGAGTCCTGAAGGGAGGCGAGGAAAACAGAAAATGGAAGCAAGACGAGATTGTACTCTGAGCAAAATATGTGCCATAGCCCAGGGTCCTTTTCGTCTCCCAAGGTCTGTCTCCACTGTTGCTTTTTTTTTTTTCTTGTTTGTTTTCAGGTCCTTCCTTTTTCCCCCCTTCTCCATTCTCTTTCAGTGTCCCAGCCTTACCCATTGCCTTAGAGTAGACACATTTTATTTTCTAAAGTCAAAGGGAGAAGAGAAAGGAATATGTCTAGTCAGTCAATTAACAAGCATTTATTTAGTGATCGCTATATACCAGGCACTCTGCTAAGTTCTGGGGTTACAAATAGGAGCACAAAGACAAGCAGTCCCTATCCTTTGGAGCTTACATTCTAACGCAGGAGGACAACATATAAAAGAGGAGCTGAAAATGGGGGTGGTTGGGAGGAGGTGCTCCCAGTTGGCCATGGTGGTGAAGCCTAGGGAATGAGGGATGGCTAGTTGGTTTGGGCTTTTCCTCAAAATGCAAGTTCTAGAAACACCTTTCCAGTGGGAAATGCAGACTATGTTGGTGGAGGGTTAGGGGGGGTGGGAGAAGGGAGGTAGAAGACAAAGAAAGAGGTAGCTGAGGCAAGGTGGCATGGTACTTCATTACGTACATTCATATATTTCCCTGATAAAATTCAGTGTCCCACTCATCAGGCAGCTAAGTGGCACAGTGGATAGAGTACTGGACTTAGAGACTTACCTTCACAAGTTCAAATCTGGCCTCAGACACTTAGTAGCTGTATGACCCTGGGCATTTAACCCTACCTGCCTCAGTTTTTCCGTTTGCTAAATGAATTGGAGACAGAAATGGCAAATGACTATAGTATCTTTGCCAAGAAAACCTTAAATGGGGTCATGAAGAGTGAGATACAACTAAACAACAATCCTACTCATCACAGTGGTTTTTCCAAACCTTTTCATCTTTCCTCAAACCTCCTATAGCTCCCCTTTCTCTCAACCTTTCCTCTGAGAGCCTTGCCTCATGTTTCCCCAAAGAAAAAATTGAGGCTATTTACTAAGAGTTCTTTCTTCTCCCCTCTTTCTCATTTCACATAATTCAGACATCATCACCCATTAATTCTTCCTTCATTCCTATCTCACAGGAAGAGTTGGCTCTTCTTGCCAATGCAAACCTCTCTACGTACACAAGTGATCCCCTTACTTCTCTTCTTCTCCGGCAGATTGCCCTCTCTGTCATCCCTACTCTGTCTCTAATCTTCATTCTCTTCCTCTCAATTTGCTGCATCCCAACTATCTACAACAAGTCCATGTCTTTCCCATCCTTAAAAAAACACCAATTGATCTATCCATGCTCACTAGCTACCATCCTATATCTTTCCTCCCTCTCACAGCTAAACTCCTCGAGAAGGTTGTATACAACAAATGCCTCTACTTCCTTTCCTCTCACTTGATTCTGAACTCTCTGCAAGAACGGTTTCTGGTTTCATCATTCATCTGAAACTGCTCTCTCCAAAGTTACCAATGATCTCTTAATTGCTAAATCTAATGGCCTTTCCTAAGTTCTCTTGACTTGTCTTTGACATTGTCAATCGCTCTCTTCTTCTCAATCCTCATTTCTCTCTAGGTTTTTCTGGTTCTCCCCCCTCCCCCTACCTGTTGTACCACTCCTTTTGAGTCTTTACTGGATCTTTGTCCAATTCACGCCCACTAATCCATAGGCATCCCCTGAGGCTCTGTCATGGATCTTTTTTTCACTCTACACTTTTTCATTTGATGATCTCATCAATTCCCATGGATTCAATTATCAGCTCTGTGCAGATGATCCTCATATTTATTTGCAGCCCTTTGACTGAATCTAAACTTCTGTAGAACAAATCCCCTTAATAAAAAGTTTTATTCTGTCAAACTTGGACTCAGTCAAAAGGCCACACCCAAGGACCTAGAAGGCCACATGTGGCCTCGAGGCTACAGGTTCCCCACCCCGGACTAGCCCTAACCTCTCTCCTGACTTCCAACTTTTCATCCTCAACTGCCTTTTAGACATCTGGAACTAGATGTCCCATAGACATATTAAACTCAATATGTCCAAAACCAAACTCTTTATCTCCAAACCCTATCCTCTACCAACAAACTTCTCTGTTACTGTCAAGGTTACCACCCTTGTCCTTCCTAGCTATGCAGGCTTGAGATCTGATGTCATCCTGAACTTCTCACTCTCTCATCCTTCCTCCTCTCTTATCCAATCAGTGATCAAACCTCATCCAATCAGTGATCAAACCTCTTCATTTCTGCTTTTGTAATGTCTCTCATGTATGCATCCTTCTCTCCTCTAACATTGCCATCCCTCTGATGCAGGTCTTTTCACCTTATGCCTATTACAATAGCCTGATAATTGGCTGCCTGCTCCAAGTCTCTTCACTCCAATTCATCCTCCTCTCAGATGTCCAAATGATCTTCCTAAAGTGCAGCCAGGTGGCAAAGTGGATAGTGTGCTGGACCTGGAGTCAGGAAGAACTGAGTTCAAATTTGGCCTCAGACACTTATTAGCTGTGTGACCCTGGGAGAGTCACTTAATCCTCTTTGCCTCAGTTCCTCACCTTTAAAATGAGCTGGAGAAAGAAATGGCAAACCACTCCAGTATCTTTGCCAAGAAAATCCCCATAGGGGTCACGGAGAGTCAGATATGACTGAAAAGAACTAAATAACAACAAGAAAAGTGTCATTCTTCTAGTCAATAAATTGCAGTGGTTCTCTATTACCTCCAAGATCAAGTATAAAATGCTCCAGCTGGCTTTCAGAGCCCTTTGCAATCTGTCCCCCACTCAGTCTTTATATTTTATACCTCTCCATGGACCCTATAATCCAGTGATTGATGGCACTCTCTTTACCTACTCCGGAGTATTTGCACTGGCTGTCTCCCATTCTTGGAGCTCTCTCTCCTTCTTCATCTCCATCTCCAAGATTCCCTGACATCTTTAAGTTTCAGCTAAACTCCCACATTCTGCCAGAATCCTTTCTTAGTCCTCTTTAAACTTAGTGCCTTCCTTCTGTCGTCCCTGGTTTATCTTGTATATATCTTGTTTGAACAGGATTTTTTTTTTGCATGTTGTCTACCCCATTATACTATGAGATCCTTGAGAAAAGAGACTTTTTGTTTGTTTTTTGCCATTCTTTGTATCCCTAGTGCATAGCACCTGGCACACAGAATAGATGCTTTGACTGAACGAAAGAATGATCTAAACCTCTCAAAATGGAGGTATAGGGAAGGACTCAACAATGAGAAAAGGTACCTACAGGGATGGAGGTGAAGTGGTTAAAGAAAAATTATAGATAGGGAACCATATGTTTCTAGGGGTGTTCGAGACCCCAAAATACCGACACACCAGGTCCTGCTGAAAGAATTTGACTCAAGCCTTCTCAGCCAAGGAAAAAGACTTCATGGAGGCAAGAGGAGACTTGTGGGAAGTTTGTGGGGTGGGATTGAGGGGTGGTCTGGGGTGACTAGAGGAGGGGTTTAGGGAGGGTCTTGAAGAGTCCAAGGAGGTGCAAGGTCAGACTCCAGGGCGGGAAATAGCTGAAGGCTACCTGGAGATGAAAGACAAGGGAAGGTTAGGGTAATAGGGATTAAGGGTGGGCTAGGCTAGGTGGAGAGTTGGGCCTAATGATAATGTAAGGCTTATGGCCTTAGAGGAAGGCCTGATCTAGTTGGAAGATTCAAGGAGAGTTCAAGGTGGCTCCCAGAGGCTGTATTCCAGGCTCAAGGGGGTTCCCAGAGACTGTGCCCTCATCATTCCCCCCTCAAACAAATAAAACCCAAATTCTTTTGGGGTCCAAGGGGATTCCTACAGTCTAAACCCCAACAGAGGGACACTTAGAAACCCCTCCTTATCTTTTTTCGAGTATTGTTAAGGTGGTTTGGAGTAAGTAACCAATAAGGCTATTAATGACATCACAAGAAGGGTTCTGATGGGTCAAGATCAAGTTTGTAAAACAAAACAAAATAAAAATAAAACTATACTCCCTTTATATTGTCCTTTGCTATATGAAAATCACTACCATTGTTAGACTGAACAGGTGTGAAGCGAATAGGATGAAGCATCTAATATAGTAGAAAGAACATGGAAAACTGAGTTCTTAGTAACATCTCTGCCATTAACTGTGGGACCTTGATGAAGGGATTCCCATAGCTGTACCTAAGGGTGAGGCTCTGTTGCTTATCCTACAGCCACTTAAAATTAATTACCATTGTTATATAAGAACACCTATTGATTGGATCAATCAATCAAAACTCAATATGAGCAGCCTATGCACCTCCTTGAATTAATCAAAGCCATTGTGTGAGAGTCTTGGTCAAGCTCAAAGGAAGGAGGAGCTATGTCAGAACCAGATAGAGATTCTAAGGGTCTGGAAATGGAGAGGAAGAAATGGTATTATAGAGAGCTGAGCTGGAAAGACCCAGAACTCCAGGGGCAACCCATAAATGGACAAATAGGAGGTAGAGCTAAACTGCTCTACCTCAGGGAAGGTCGCTGAAAGTCCCTGCTGAGGAGGAGAACGGACTGCACAGGCGTCTCAGAGCAAAAGACATCAGCTGATGCCACCCGGCCATCCAAGATCTGAGGGAATTTCCAAGAAAAAGGTATGCTCTTTCTTCATGTTCCCCTCCCTGCCTAGCCTCATGGCTATCCTCAAATACTATAATATAACTTGTTTCATTACCCGAATGTTTGTTTGCAGCAATCTGAATCTTGCCTCAGCCACAAAAAGGTTGAGTTAACAAGAGATAGATTTAAAAGTAAATTGACAGGGAGCCAAACTTCTGCTTTGATACTAGGAATTTTTTTGAATGGGAGCTTGGAGCAATTGTACTTGTTTTCCTAAGTTTTCTCTGAAATAAATTCCCTGAAGCTGCTGAAGGTGGAACTACATACACTGTGGGGGCATTATCCGACTCCTCAGTTTAAAAGGTGCTAATTATTGTAGTAGAGTGTTATAAGTAAGAATCAAACAGCTGGCCTAGATGATCTTTAAGATTCCTTTCCTGACATTTTAAGTGGAAGATACCAACCTAACATATTGCAGGAGGGCCTGAAACTACTCTACAATTTTTAATGGGCTTGCCTTTCCCTAATATTCTAGGTATAGGGTGAAGGCCTGAAACTATTCTACAATTCTTTTAATTGGCTTGTGAAATGGCTTAATTATATTACAGAACCCACTGAGATTGCCTAACTCTCTGGTGCCTTTACCATCCACCATCACATTTTTTCTCTAATGACCTCTCACTTAACAATCTTCCTCTTTCAGTGCTGTTGAGACCTGTCTGCCACGCAAGATTTTGTGTTTGGATGTCGAGTTATGTTGAACAGATGCCTTTTTATTTACTTTCACCAAGGTGGTACTTTTGTTTTATTTTATCTTAGAAGCTGTTGTTTCCTCAGCTTGGGAGCTGTTGCTTTCTTTTTCTTCTGCTTTGCAGGTCATTTATATAGGTATACATTATCATATATGCACATATATTACACACATAGCATACATATGGCTTAGAGAATTTTTAAAAGTATTTTGAAGCACATTTTCCTTTTTCACAAGTGGATGCTTGGTTAGAGAAGAAGCTGGGGAATTAGAATTAGAGTCAGAGCCTGCAAAGCATCATAGCATCACACTTAATGCCTGGCTGGGGCCTTCTATTGTCCTTTTTTGGCCATATTGTAGAATGCTACACAGCTATGCTTCAGTCCTAGATGAAATAAGCCTGAGGATTACATTTCTCAGCTCTTTGGCATAATATGCTGTGATTTAAAAGCCTGTGAGAAGAGTCTGCTTATGTGGTCTATTCCCATGGAATGTCATCAGAATAAAGGATTTTTCTTTTTTTTTTTGGTCTTCTGGGAAAGGAATGGTTGCATGCATTCTAAAGTTTGGGCAGGCATCCATATTATTAAGTTATTCCACCTTTGCTTCCATGACCAGATCTGGAAATAGCCCATCCTTAGATCACTGTTGGCAACCAGCAATTTCCGGATGGTGGTAAGAAGGAATGTAGGATGGGTATTCTAGCCCAGAACCATAATCAAAGAATCTCATAGCTGAAGAGACCTCAGAGGCCAACCAGCCCAATGCACGTCAGAACAGGAATACTCTCTAGGAGACCTGGGTCAACGGGAATGTAATCGTTCCGTGAGGCTATCTGTTACACTGTTAGACATCTCTAACTATTCAAATGTTTTTATTTTGATCTTCCTCTTTACAACTTCTTACAGCCGCTGGGCCAAGCTGAACAAGTCTGATCCCATGTTACATGGCAGTCCTTCAAATATTGGAAGAGATCTGGTTATGGTAGCTCACACTTGTAATCCCTGCTACTGAGGGAAGGGTGAAGCCAGCACATCGCTTACAACAGGGATAAAGCTGATCAGTTCTCAGGAGTAGAGGGTCACTAGGCTGCCCTAAGGAGGGATAAATTTTCCCCAGGTCAGAAAAATGGACCTAGTTAAAGCCTGCATATTGATTAATATTGGGATTAGCTCCTTAAGTGGGCACTGTATGTCAAACCTGGGTGAAAGAGGGAGACCCGGACTCAAAAAGCCCAAACAAACAAATAGAAAACAAATAAGGAGAGAGGGGAATCGCATCTCCCCTAAGCCTTGTTTCTGGTTTGAACATCTCCAGTCTTTTCAGCTGTCCTTTGTATGGCATGGTCTTGAGGCTCTGGTTGTCCTTCTCGGGACTTGATTGACAATGTCTTTCTTAAAATGTGACTCAGTTCCTCATCTATAAAACAGGGGGATCAGACTGTGTGGTCTTTAAGATCTCTTCCAGCCCTAAATCCATGATCCTAAGTCATGCCCAGAACAGAGCATAATTTTCCAGGTGTAGAGTATGGTGAGAATACCACCTCCCTCATTCTAGATATGATTAATGTAGCCTAAGATAGCATGAACTTTTGTAGCTATTCATCACTCTCTCACATGCCACCCCCACCCCCAGGTTGTTTTTAATAAGGAATGTTATCTAAAGATCCCTTTTCTATCCTCTGTTTGTGAAACTGATATTTTAAATCCAAGTGCATTGTGGTTCCGTCATTTTTATCTGTCTGACACTTGGTGACCCCGTCTGGGGTTTTCTTGGCAAAGATATTGCAGTGGACTGCTATTTCCTTCTCCAGCTAATTTTTACTGATGAGGAAACTGAGACAAACAAGATTAAGTGACTTGCCCAGGGACACAGCTAGTGTCTGAGACCAGATTTAAACTCAGGAAGGTGAGTTTTCCTGACTCTGGGCTTAGAACTCTATCCCCTGCCCATCCAGCTACCCCAAATCAACATGTAGGATTTTACATTTCTCCTTGTTAGGCTTCATCTTAGCATTGAGTGCTTATCACAGTGCCTGGCACATAGTAGGTACTTAATAAATGTTTATTGATTGATTGTGTCGTATTAGATTTGGCACACTGGCCCATTCTAGCTTTGTGTTATCTTCATATTTTATAAGCATGCCATCCATGTCATTTATAGAAATGTCGAACACACAAAGGATGAGTACTGAGCCCTGTGGCACTCCATTAGAGACTTGACAGGCTGACACTGATTTGTTAATCCCTGACACCACTGATATCCAGTAATTCAACATGTTTTGAAGCCTTCTAACTGTAGTGTCTGGCCTCAGTTCCCCGTTTCTGTCATCATCTCCTTGCCAGAGGTCAAAGATGCTTACTCAGATGCAAAAGAACTTGAGCTTAGATTATAGTTCCCTAAGTTTAGAATTATGGACTTTAGAAGCATAGAATCAGTAACCCAGAATCATTGGAGCACAGAAAGCAGGAAGGACAGCTGTCCTCTTTACTCTGGGAGAGATTTTGATCTCATTTTCTGGGTTTTGATTTATACTGATTGGACTAAATAAAGTCTAGAACATCCTCAAGAGGGGTAGGCACACTAGGGTAGCAGACAACAAGGAGTGGTACCTGAAACATTGTTAGTGATACTTTAACCACTTCCCCAGTCCATCATTGTTTTCTCTTTTTTTCCTTTCCCCCCTCTTTCCCTCATGGCACTGATAAAAATAACTTCCTCCTAGTAGTGTCATTAGAGGCAGCTAGATGGCTCAGTGGATAGAATGCTGGGCCTGGAGTCAGTAAAACCTGAGTTCAAATCCAGCCTCAGACGCTCACTAGCTGTGTGATCCTGGGCAAGTCACTTCACCTCTGCCTTAATGTCCTGGAGGAAATGGCAAACCACTCCAATATTTTTGCCAAGAAAACCCCAATGGGGTCACAAAGATTCAAACGTGACTGAACAACAAACTGGTGTCACCAGGAGTTTGAAGACCTCTGTACCAAAGGGAAGACCCAGCATTTAAAAAAAGAAGGCTTTGGAGACTGATGCAAGAAAGTAGAGGGAGGCATAGTCCTTATTTAGTCCATAAAAGCAACAAGTCTTCAAAGGGAGGCAGAGTTCTCATGTAGCCCATAAAAACAATAAACACCAAAGAACAACAAAAATTTAAAAAACCACCCAAACACCTCATAAAAAAATAAAACCAAACTAAGGTATTAAATAAGCGAAACAACAATTTAAAAATACCATGGAGGAACTGACTCACCTAAAGTACCATTGAGCAACAGGCAATGGAAAAACATAGCAAAAAATATCCTAAAAGGTATCCTCAAGTGAATAAATGACTCATTCAAAAAAGCTGAGCAAGAATGAAAATGCTAAAAAAAATCAGGAGACCAAATAAAATATCTTTGAGTTAAAAATCAGATGAAGAAATAAAATAAGAATTCGATGTTTTTTAAAAAATGAATTAAAGGAAATAATAAAAATTAATCAGTAAAGAGAATACACTTGAAAATGAAAAAAAAAACAAACAAAAACATATAAGTGACCAATAGCAGGCTTATCCATGTAGAGATTAGGACTGTACATAATACAGAAAGAACAGAAGGGAACATACTTTCAAAAATCAACAGATTCTCTAAGCCATTTGAAAACATATAGATCCACGTAACACACTTGGAATTTTGTTGTTGTTCAATAACTTCAGTTGTGTTCAATTCTTTGTGACCCCATTTTGGGGTCTTTTTGGCAAGGATCCTGGAGTGGTTGGCCATTTCCTTTTCAAGCTCATTTTACAGATGAGAAAACTGAGGTAAACAGAGTTAAATGACTTGCCCAGGGTCACACAGCTAGTAAGTGTATGAGGCCAGATTTGAACTCATGAAGATGAGTCTTCCTGACTCCAGGCCCAACATTTTATCCACTGAGCCACCTTGCTGGCTACACCTGGAATAGACAAATCACAATTCAAGATTACTCGGGATTACTGACATGGCAGAGAATTTCAATAAACAAAGGACTAAACACCACATTTCAGCTTACTGTGTTTTATTGGATCCATAATTTCTATGTTCATGGCCCATGCTTTTCAGTGTCTATAATTCACCCTTGCCCTTTTTGAAAAGATCACTGTTATCTTGATGATTGTTTCTTAGGAAATTATTTCTGTACTTCTGGTGGCATATAGGATTCTTCCTTATCAGTGTGGTATTACAGTTATAAGGTGTCTAAGTAAGTTAAAGGAGGCATCTAGGTGACTCAGTAGATTGAGCACCAGGCCTGGAGTCAAGAAGACCTGAGTTCAAACTGGTCTCAGACACTCACTAGCTCTGTGACCCTGGGCAAGTCACTTAACCTCTGCCTTAATCCACTGGAGAAAGAAATGGCAAACCACTCCAGTATTTTTGCCAAGAAAATCCCATGGACAGTATTGGTGTGCTATGGTCCATGGGGTCACAAAGAGTTGGACATGACTGAACAACAACAACAAAGTATGTTAAACACTTGGTTCTTCCTTGTCAGCATCCAGTGGATTCTTTCTATCTCTACCTCACTGTTCATTTTGTCACTTCTGGGAAATTTCTTTGATTTCCTGAAATATAATGTTCAGGTGTGTCTCTTTTTCTACATATATATCATTGCAAAATACTAAATAGAGCACTTAAACATAAAATTCATTATATTCAAAATCCCCTCAAAGAAACTCCAAATTCTCTACTATTTTCAAATGGTGTTTGTAAATGAAATGTGAATATGGTTTAAAGCCAGAATAATAATAAATGTCATATCAGCAAAAATATCAAGATTATATTCTTTTATAATTAGATAGAGAGAAGCCTTTGATACAATATCTATTTACATGAAAAAAAATATGCCAAATATAGGCATAGAAAAATCTTTCCAAAATAGAATTGAAAAAATGTTTGTTTGGGACCACAAGCAAATATTATTTAAAATGTAGAAATACTAAAAGTATTTCCATTATGAAGAAAAAAAGAGGTTTCAGACAAAGACATCCATTCTAACCACAGCTCCTTTGTGTAGTTTAAGAAAACTTAGTACTAATCTTTTTTTTTTTTTGGCAGTGGGAGGAAAATGTCTGGACCTGTGATTCTGTTAGTTTAAGGAACTTTTGGTGTGGAACTCCATACCTACAGATTGGAGAGCTCTCTACAAAGAGGTCACTGGGAGAAACTGATAAGGAAGTAACCCTTTTAATAATTCAAGGAGCCTTAGGAGCATGCTCAGGTCACCTAACATGGAAATACCCTGAGGAAGGTTTTCCTGGGCAAGCCCAGATTGCCTAATATGGAAAGTAGTTAAATGCCCTAAAATTTCCTTAAGGGTACTGGAGATCCCAGGGGAGTGGTGAAATTTTACCTACCTCCCTGTAGTAGCAATTAGATTCGAAGATCTTTCCCGCCCATTAATAGACCATGTGACCTGCTTACATCACAGAAAGCCTAGGACACATGTGGTGAGAGGAGCTTCCTGACAAGAAAAGGAAGCTATATCACAGGAATTGCTGAGAGATAGAGATAGATAGATAGATAGATAGATAGATAGATAGATAGATAGAGATGTGAGATGTTATGGCTGCTAACGGTCACCCTTGCGATTGTTAGAACTGAACAGGCTGACTTAGCTGTACTGTGAGTTTGTCTTTGGGAAGATCCCAGCAGTGGTTCAGAGAGATTTTGGGATGGTGAGGCTGAAGGCTGTGATAAGGTGTTTTAAGTTCCTTGCTGTTATGATAAAATGGGCTGTTATGATAAAATGGGCTGACTGGCTGTGGGAGCTGAACATTTGGTTATAGGATATTGTTTTCTGGTGTCCGAATAAATGTTGTATTTCTTTTACCTTCTTTATGGAAAGTCTCTCATACCTTGTGATACAGAACTATGTAGGTATATTCACAAATATCATTGATGTTGTGTTTATTGCCTTACTGTTTCACTCCCTTTAGGCCGTGAAAGTCAGGGAAGTCAGTGTTATAACAACAATTAAATTTATCCAAAGTTCAGGAATTAGCTGGTATAGACCTTCAAGAGAACCATAAAATAATCAATCAATAAACATTTATTAAATGCCTACTATGTGCTAGGTACTGTGCTAAACTCTGAAGGTACAAAAAGGGGCAAAAGATAGTTTTTGCCCTCAAGGAGCTTATAATCTAATGGGAAAGACAACCTGAAAACCTTGTTTGTCCTTCATTCTCAAAGAGAAGCAATGACACCAGGAGGGTGATGTCTTGACTTGCAAATGAATTGGATTCAGAGCTGTGCAAAGTCATCAGCCTCACTCTCTTCCAGGGTCTTCTGAGTCCAGTGGCAAGACAGAGATCAGGATGATTGGACATGACCCCAGATGCAGTAGGAGACTTTGAACTTTTTAAATTTAGTCTTTACCAGGTCTCATGTTGTCTGAGGCAACACCCATTCCATGATTTAAGACTAGGTTAAAAAAAAAAGAGTCAAAAGATGACCTTGTTTGCTTACTCAAAAAAAAAAAATCAAACTGGGAGGGGAAGATCCACAGGGTTTCTGGACAGAATAGAAACAATGGCTATTTACTTTCACTCTGAGCCATCAAAACCCAAACAATGACCAAGTGAGGCTTGGTCTGGGCCCTATTATTGGCCAATCAGTGAGAGCCAGAGTGATTTGGGTTTAAAGCATGGTCAAATAGCTCACTTAGCCCATTGCTTAGTATCACACAGCAATGTCAGAGATGGGATTCTCTTGATTTTAAGTCTACTCATAGACTTCTTGCTCTAGCTTGGAGGGAAATCAAACTTCATTAGAGAACAATTGGATATTGGGAGAAGGGAATAACTATGGGATAGAACACACTTTTCCAGAGTGGAAAGAAACATCAGTGACTTAAGTCACTGGGATACTTCGCCTAGTCCTTGCTGTCATAGTGGATCTGTGTTCCTAACTCTGTAGAGATCATTCTGTGTTTGCTCTTATGGTTCCCTTCAGGCTAGCCAGGTCTTATATTTGGAATACTCCTTCCCCTTTTCACTACTACTCTAGGTTCTTACTTCTACTTACGATACCAGCACCTCTCCCTTGACCAACAGGCTCGACCTTGGCCTTTTGCCCCTTGCTCAAAGTGAGCTATATGGAGGATAAATAGGAAATAACAGAGAGAAGGCACCAGAATTGAGAGAGGTTGAGGAAATCTTCCTGAAGAAAGTGGCATTTTAGTTGGGACTTAAAGGAAGCTAAAGAGGTCAGTAGTCAGAGTGGAAGAGGAGAAATGGGGGATAGCCAGAGAAAATGTCCAGAGCAGACAGAAAAGTGTCTCATTCATGGAACAGTCAGGGGGCCAGGGATCAAAGAGTATGTGTTGGGGAGTAAGGTGTAAGAAGGCTGGAAAGGTAAGGAGGGGGCTAGGTTATGAAGGGCTTTGAATGCCAGACAGAAGATTTTGTATTTGATTCTGCCGGCATTAGGGAGACAGTGGAGTACGTTGGATAGAGGGAGAGTATATTGAAATTTAGGAAAAATCATTTTAGTGACTGAGTGGAGGATAGATTTGAGTGGGAAAGGCTTGAGACCTGCCAGTAGTCTACTGCAGCAATCAAGATGTGAGACGATGTGGGCCTGCGCTAGAGTGGTGACGGTGTCAGAGGAAAGATGTTGCAAAGGTGAACTAGGCAGGCTCTAGCAACAGACTGAATGTGGGGGCGTGAGAGAGGATGAGTAATCCAGGATAACTCCTAGGTTGTGAGCCTGAGGAACTGGGAGGAAGGTGTTGCCTTCTGTAGTAATAGGGCAGATAGGAGTGGGGAGAGAATAAGGGGAGAGATAATGAGTTCCATTTTGGACATATTGAGTTTAAGATGTCTACCAGACATCCAGTTCGGGTTTTTTGAAAGGCAGTTGGAAATTCAAAATTGGAAGTCAGCATAGAGTTTGGGCCAGGATAGGTAGATTTGAGAATCATCAGCATAGAGACAGTGATTAAATCCATGGGAGTTGTTGAGATTATTACCAAGGGAAATAGTATAGAGAGAAAAGAGATGAGGGCCCTTTGTTAGAGGGCGTGATCTGGAAGAAGACCCAGCAAAAGATACAGAGGAGAAACTGTCAGATAGGAGGGGGAACCAGGAAAAAGGGTTGTCCTGAAAACCTAAAGAGGAGGGAGAGAGTGATTAACATTGTCAACGGCTACAGAGAGGTCAAGGAGGCTGAGGACTGAGACAAGGTCAGTGGACTTGGCTATTAAGAGATATTAGCAACTTTGGAGAGAGCGGTTTTCGTGGAATAAGTTCAGAAGCCGTATTTTAAAAGATTAAGAAGAGAGTGAGACGAGAGAAAGTAGAGGCATGCATTTTAAATGATCTTCCCCGAGAGTCTAGCCTCAGTGGGCAGGAGAGACATAGGATGATAGTGGGGATAGAAGGATCAAGTGAGAGACTTCTTCAGGATGGGGAATGCTGATAGGCGGTAGAGAATGAACCAGAAGACAGCAAATGCTCATCAATGAAGAAGAGAATAAATGGAGAAATAGCTCTTAGCACCTGGTTAAGCTGAAGAAATATATATATATTTTAAAAAGGTCAATATTTCCCAAACCTACTTATAGATTTAGTATAATGCCAAAGTGTCCAAAAGATAGTTCATAGAAATATAGTAAAAAGTTAGAAACATCAATGGACAAGAATAGCAATAAGAATTACGAAAAAGGAAAGAAATCACTGGAGGAAGACAAATATAACCAGCTCTTGCAATTTACTCTAAAGCAGTAATTATAAAAAAAAGTGTATTAGAAAAAGAATATGGGGCAGCTAGGTGGTGCAGTGAGTAGAGCACTGGCCCTGGAGTCAGGAGGACCTTAGTTCAAATCTGGCCTCAGACACTTGACACGCTTACTAGCTGTGTGACCTTGGGCAAGTCACTTAACCCCAATTGCCCTGCCTTCCCCCCTCCAAAAACACAAAAACAAAACAAAAAAAAAAAGAAAAAGAATAAAACTCTAAACAAGCTAACACATAAATAGAACTCTAAAACTGCATTAGAAAATGAATAGATAAATAAGTCAGTGGAACAGAACAGAGGATACAGAGAAAGAACCTCAATATATATAAAAGATCTGTTTCATAAATCTATGCTTAAAATGGCTGAGGAAGGATTCTACTTGATAAGTATTGCCAGAGAAAACTGAATGATAAAAGAAAATGGGTTTGAAGTCATCCTTCCTATAATATTACATAATATACTTTATAAGGACCATTCATATAAGAAGAAAAAGGAATATGTTCTTGTCAGCTTCAAAAAGGAGGGACAATATTATCAATTAAATAACCATTATTGTAGACAAAGATGATGGGTGTGATTATATGAGCAAAAAAGGATATTTTACACAATAAAAAGTAATACTAAGAACCTTATAGAAGAATATTTCTTTTTCCAAGTCAAGTCTAGGATGATCCTATCAAGTTCCAAGTCTTGGCACCTTGGTTTCATAGTTATTCCCTGCAGGTCACCATGGTTTGAGCTCCTCATTATGGGAACTCTGAACTAAAGGTTCCGGGAACCTAGAACTAAAAAGGGCAAATGAAACAGACCAAAACCCTAAGCCCAGTTCTCAGGGTGAAGAGATAGTAAGTCTTTCCTCCAAGTCCAGTTACATATACTTTGTACAATTCCCCTGGGGGGAAGGCAAAGTCTACCATCTCCATTTCAGAGATGCGCAGTTGAAGCCCAGCTAGGTGGAGTGATGTGCAATCAGAGTAGTCAAGTCAGGATTAGAACCAATCTCCTGATTCACACTCTGATGTTCTGCCAAAGTCAGTCAAGGAGTCTACCATAGGACTCTTAGAATTCTTGGCCAGACCTTTGCCATCCCTTGTGCCCAAGGAAACTCAAGGCTTTCTGTTGGTCATCCTGTGGCACCTGACAGGTTACAGGAGTTAGAGCTAGAGATTATCTAGTCTAATCCTTTCATTTTATAAGATAAGATTATTGAGACCCAGAGAAGAAATTGATCCACAATTACTCAGGTAGTAAGTGGAAGAGCTGAGATTTTGACCCACAGCCTACAACTTCAAATCCAGTCTTCTTTCAAAAAAAAAAAAAAAGGAACGATCTTTGAATCAAATATTTCTAAGTACTTAGAAACCAAGGAAATAACCCTCTCCCTGGCCCCATTAAGTACTCTGGAGATATTTGATATAGTACCAGGAAAGCCCAACCAAATCCCTTTTTCCCCTGATTGTATTGTCTTTTAAGACTGTGATGAGGACTCACTGCTAATCGTCCTACACATTTGAAGGCCTAATGCTTTACTCAATTCAAGATTTACACTGAACTGGTGGAAAGAAGTTCTGCAAGGAGAGCGAATATCTAAAAACAAAATTAGTGAGTTTCCTTTCTTTTACCCTAAACTAATGACGAGAATTTCCTGATTCAGGTTTGAGCAGCCTTTACCCATCTTATAGTCAGAAGTGGGAGCTGAGCAAGATACTGTTCTAAAATGCTGTTTTTATCTTGGCAGCAACCCCACTTCATAAAGACATAAATTCACACTCCACTCTGCTACCAAAGTGATTTTTTTTTCTAAATTATAGGTTTGATCACTTCATGTTCCTTACTCAATTAACTCCAGTAGCTCCACATTAGGTCTGGGATCAAATATAAAATTCTCCATTTGGTATTTAAAGCTCTTCACAATCTAGCCCCCTCCTGCTTTTCCAGTCTTACACTGTACTCCCCTTCATACTCTCCATGATCCAGTTACATGGGCTTACTATTTTTTAAATAATATTTTCCCCCAATTATATGTAAAATAATTTTTAACATTTTTTTTTAAAGTTTTGAGCTCCAAATTCTAGTTTTCCTTGTCTTCCTTCTCCTCTCCCCTCCTTCTGATGGTAAGCAATCTGCTATAGGTCATACATGTGCAGTCATGTAAAATATATTTCTATATTTGTCATTTTCTGGAAGAAAACTTGGACCAAAAAACAAAAATGAAAAAAGGAAAGAAAGTGGGAAATAGCACACTTACGTCCGTATTCAGATACCGTTAATTCTTTCTCTAGAGGTGGACAGCATTTTTCAACATGGGTCCTTTGGGATTGTCTTGGAACATTGTATTGCTGAGAATAGCTAGGTCCATCATTGTATAATATTGCTATAACCGTGTACACTGTTCTCCTGGTTCTGCTCATTTCACTCTACATCAGTTTGTATTAAATCTTTCCAGGTTTTTCTGAGATCATTCTGCTTGTCATTTCTTATAGCACAATTATATTCCATTAAAATCATATACCACAGCTTGCTCAACCATTCCCCAACTGACAGACATCCCCTCAATTTCCGCCATAAAAAGAGCTGCTATAAATATTCTTGTATAAATAGGTCATTTTCCTTTAAAAAAAAATCTCTTTGGGATACAGACCTAGTAGTGGTATTTGAACTTACTTGTACCTTGAATACAACAGTCTATCTCATTACCTTTGCACTGGACTGTACCCCAATGCCTGGGAGATTCTCTTTCCTCACCTCTACCTTTTAATTTTCCTAACTTTCTTCATGACTCAGCTCAAATTTCACTTTGTGCAGGAGGCCTTTCCCAGTCTTTCCAGGGGCTAATACCTTCCCCTCTGAAAAATGAGGGTTCCAATGCCCCAGATGGGAGCAGTAAGAAATGTGGGGTATTGAAGATTCTTTGGAGCAGTGGAGGCATGAGAGAGGAATAATCTGGTGCCAGTGGCTCAGGAAAGTTGGGCCCCTGGTCCACATTGACATTTTTTCCTCCAAAGGCCAAGAATTTGTTTTGGCTTCATATTCAATTTACTGAAACATATTCAGGGAAAATGTTAAGCTCTGTGATTAGGTTTCTAAGTTTACTGTCTCTTAATCCCATGCCATGGTGCTGTTATTTAAAATATTTTTAGTAGTGGGTATTTGGAGATGAGAAGTCAGTTGTGACGAGAGCAGCATTTAGTCATTATTTGGCAATGAGCCTTGGTTCTGGGTGACTCGGTGATTGAGCATACAGTTCACAAACTGTGCTTTAAAAATAATAAGGTGCAAATTCTCCAGACTTGGAAAAAAGACTGATTTCAGCAGCCTTCTCTGAAACTTACATGAGCAAAGAAAGGTGGCTAGCAGGCTCCAGGTACCCAGGATGCTAATACATTTCAAATGAGAAGCCATTTCTTCTGAGATTATGGGAGTGGAGATTAAGAACTAAGCCAAATTGTTAAATTGCTTTTGTCTGGAAAGTAGCCTGCAAGCAAATGAAAGGGCCCTTCCAGCCCTGCCCAACACCCCCTTCAAGTTAGGTCAAAGCTAAAGGCAAGTGTGTCAAAAGGACTCTCATTAAGAATTTGCTAATCAGGTCTTCCCTGACTCTGTCCTCCTTAAAGCCATACCCGTTCCAGCTTGGCATGTACAATTGTTGCTGCTGCATTGCGTCAGTCATGTTGGACTCTCCATGACCCCATTTGGGGGTTTTCTTGGCAAAGATACTGGAGTGGTTTGCCATTTCCTTCTCTGGCTCATTTTACAGATGAGGAAACTGAGGCAAACTGGGGTTGCATGACTTGCCCAGGGTCACACAGCTAATAAGTGTCTGAGAGGCCAGATTTGAATTTCTGAAAATGAGCCTTCCTGATTCCAAGCCCAGTGATTTATCCTCTGTACCACACCATGTACAATAGCACAAAATATAACAAAAAAGTCTTTTTTTTTCTTTAACTTTTCATATAGAACCAAATACTATCTCACAACCTTCCTTCATACCTCTGGGCTGAAAAGAACTGCATAGCCAAACAAGTTTTCCTAAAGCCCGACACTTGAAAAGCAAACT
The DNA here is from genome assembly GCA_028646595.1 of Phalanger gymnotis. NCBI lineage: Eukaryota > Metazoa > Chordata > Mammalia > Diprotodontia > Phalangeridae > Phalanger > Phalanger gymnotis. The sequence continues at coordinate 663,626,366 of CM053622.1, forward strand.
AAGAAGCAATGAGAAATAGGTGTTGTTTTTTCAGCAGTTCGCTGCAGTACCTTATTTCTTCCTTATTCTGGGTATGTAGACACATAGTAATTTGAAGTTGTAAAGAGGATCTTGCTTTGTGGATTTTCATCTCTACCAAGCACACAAATATGCATACATAGCTACAAAAATATCTCTTTATTTCAACAGTTCTTCCCTAAAATAATCTCCTTACTTATAAGTCAGGCCAGTTCTATAAGACAGCTAGGTGGCCTAGTGGATAGAGCCCTGGGCGTGGAATTAAGAAGACCTAAGTTCAAATCTAGTCTCAGATATTACTATCTATGTGATCCTGGGCAAGACATTTAAGCTCCGTTTGCCTCCATTTCCTCATCTGTAAAATGGGGATAATAATAGCACCCACCTTGTGATGAGTTAATATTTTGTAAATGGTATCTTAGCGCTGGGCAGCTAGGTGGTGCAGTAGATAGAGTGGCTCCTCTCCCTGAGTTCAAATCTGGCTGGAGATACTATCTGTATGACCTTGGGCAAGTCACTTAGTCCTGTTTGCCTCAGTTTCCTCATCTGTAAAGTGAGCCAGAGAAGGAAATGGCCAACCATTCCAGTATCTTTGCCAAGAAAACCTCGTATGGGGTCACAGAGTCACAAACGACCTTTGAAAAATTACTTAAACCTTCCCAACCTCAGTTTCCTTATAAATCTTTTATCCTTAATAAGGATAAAATACTACCTACCTCACAGGATGGGTGTGAGGAACAAATGAGATGTAGGTAAAGCCTTTAAAACTTTAAAGCCCTCTATGAAGACAGACATTGGAGTGAATCAGGAGTTCCTGGGTACAAGCTCTACCTCTGACGCAGTGGGTGTGCGATGGGCTGTGTACTAATCTCGTAACCTCTCAGTGTGATCATATATTTCAGAGCCGGTGATGATCTGCATTGTCTGAGGAAATTGTCTTGCCAGGAATTCTCTATACTTAAAGGCAGGGTGGGGAAAAGACTATGTCAGTTATCACCACAGAAAGCAGAGGATTAACTCCCTACATGTGAGCTTCCAATAGAAGGTAAGCTTCTTAGGAACAAGGATTATAATTCTGACCTCTAGCATAATGCCTTGTACACAGAAGGTGTTTAATAAGCGTCTGTTGAATTGAATTGAAAAAAATCCAAAGCTACTCTCATTGGTAGGCCATAGGTGGCTTCCATTCAATTCCATATTCATTAATTATCCATATAATTATCCAAAGGTATGATATGATTATTTGATACCATTACAAATGATCTGATTATCCACATAGAAATGGTGAATTGCAAGTTCTTGGTGGATATAAACCATAAAACATATAAATATGGGTTCTCTTGTAGAAATGAACCCAGGGATGTAGAAATCCCAAACCAAAATTCCCAAGGCAAGGCCGCCTGGAATGAATTCGCGGACCCAAGCATTCTTTAAGTCAAGGAGGCAAAGATTTATTACGCTTTAATAAAGCGGGCAAGAGTTCTTAGGGAACCTGCAACCATACAGGGCTACAGGGAAAGTTTAAGTACAAGATTTGGGGGTGAAATCTGTCAATCAGGTGTGTTGGGGTGGGATTAGGGAGTGATTAGGGGTTGGTCAGTTCTTAAAGGAACGTGTACTTTTTGTATCTACTGTGCAGGTATCTTACCTAGAATTCACTGGGAAATAGCCCAGACAGGGGCTAGCAGGAGGTGTGGTTTTGCCTGTGTAATGTCACTAAGTCACCAGGAGTTCAGGGCTAGCTGGAGATACTGGCTAGGTTCCATCAAGTGCCTTGTTAGTCAAAATTAATGTAAAGGAGTATACATTTGAACTATGTCTAGGATACATGTTAGACTCAGTATATGGTCACTTATCAACACCTGGGAATCAAACTATAATTGGGCATAGCTGCTTACTAAGGAAGAAGCAGAGATAATTTGGGGCATGCTACCCTTTAGCTATAGAAGGGCTGCCTGGGAAAGAATGTTTGAGAACTAGAGGTGTTCTGAAATTGGAATTTCGCCACAGACACAGGCACCCAGGCAGAGGCTAAGGAGAAATGCGATGTTAGAATTAGGGTCCAAGCACAAGCACCCCGTCACTCTCACTAATGATTTCTCCCCAAATCTCAAAGGAAAGTAAGAACACACTCCTGCTACCCTCCCCCACCCCAAAGAGTAAATCTGCCTGATAATTTTGAGCAAGCATGACTAAGGGGACCATCCCTTAATGGCTAGGGGCTTCAATGATTTGCCACAGCCAGAGAAAGAACTCCCTAGTTCCACACAAGGGTTTTAATTAAACTTCTGGATAAACATCATGGTGTTTAATACTTCAGCTTGCAGATATAATTGAGCTTAGGAAAACAAAGGGGTTGGGAGAATTTCAAAAAAAGAAAAACAAATCATGGGAGACAGGCAGGCTAGTTGAGAGTGATTTCAGGGCCTTGTGAACTTTGGCATTGTCAACCATACTCTGGTTTTCATAAGGTAATCTGTATCAAAGTTGTTGAAGTTGGTTGACTCTACCAAGAATTTCGGTTTTTCATAATACATTAGCTAGTGAACTAAAATGTAGTGCTCTTATTTACTTCTGAGGCTCATCATTTGGTTTTTTCCATGAGCCAACCTCAGAAATAGAAGATGGTACCATGGTGGAGTGTCAGCCATGGTAATGGAGACCAGGTCAGGATGACTTTTGTACTACTGGCTGAAGAATTATTAGGGTCATAGAGCTAGAACTGGAAAGTACCTCAGAGGCCATCTAATCTAATCCTTTTATATTACTGATGAGGAAACTGAGGCCCAGGGAAGTTATATGCCTTGTTCAAAGTCACAGAGCTAGTTATCCTGCTAGAGGCAAGATTTTGAACTCTAGTCTTTTGGACTCCATGTCCAATGCTCAGTCCACTATGCTATCTGCTTCTCCCCACCCTCCACTTCTCTTTTCACTGACAGCCAAATAAAGGAGAAGCATGGTAACTACTTCCTCTCTATCTTCCTCCAAAGCAAAAAAAGAAAAAAAAAAGAAAAGGTATGGCCCTTATTCATAGTTACAAGTTATTCATCTTCTTTATTTCAGAAAACATCCTCCTTTGTGTGTGTCCATATCAACATCTACTTTAGGAAATAACATTTATTAACTACCTATTTGCAAAGTGAATAGCTGGACAGCCAGCCTTTGAATTAAGAAGACCTAGATTTAAGTTTAGACTTTGATACATACTAGCTGTGTGACCATGTGGAAGTCACTTAATATCTCATGATCCCAGTACACTCTCCAAGTCTTTAAGACTTGAAGTTCCAAAGTAATAGCCCATCTAGTAGATGAAATATCTAGGGAAAAATGTTCCTACTAATAAGGAAATTGCAATTCCACTATTCCCTTCTTTCTCCTCCACAATGCTAGGTGCTATGCTCCATGCTTGGGAGAAAAACCAAAGATATGATGTCTAGTGTTTGCCCTCTAAGAGTTTACATTTTGCTGAGGCAAAGATAAATACCCTAAAAGCAAATATAATCCTTTTGGCTAAGGGTATTATTGGCAATAAGATCTGGGTTACTTTCTGAAGGACTTGAAATTCGAGTGATAGTTCCAGCTACCACCTCGAAAAGCAAGTTCGTTTACCCTATCAGGAACTACAAACACCTAACAGGAAAATACAAGGTGGAAATGCAGTCAAAGGTTATGGTAACGCTTTCTCAAATAGAGAATTCTTTCATTCATTGTTTAAAATTTTATTTTCTGCATTTAGTAGTATTTTATTTTTCCAACTACATGTAAAGATAGTTTTCAACACTCATTTTTATAAGATTTTGAGTTCTGAACTTTTCTCTCCCTCTCTTCTTTCCTCTATCCCTTTCCCCCTCCCCAAGGGAGTAAGCAATCTGATATAGGTTATACACATACAATCATGTTAAACATATTTCCACATTAGTCATATTGTGAAAGAAGAATCAGAACAAAAGGGAAAAACCACGAGAAAGAAAAAACAAAAATAGTATGCTTTGATCTGGATTCAGACTCCATAGTTCTTTCTCTGGATGTGGATAGCATTTTCCATTATGAATCTTTTGGAATTGTCTTAGATCCTTGCATGACTAAGAAGAGCTAAATCTATCAAAGTCGGTCATGGCACAATGTTGCTGTTACTGTTTACAATGTTCTCCTGGTTCTGCTCACTTCACTCAGCTTCAGTTCATGTAAATGTTTCCAGGTTTTTCTGAAATCTGCCTGTTTGTCATTTCTTATAGCACAATAATATTCCATTATATTCATATGCTACAACTTATTCAGCCATTCTGCAATTGATGGGCATCTCTTCAGTTTCCAATTCTTTGCTACCACAAAAAGAGCTGCTATAAATATTTTTGTACATGTGGATCTTTTCCCTTTTTAATGATCTCTTTGGAATACAAACCTAGTAGTGGTATTGCCAGATCAAAGGTTATGCACAGTTTTATAGCTGTTTGGGCACAGTTCCAAATTGCTCTCCAGAATGGTTGAATCAGTTCACAACTCCACCAACAATGCATTAGTGTTCCAATTTTCCCATATCTTCTTCAACATTTATTATTTCCTTTTTCTGCCATATTAGTGTTTCAACAATCCAGCTAGCAGCTTCTGTGGGGGTGTAAGATCCACCAACAACCAGCACCCAGAAAGCTGCCAACACACTGCAAAAGCACAGGTTCTTTTGATCTGCTTTAGTAAGGAAAGCAACGTTAAGGGGTTGACAAGCTTACTTTAATTCAGCATACAAATACAATTGACTTAGTTCAGGGAAAAAAGCCAGCACCCTGAACTTTGGAACAAATACAAACAAATTACAAACATCAACAGACAGACCTTGTCTGATTCAAATCCCAATACATATTTACTAGAGTTTAACAAAGTCCCAGCATCCAGGTTACAAGCTGGAGGGCTCTTAGCTACAGCTGCCCAGAGTCTCTTCGAGCCACCAAAAGTGAGAGCCCTAAACAAATTACAAACATAGACAGACAGACCCAATACAATTCATAGTTATCAACATCTAGGTTCAGCCCAGGAGCTCATAATGTGGGCTGGCCCAGAGTTGTTCGAGCCACCACTGCTGTGGGAAAGAGCTCCAAAGAAGAGAAAGCCAACCCCTGGAATGTCACAAAGAGGCGACTTAAACCCATGTGGTCTAAAAGCCTCTGCTTTTACTCATGCGTAAACTAGGCCTTCCCTTAGTTAGCTCCACCTGGGGCCCCACCTTGATTACCAATTCACACCCACATAGGTTTAGCACCTAATTGGGGCTTAGGCTTGGGGCTTAGCACCCAGTAAGACTCAAAGACACTTAATTAATCATTTTAAAACAGTAAGAAAGTCCCACTCAATTGATATTATAATTAGGCAATCTGACAGGTATAAGGTGGTACCTCAGAGTTGTTTTAATTTGCATGTCTCTAATCAATAGTGATTTACAGCATTTTTTTCATATGACTATAGATAGCTTTAATTTCTTCATCTGAAAACTGCTTGTTCATATCCTTTAACTATTTATTAATTGGGGAATGACTTGTATTCTTATAAATTTGACTCAGTTCTCTTCAGTAGGCATTTAAGTAACTAATGTGAATTTTCCAAAAGTCATTCACAGTAGTCAGTCTAGTCCATTCTGGAACCTGTCTCCATCCTGGTCCATAGTCCTATGAGCTTATCCAGAATAATTTTCCCAGTTGCTACATACAGAAAAATGCCTCATCTACAATCTTTTATCAACTACCCCAGATTTCCTGGGCATAACTATTTAAAGTTTTGAGATGTCTTTTTTGTCTAATAGTTATTTTTTAAAATAAATTTTATTGATATCTTTTTTTATATTGCCTACATTTCCCCCTGTATCCCTTTACTATCTCCTTTATGCTATGTGCTATCCTTTAGCACAATACCCCCACCCCATCATAATAATACAAAACAAAATTAAAGAGGAAGAGAAAACAAATTAGCAAAACTAGTCAACATGTTGAAAAAAATCTGATTTTAAATGCAATGTTCCATAGCTGTGGACCCTCATCTCTTTGAATGTGGGGAGAAGGGGAAGTAGCTATCTTCTCATATCTTTTCTTGCGGATCAAGCTTGGTCTTTGTGAGTTTGCAAGATCCATTTTTGCTTGTTTTTGTGATTGTTGTTTTCTGTTTAAATTATTGTAGTTATTGTCTATATCATTTTGCTGGTTCTGCTTAATGTATTTGCATCAATTCTTCTGTCTTTGTCTTTCCAGGCTTCTCTCTACTCATCGTAATCATCATTTCTTACAACACAGGAATATTCTATTACATTTACGTATTAGACTTTGTTTAGTCATTTCCCAATCAATGGGTATCTACTTTGTTCCCAGTTCTTTGCTACAATAAAAGTACTGCTCTAAATATTTTGATATATATGGAGCCTTTCTTTTTGCCAATGTCTTCCTCAAGGTGCCTTCCTAGCAGTGGAATTCCTGGGTTAAGAGGTATGGACCTTTTAGTCCTTTTATTTGCATAATTGCAAACTGCTTTCCAGAACAGTTGTACTAATTTACAGCCACAAAGTATTAATATGCTTGTTTTTCTAGTTTTTATTTTTTGATTTATTGTTAACCTTGATTTTTGAAAAAAATTTTGAGTTCTAAATTCTCTCTCTACCTCCAGCCCCCTCCCCCACACATCCAGAAGGCAAGCAATTTGATATCAATTGTACATGTCAAGTCATGCAAAACATATTTCTATTTTAGCCATGTTGCAAGAGAAATCAAAACAAAACAGTAAAAAGTAATAAACATAAAGAGTGAAAGAAGTGTACTTCAATCTGTAGTCAGAGTTCATCAAAGCTCTCTCTAGAGGTGGATAGCATTTTTCATTATGGGTCCTTTGGAATTGTCTTGGATCATTGTATCGATCAGAGTAGCTATGTATGATGTTACTATGTATAATGTTCTCCTGGTTCTGCTCAATTCACTTTGCATCAGCTCATATAAGTCTTTCCAGGTTTTTCTGCAACCATCCCTCTCGCCAAGTATGCTTTTTTTTTTTCTGCAACCCCTCTAACACTGACCATTTCTATCCCTTGTCATTTTTGTCAGTTTTCTGGGTGTGAGTTGGAACCTCAGGGGTGTCTTGATTTGCATTTCCCTTATTATGAGTTATTTAGAAAATTCTTTCTTATGATTATATAGCTCTTATAAGCTCTGGGTGACCTTATTTCACTTACTGTTGAGCTGATATCACATTACACCTCTATTTATTTCTTTAACTTTTGCTATTAGCGTTCATCCAGATAGTAGGAACCAGCTGAGTCAAGCCCCTTTGGGTACCAGGAAGGGTGAGGCTAAAAGAAGAAATTTTAGCTCAAAGTCACCAACAGTTTTGGTTGTCTGTGTCTGACTCTACTTTTTCTTGGACTTTCCTTGGCTTCAAGTCACCCTGTGCACGTCGATAATTTGCTCATCTGGACCATCCTTCATGGTCTTGTCTTTTAGTCTGTAGATCCTGGATTTCCCTGACTCCCGAGAAAACTCAGCAAATGGACTCCACCTAATCTCTGACTGATAGCAAATAGTGATCAGCCTCTGGCCCACTGAGGAGACTCACTCAGATGGTATGTTACTTATAAAGGGCACGGGCCGCCTCTGGAATCAGATGACCTGGGTTCAAATCTTGCCTCTGATGCTTGCTATCCAAGCCAAGTTTGGCAAAACAACCTCACTTTATGCCTCAGTTTACTCATTTGAAAAATAAGGGGGTTGGCTTGGATGGCCTCTGAAATTTGTTCCAGCTCTAGAACATCCCATTTGCCGGATGCACATGGACTAGTATTTGAATCATGGGGGCTTTTCATGGAAATAGCTTGCTAAGTTTGGCTCATTTGGTGCCAACCCATTAAAAACAAGAACAACAAACAATTGGGAACTTCTTCTGCTCATTAACTCAGGTTTAGATATTTAGCTGCTCACCATGCTAACGGACCTAGGCAAAGAACATCACGGAAACAGTAAATGTTTAATTGGGACAAAATTCAATCCCACAAACATTGAGGAAGTCTGGTGTAGTGGATAGAGAGTCAGCCGAGATTTGTGATTCTGGGCAAGTCCGTGAAGCCCTCGTTGCCGCTAGGGAACTAAGACTAAAAATTATAAAATAGGGTCCTTTTTATACCTGTACAAGAGTTCTCTATGCCAGTGAAATAAAAGGTCTGATTTTTTATTTTTAACAGTGCAAGTTGCTAGGGATACTGAGACAAAATGTAAAACAGTTCCTGGCCTCAAGGAGTCTATGTTCTATTGGGGTGGCAGGTCAGGGGAAGGCGAGTCACATGTCTAGAGAGAAATCACTAATAACTACGGATCAGGAAAGGTTTTCTGTAGATGGCTGCTACCTCAAATGAGCCTTGAAGGAAGCCAAAATGGAGGTGGAGTAAGAGTACATGCCTGTCATGCAGAGAAACTCTTGCAAGGTCATGGGAGTGGATGAGTCTAGTGTCCTCATAGTTCTTCCTGCCCTTGGCTTGGGAAACAATTTCCTCCAAAAGGAAGACTGGACCAAGGAAAGCTCAGGCACAGATGCTCTCTTGAGCAGGTCCTGGGGGTGGAAATTTCCAGAAACAGTTGAATCTGTTTCTAGGATCACCTGCTTTTCCTTCTGTCTCTCTTTATTTGGCTCCCTAGAGCACTGTCTCCATGCAGGTCCCAGCATAGCTTGTCTCAGACACTTTTCCAGTCACTGTTCATCTGCTTCTCCATAGTGAGGATGTTTAATCGCCCTGTCTATGCCCCTCACTTGGCTCTGTGACCCAAAAGAAACATCCACTACTCCTCCAACCACTTAGTGGGAGAAAATTCATCACTCTGTTATTTCCCTGAGGGGCGGGTGAGAGCCCCCTGCTCAGCCATAGGCCTAAGGGGCAGAATGGGTGTTCCTTAGCTGATGTCCTGGGAGAAGGGGGCAGGCAGGAAGGGCACCCCCTTTCACACAAGCTCAAAGGAGAGGAAAGGATAAAGGAATTCCCAGGAGGTGAGAGGATCTGCTCAGTTAGTAAAGGACCTTCCACTCTTGGCTCTCTGCTTACCTCCTACCCTACTCTACCAGCTCTCATCATCTGTAGCATGCTGGGTAACAGAGGGGACAGTCTGGCTCCTGAGATGGGGGGGCCCTCACAAGGAGGGGGATCCCATTGCCCCATTGTTAGGTGACTGTCAGCAGAATCAGATGAAGGAAGTAGGATTTCCTGCCAAGCCTGGAGACTTTCCCACTTTGTTCCTCTGGTTGAGAGTTTGACCTAAGAGCAGAACACTGGTAGAACTTCTCTATTTTGGCTAGCGAGCAATGGAACTGGACAATAGTAATATTAATAACTAGCATTTATCCAGTGCTTTAATGTTTGACAACTGCTTCATATATTAGCTAAGGCAGCTAAGTGGTACAGTAGCTAGAGTGCCGGACTTAGAGTCAGGAAGACCCAAATTCAAATCCCACCGCAAACACTTTCTAGTTTTGTGACCTTGGGCAGGTCTCTCTCACCTTGATTTTCCCCATCAGTGAAATGGAGATGCTAATAGCTCCTGTTTCCCAGGGTTCTTGTAAGGAGCAAATGAAATAATGTAAAGTACTTTGTAAACCTTAAAGTTGTCTATAAATGCCAGCTATTATTTAATCCTCATAACACCCCTGTGAGATAGCTACTATTATTAACTCCATTTTTACAGATTTGACAATTGAGTAAACTGAGGCTGGAAGAGTGATTTGCCTAGGGTCATACAGCTAGTAAGTGACTGAGGCATGATGTGAGGTCAGGCCTTCCTGACTTCAAGTCCAGAGTGCTATCCACCGTGCCACCTAGATGCCCCCCAATACTAGGGAACTGATCAAGCAGGCTTTAAACGGAGAGCTTTGAGATCAACAACTGGAGAGATTAAAGCAACAAACAAAAGACACATAAGGAAATCTTGGTTTTTAGTAATTCTCATAACAGAGAAACCAAACTTTGCTGGATTAAAATATTTCCTTTAAAAATCACTAAGAACAATTTTTTTTCTGAGGTGGGAAGGCAGGGTAATTGGAGTTAGGTGACTTGCCCAAGGTCACACAGATACTAAGTGTATCAAATGTCTGATTTGGTCAAATTTGAACTCAGGTCCTTCTGACTCAAGGTCTGGTGCTCTACTCACTGCGCCACCTAGCTGCCCCACAAGTTTTACAAATATAAGAAGTTGCTTGCCTCTGTAGTCTCACTTATTGCCAAATTGGCCAAAGTGATAAGACTATAACCTTCAAAGAAAACCTTAGGATTCAGGACCTACCCAAGAGTCCCTTCTTGCTATAATGAGCATCACCTAGGCTTCTTCTGCAGGAGCTGGTTTTCCAAGTGACTGCAGGGGCAGGAAGCAGTGGAAAGACTGCACTCGTTCAGCTCCACGATTTCGCAAAAGTTGCCCTGCACAAGTGGTACACATTCTTACCTTGTCTCAACCTTTCAGAAGTCTTGGTTTCCCTTATGGCTCATGGTATGTGCCACCTTCTATAGGAAGCTGTTCCTGATCCCCATAGTTGTTAGTATACTCTTTCATATTATATTGTATTATCTGCATAACTTTGCTCCTGCCCTATGTTCCTCAGTAGAATATAAACATCCTGAGGGCAAGAAATGTTTTAATCATCTCTGTATCTATGGAAACTTGAATATACTTGCAATGCTTATATAAGGTGTCTGTTTATTGCCTGTGTAGGTCATACGTAGGTCCATATGGGTATGTCTAAATGTGGTTCAAGGGAAACTTTGATTTCTGCTAGATAGAGAACAGGAGATGGGGCCAAGAGACTAGTTGTTCTGCTTTCCTCAGAATTATGCCAATCATATGCCAATTATACCCTCTAAATATTGCTAAGCTAGGGATAATACTTTTTAGATTCAAGATATGCTCCTGGTCACTATCCCTTTAATTGGGGAGGAGTGTCCCAAGCTGTATATCTAAGGGTTTGATTTCCTTCCCACCAAATGCCAGTCACACAAAGACTGCCACATACAGTAAATAGCAAATAGACTCATTTATCCAGGCCAATAGCAAACAGAAATCAGAGAGGTTATACAGATTATAATGTATCAAACAATACACACAGTGAATGAGTTCTCTTACTGGGAGTGAACAATATCCCAACTCAACCAGGAGGCAGTCCCTGATCCCACTCCAGGGGAGATTCTCTGAACTCTTTAGTGTGGTAATCTAGTGTGGTGACGAGGAATCAATTGAAGCTCATGTACATATTGGCTCCTTCCCAAAGTCACTTTCTCCTTCTAGGGACCTGAAGAGAGATTAGAACCTAGGCTACCATCTTTTTCAAAGCTGGGAGCTCAAAGAACTAGAATCTCTCCTCTCCCACTCTCTTACCAACTTCACCATTCTTACAGGCTAAGAGCAATGAGGAGTCATTCTCCACTATTGAAGAAAGTCTTTTGCAAATGGACTTGAAGCCTAGGTTACACTTATTTCATATCTCCTGTGGTGTTAAAGGTATAAAATAACTCCATCCTTCAGCTTTTTGTCTTGTGTGGCTGGAGTTCATATCACCTAAATTCAAATCATTTAAACAAACATTCAAACATTCATTAAGTAGCTACTACATGAAAGGTACTATGCTAGTTGTAAGGGACCCCTGTCCCAAAGTCCATTGGTATGGCACTCACTTCCTCATTGATGGAGACAAAAGCAGGGCAGGGCACAGTAGGTGAGAATGGGCAAACGCCATACTTCTTGAGTCTTCTTTGGGACTCATCAAACTTTAAGTCTCCTTGGGTCCTCTTCAAATGTTGAGTTTCTTTGGGTGCTCCTGGCTTCCAGGCTTGAGAGGGAAGATGGAGGAGACAACACCACTTCAGATTGCTGAAAGAAGAAACAAACGCTGAAAGACATGGGAGGAGCTGCAAGCCTCCATCCTGTCTCTGTCCCCAGCTTGCTACACTAGAGACTTCAGGGAATTTCTCCTTCAGTGAGATTTAGGACCCTCTCTTTTGGTTGAGTTGAATTACCTTGCTCCCAACGGGAAAGCTCCTCCACTCTGTATTGTCTGGTAGATGTTTTATGTGTACCTTCTCTGATCCCTGTTTTGCTATAATTTGGATAATGGGTTTCCTTCCTTTCACTACACGTGTTCATTGTGGATCCAGTATTTGATGAGATAGGGTCAAGCCTTGAAAATAGAGCATGGAGGTCTTCCTTCCCCCCAACAATAATGAGACACAATGACCATATTAAATTTGATCACATCCCTTAGACTAACAATATTTAAGGGAGCAGATAGACATAATTCTGGCTTGGTACCCACTTCTCTCTGAGGAGAGCAGAGTGGCCTTTGGCCCCAACTTCTTACTTCTGGCAGGAGCTAAAGCCTCCCCAGAGAAGGATGGAAGGAAAAGCTAGAAATGTCTGTTCTACCACACAACGATAGCCCCCTGCTACATGAGGTGGGGACAGTCCCTCACCACATGTGGGGCTTCACTAATACATATGAGACCTTTCCATTACAACCCCAAAACAAGAATAAATCAGTCTGGGCCCTCAAGGAACTTGTATTTAAATGACAGGCTATAATATATATTGTTGTGTTTGTCCTTTGTTTTTGGAGAGGACCATGCATCAGGGAAATGATGACATGTCTTGCAGTTGACTTTGATTTGAGTGAGAGAGAGCTGTGCAAGGTCACCAGCCTCACTTTCTCCTCCAGAGCCATCTGGATCCAGTGACCAGATATTCATCAGGATGACTGGAGATGACGCAGGATGCAATGGGAGACTCTGGAGCTTTTAAGCTCAGGCCTTTTCATGTTCTCGCTTAAGAGTGAGGTAACACCCATTCAGTGAATAGGCCTCTTTAAGAAGTCAGTCAAGAGATGGCCCCTTTAATTAGAAAAAAGGAAAAAAAAATTCAAGCTGGAAGGAGAAGTAGTAACTAGAACAACAGCAACAACAGACACCTAAGGAGGCAGCAACTGAAAACATTAGGGAAGTCTCCATACTGAAAGTAGCGTGTGAGGTAAGCCTAGAAGGACGACAAGGTTTCTAAAAGGCAGCGATGAGACAGGAATTCAGATGTTACACCCCAAGTAATTTGTGCTCTCAGAGCGTTTGAACACTGGGCTGCTGTTTTCAATTGCTTCTGTTTCTTATCTGTTTCAAAGAATGACTTTTCTATTTTTAATCCAGGACCAAATTGTTTCAGTGATTTCTACTTTGTAACAAAATTTGAGGTCTGGTAATGCTAGTCCTCCTTCACTTGTACTTTTTCAATGATTTCTCTTGATATTCTGGACCTTTTGTTCCTACAAATGAATTTTATTGTCATTTGTAAGGTTACCTTTTTAAACATTCTGTCAATTATAGGGTTCTCTAGAATGTGTTCTCTATGAAGGCCAGAAAAGCAATTTAAAAGAAAAATAGGATTTTCTAACACTTTAAAATAAAGTTTCATCACTGTGTGGTCCATCAGAAAAGATAACAAACTGGGTGTTAGAAAATCTCGATTCAAATCCCAGTTGTTCCCCTTTCTTCCCGTTTGACCCTGCTCAAACCATTTCCCCCTCCAGACTTCTGAAAGATGAGGAGGGTAAATTAGATGACCTCTAATGACCCTATAGCTCCAAATCCAATGATATGTTCAGAAAAAGAGAAAAACATTTAGCCACTTCTCTTGTCTGCACACATTACTTCCGGAGCATATCACCAGGATCTAGGTATCTGTATTGGCTTTTGTGGTCTCATTTCCCAGCCATCTGCAAACCATCCTGCTTATTCTCACGCAGGCCATCATCCCTACCAGAAACATGGCCTATGTTCCTGGGACCAGCCAGGGCACTGATAGCTGAGCTTTCACCTCATCTTGCCTGGATGTGAGACCCTACTTGGTTTTCTGGGGACATCTCCAAACCATGCATAACCTCCCCTTTTAGGTCCCTCTTATGTGCTGTCTTCAGCTGTTAAAATATAAGCTCCTTGAGGATAGGGTCTGTCTTGCTTGCTTGTATTAGTTTTTCCAATGCTTGGGTCATTGGAAGTACTTCATAAATGCTATCGATCCACTTATCTATTTATCTATCTATCTATCTCTATACTCTATCATCTATCTCTATTTATCATTGATCTTGGTGCCTCTATCTCTCATCTATCTACCTCTTATCTATCACTGTCTCTCATCTATCTCCATCTTTCATCTATCTCTCTATTATCCATCATCTTTGTGTCTCTATTGATCTTTCCTCTATCTCTTTATTATCCATCATCTATCTTTGTGTCTCTATCATCTATCTATCTGTCTATCAATTGATCTTTTCCTTTTTCTACCACTAAACTCTTCCTCCATTCTGTGAACATGGTGGCAGATTAGAGATGGTGCTAGAAGACTTGGACTATAAAATCCTACCTTTCCAGTTATCCAGTTTTTAAACACTAGATCTCTCTTTCTATCTTGAAACCATCACTGCAGCTGTCCAAAAAAATATGGCCGTGTTACAGAAGCAGGAGACAGGTCTCTGAGCTTTAGAAACTGGTATAATCTGGTGCTAGAGGAAATGTCTGGTCCTGAATGTAGCTGGCAGCTATGACGAGAAAAGTTTTGATATAAGCTTATAAAATACTGAAGAACAGGAAGTCTTGTTGTGTGAATTTCCAAGCTTTTTAAATGAATCTCCTCTTATTGCTGAAATGTGGTTTTTCCCAGAGCTTTAGAATGAGTTTCTTCCTAAATAGTCAGATACTTACCAAAATAGTAGCTTTTGTGGTCCCTGTTGGGGATTCAGTAAATGGAGAAGTCACTATAATAGCTCATTCACGCAACACTTTTCAGGGTTACCAAGTGCTTTCTTCACAACAATAATGTAAAGTAGGTAGTACAGGTATTATCCATCCCCATTGAGCAAATGAGAAATTGAGGTCCAGAAAGATTTGGTTATCTTCTGAGCTAGTGATTGCGTTGTGACTGGGACCCGGGTCTTCTCATACTACCAGTGCTCTTTCCACTATACTTCCATGCAGAGGCATCCATAGTAGCCAAAATTATAGCTCTGATAACCACTTCTTTTTTTAAAAGAAAGGCTGAGTGCAAGGTCTGGCAGGTATTTACTTTAGTAGAAGCATGATCCTGTCAATGAGAGGAATCCCTCTAATGGTGCAGAATGTAACCCATCCATGCCTTCTTATCTTGTGTGACTCTTGTCAATTACATTCCATACCCTCCAGAGAAGGTCCACCCAACACACAGGGCACTTTCTTCTTGATCTCTTGCCATTACATGCCCACTCATATAGCATCCAGCAATCCATGGTTATCTCTCAATATTGCTGCATGATCCACTTGCCAGCCCCCTTTTCCAGTCCTCCATGTCTTTGTTCATGCTACTTTGCATGCTCAATTCATCATCTGTAATCTGCTACTATACTCATCAGGTGTTTCTCTGTTGTCCTTTGGGTGACTTGAAATTTTAGTTCCTCAAAAATTGTGTGTTCCATGATTTGTGGCCTCATAGCAACCCTAGAAGAAGAAAAACAACAAAAAGATGGGGTTTTACTTTGGAAGAAGCTTGGGGTCATTTAAGGCACTGAATAATTTCCCAAATGAAAACCAACCCACTTACTTTTTTTCTATTCAACTGCGACACTAAGAAAGAACAAAGATGAGAAGAACAACTTGATTGAATCATTAAAAAATAAATAAGGAGTAAATCCTATTAAGGGTGACATAATTGTCAGACCATTGAGGAACGAATCTGAAAGGCATCTAAAGGAGGGGAAGATACTGAAGGTGTGGAAAAAGTCTTGGACATTTCTGAGTCTAAAAAATTTGACCAAGAATACCTCAGTAACTATTGACCCATATGTCTACTCTTCCAGTTATACGAAATCTTTATGAGAGCTGTCTATATATGAATTGAGGGCACATTTTGTAAGGGCTTTAATAGGGAAGAAACAGGCTTTCTCAAACAATATTCAATAATAGGCCAAATCTTCACCATCTCATAATTGATACAGAGAATATAAGAAACCATTGTGCCTATTGTTTGTTGATTAGGAAAAAAAAATTGACTCGGTAGAACAAAATATAACCTTACAGGATCTTATATAGCAAAGCGTTTCTCATCCATATAAGCAATCTCATTTAAGATTTCTTGGAAGATGTAACAACAGAAATAGCCCTGTTCAATGACCCTCTGATGATAATCATCAGGTGTGGCATAAAACAGGAAAGTGTATGCTCACCAAAAGTATTCTCTCCTGTGATGGAGGTCTAAGACTGAGTCTCTGTAGATGTGAAGTCCTCCAGGTGCTCTCTTTTGTAGATGACATTGGGTCAAGCACATCAAGTCCCAAGACAGGGCAGAGACTTCTGGAAGAGATCTAGAATCATTCAAAGGAATTTAGCCAGCTCATCCACACAGGAAAAACCAAATGGATGAAGAATGTCTAGCAACCATATTTCAATATACTTCTGGATCAAAACCCTTTGGAATATGTTTAATAGCAGTATATCTGGGACAGACAATATAGATGGACAAGGAGCTGAGTCTAGAGTTGGAAAAAAAAGAGGAGCAGAACATGCTATATTTCTTTCAGGAAATTGCAAAGGATTTTTACTAACCTCTAACTACTTACTTTACTAGCTTCTCATAACAACAAAAGCCCTTCTTGTCTGCATGAGAGTGAGACCTAGAACACCACAGCCTGTGAAGAACTAAATGTGAGCATAGCACTGAGATTAATGGAAAGGCACATGGTAGGTGTGATAAGGCTATAACATAGAACCAATGAAGAACAGGAAAAAAAGTATGACATCAAAGAACCATGTGACAGAAGATGGATTGGTCACATGGTAAGAGAGAGAGAAGACAGGTAGACAGCCAGACTGCACAACTTGTATCCTGTTGATGATGTGAGTTAAGTGTGTAATACCCCCCAGTATGGTGGCTGGACTTCCCATCCAACTTGTAATGTAACATGGGTGAGAGTCACCCGGGATGGGTGGGCATGGATGGTTTGCAACCCTGTGTGGTTGGAGGGAGCTCTCTAGTCAGTGAGATCACAGACACATTTGAGCATCTGAAGACATAAGCTATTAATGAGAGCTTAATACTTTTGGGGTATTAACCTCTCCTGGGCAGATATGAGACTAGTAAATATTAAGTTAAAAGGAGAGGCTTGACATGCATTTATACCAGTGGAGAAAAAAATGAAGCCTATGTTTTTCTTGACCTTTGGGGCTTGCTCCATTTCCCTTCCTCTCTTTGTTTTTGTTTCTTTCCTTAATCTTTCCCATTTCCTGGATCTCTGCTTTCAAATGCATAGAAAAGACTATTCACAAACCCCAGGTATCAAGTGAAACTCTAAGTGCTAAATTCCGAGGAGCCGTTTTCCTTGGTACATCTGTTCAGAGTCTGCAGGTACCATTAAGTTTACTTTTAAAATCTCCGTTCACATTATCATCCACTTTATGCTCCGTTTCATTCCTCATTCTTCTTTCTCGCTCTGTGTTTAAGCTCTCTCTTTGCTCCCAGTTTTACTTCTTTTCTCAGTTCCTCCTTCTCCTGTCCAGTTCTACCAACACTTTCTTCGCAGGAATTCTTATTTTATTTTTGACCTCTCTACCAGGAATAGAATTTATTTTCATTATAGATAATTCTTCCTTCCTCTAACTAAAAGGTATCAGTACTGGTTAGAAAAACATTCAGTTAGTTCTTTGTTCGTCTGCCAATTATTAGCTGACATTTTATCTTTAGCCACTGTTCAGGGTGTGACAGTTAAGAGTTGAACCAAGCTGGGTCAGAAAAGGAACCAAAGCCCAGCAACCCAGAATACCCAGAACAATTAGCTCATTTATCAATTAGGGTGGTATAATTTGTGGTTCTATTGTGTGACATACTGATTTGTTAGCTTAAGCAAGAACCTCCCCTCTCCTCCTTTCCCCTCTTCTCCCCTCCCCTCCCTTGCTTTCCCTCCCCCCACCTCCCTTCGTCTCTCTCCTCTCGTCCCCCCACCTCCCCTCCTCTCCGAGTGAGGGTGTTCTGTCCAAAGGAAGGTAAATTTTGATGCCCAAATGCTACCCAGTTAACTTAAGGTTTCCTGGATAAATTTCTTTCTCAAAGGCCAAGCCTTAAACCCAATTCACTCTGGACCTCATGGATTGGACAATAATAGGTCCCAGCTCAAGCACCACTTAATGGTTATCTTTTGTGTCCACCAGGCTCAGAGTGAACGTAAATAGTAACTGTTTCTCTTTTGGTTGGTAACCCTGAGGGTCTTCCCCTCCCAGTTTAATTATTATTATTATTATTATTATTATTATTATTATTATTATTATTATTATTTTGTTTAAAGGGGCCATCCCTTGACTGACTTCTTAAAGAAGCCTATTCACTGAATGGGCATTACCTCACTCTAAGTGAGTACATGAAGAGGCCTTAGCCTCAAAGGGCCAGGGTCCCCCAGTGCATCCTGGGCCATCTCCAGTCATCCTGGTGAATGTCAGGCCACTGGACCCAGACGGCTCTGGAGGAGAAAGTGAGGCTGGTGACCTTGCACAGCCCTCCCTCGCTCAAATCAAAGTCACCTGCAAGTCATGTCATCACCTCCCTAATGTCATGGTCCTCTTCCAGAATGAAGGACAAATCACAACAACTGAACAACAACAGAAGTGCCAAGCGCTGTGCTGAGTGATTTACAAATATAATCTCAAATGATTTTCAAATGACCCTGTAAGGAAGGTGATATTATTATCCTCATTATTCATTGAGGAAATTGAGGTTAAGTGACTTGTCCAAGGTCACAGAGCTACTAAGTATCTCAGACTAGATTTGAACTCAGGTCTTCCTAACTCTAAGTCCACTGGTCTTTTCAGTGTGCCACCTAGCTGCCTATCTACCTACCTGTAGACTACCTATTTACCTACCTATCCATCTCAAGCTCCCTGACAGCTACAGTATCCCAGAACGAGAGGCTATTTTGCTGCTCTCAGTTGTCATGACAATAGGAACGACTTTGTTTGCACCCCAGTGTTTTGCAAATAGAAAGCGCTACAGGATCCCCAGGTTCCAACTGCTGAGAACAATAATCATACGTGGAAACCCAGAAGGGTTTCTCTTGCCTATTGAGTGAAGCTGTGATGTTAGAGGAGGGGAAATTGAAAGGACAGGTGAAGAATATAGCCTTAGAAAACCACAGTCAAGGGAGGTAGCATAAGGGAGAGGATACTGGTCTTGAAGCAGGAAAGACCTAATTTCCAATCCCACCTCAGACAGTTACTTGCTATATGACCTTGGGTAAGTCACTGTAACTTTTTGCGGCTTGGTTTTCTCATCTGTAAAATGCGGGACATGGACTTTATGGCCTCTAGCTCTATTCTAGCCCTAAATGTGTGATCTTCCCCCACTTTTTGGTAGTGCCTGATTTCATCGAATAGAAAGGCCCCTCTCTATCTCCCTCCTCGGGAGAATGTTGATCACAAGACCACCCAGAGTCTTTCCTTACAGAAGGACGAAGCAGAAGGCCAGGAGGACTCATTTCTAGTGCTGGGAATCCTGAAGGGAGGAAAAGCGATGAGTGTTTTCTTATCTTCTTGTATCTTTGAGTACAAGGTCTTTCATAACAATAATAATGACAGTTGTCATTTTTATAGCATTTCACATCCATTATCTCATTTGCTTCTTGAAAGAGCCTTGTGAAATACTGCTAGAATTATCCCCATTTTATAGATGATTAAGCAAAATTGAAGCCGCTACATGGCACAGTGGATAGAGCACCAGGCTTGGAGGCAGGAAGATTTCTCTTCCCGAATTCAAATCTGGCTTCAGATACTTACTAGCTGTGTGACTCTGGGCAAGTGGCCTAACTCTGTTTGCCTCAGTTTCCTCATCTGTAAAATGAGCTGGAGAAGGAAATGGCAAACCACTCCAGGATCTTTGCCAAGAAAACCCCAAATGGGGTCACAGAGAGTTGGACATGATTGAAA
Source organism: Phalanger gymnotis (assembly GCA_028646595.1). NCBI lineage: Eukaryota > Metazoa > Chordata > Mammalia > Diprotodontia > Phalangeridae > Phalanger > Phalanger gymnotis. The sequence goes on from CM053622.1 coordinate 663,646,353, forward strand.
AACAACTGAATGACAAAAGCCAAATAGTGACTCAGAGAGGTTTAAGCGACATGTCCATGGTGATTTTCCTTGACTGCAGACCCCCTCCCCGTCCACTCGGTAAACTCCAGTGGTTCTCTATTATAACTCCTGTCACAATCTGTTCCCAACCTCTCTTTCCAGCCTCACTGACATTTCTCCCCTTCCAGGATGGTTTCAGAAAAACCTTGAGAAAACTTGATGCAGAGTGAACACAATCAGGAGAACAATCTCCAAAATGACAACCATCTAGTAAAGACAAACAACTTTGATAGAAGTAGGAACTCTGACCAGCATGATGACTAACCATAGTCTCAGAGGACTACTGATGAAATGGGCATCTTACCTCTCCACAGAGAAGTGAAGGACTCAGAGTATAGAATCAAACACTTTTTTGGACATGACCAATGTGGAAATTGGTTTTGCTTGGTTATACGTGTTTGTAATAGGAGTTTGGTTGTTATTTCATTATCATTTAGGGGTGGGAAGGGTGGGAGGAAATGAAGATGAATTTTTGCTGATTGAAAAAAATACATAATTAAACAAATTATTCCCTTTTTTATACAGTCTATGCTCCAGCCAAACTAGCCTTCTCTCTGTTCCTCAGATGCTGCACTCCATTTTCTATTTGCATGCCTTTCTACTAACCACCTCCCATGCCTGGAATACTATCAAAGAATACTATCTTCATACTAGCTTCAGGATGAAACTCAAGCATCACTGTTTATAGTGATATAAGAAATTTTCTTGATTCATCCAACTGCTAGAGCCCTCCTTCCCTAATTGCTCAGTTTTTAACTGTCATTTATAAAATTTGCATTTGTTCTGACTGTAATTATTGTCTCCCCCTATAAAATATAAGGTCCTAGGAAGTAGGGATTTTCTTTTTGTCTTTGCCAAGCACCTACCACAATGCACAGATCATAGTAGGTACTTAATACAGACTTGTTGATTGATTAACCAACTGACTTATCTTCATACAACCAGTTAAATATGAGAGACAGAATTCAAACCCATATCTCTCCTACCTCCAAGTCCAGCACTGTTTTCTCTATGCCTTACTGTCTCTGTAGTGCAGGTGGCCTATAAGAAAGTGAGGGACAGTTCTCATAGACAAGAATCTCATTCTTTGCCTTCTACACTTTTTCTACTTCTCCTTTCCAGGAGAACCCAGGCATGGGAATCACCATAACTTCACATCTCCTGTCCTCATTTCCAGTGCTTTCTTGATCTCCTCTCTTCAATTCCAGAATAGAAAAATTGTCCATGTTACCACACACATTCTACACAGACCCCTCCCCCCACCCCCCAGAAACACACACACAGAATGACAATGATAGTCTGGGACTCTTTGATGTTTCATGTTTCAAATTGAATATCATCATCCTGCATCTCAGCCACCTTTAACAGGGAGTCTCAATTGAGCCAGGTTAATCAGAGTTGAAGTTAAGAGCAGCTGAAGTGTGAGACCCATTAGACAAAGTGAATCCCCAGGTAGAGGGTTTTTACTGGGAGCCGGTGGCTCCCTCTTGGGAACAGATCCTGTTCACAGCTGATGATGCTGTCCCACTAAAGGAGAATGCAGCCTGGTGAACTCTGTACCACATCTATGTGCCCATGAAGGCTGGGCAAAGTGGGTGGAGGATGAAGTTAAGTGTGACAGGTTTTGGTGGCATTCTAAACACCCATATGTGCTTCTAGGACTGGTGAATTCAAATGCTCAACATTTTTCTTTATCCTTTCTTAGGTGGGTGGGTGGTTTTTTTTTTCCTCCCTGAGCTGTTTTGATTTAATCTCAACTTCCTGGCATTGTTGAGTTTGAAGTTTAAAATGAATATCATTTTAGAGGAATTCAATTTCTGGCATAAAAGAATGTAACATAGACACACACACATGCTTGCTTCCTAATTTCTTTTATCTGCACTATACCAACACTAAGGAATATTTCCTGAGAGCCCACAGGGTTCCTGGCACCAAAAGCTTCAGGAAAGATGTATAGATGGGAATCAGAAAAGAATGTGTGGCTCCTGCGCATTAGAAACTACCAGAAAGTAGTTTGAAAAAAAAAAAAAAAGACAACTAGAGAAGAAAAGCATAGCAATGGTATTTTCCTAAGTTCTAGGGTAAAGATAGACATCTAAAATAAAATCTTCTTCTTCTTCTCCTCCTCCTCCTCCTCTTCCTTCTTCTCCTATTTTCCCCTTCAGGTTTTTGATCAATTATTAAGATTGATTAAGTACCTGCTGTGTGTTAGTCACTGTGCAAGGTGCGTGATAGGGTGTATTAAAAAATGAATGAGGCATGTTCTTTACCCTCAAAGACAAGCACAGGAAATCTCGCCTAATAAGGGCATGTCCATCCAACTGTATCTTGCCTAATGCCCAAGCCTAGGGAGCAACTGTTTATTAGAATAAGTTCCCACAACTTCCATTATTCACAGAATTTAGAGTTAAAGATACCTCAGTAGCTGAAGTAATCCCTCCATTACTTGACAAGTGACCATCTGGAATGTATTGGAAGACCTCTAAAGAGCGGGGAAGCCACCATCTCTCCCCGAAGCCTGCCTCTGTATCACCAAGGCAATATTCGCAGCACCGAAGGTGACTATGAACATGCGGGTGTGGTTCCGAATCTCAAAATATAACAGACTGTCCACATGGAAGACAGAAGCAAAACATTTATTCAGACACCAGAAAGCTGAATCCATCATAGCAACAAAGGAGTTCATACACAGTATCATGACAGGGCTCAGGCATCCTCAAGCCTCAAGCAAACCCCCGCCTTCCCACAAACACTCACCATTCTAGCCGCCTGCTCTGACCTCACCTCTCAGTTCTGCTCTACCCTTCCTGCTCTACCTTTCAGCAAGCTCCTCCCACCACAGGCTCATGTGACTCAAACAGGTCACATGGGCTTATTAATGGATGGGAAAGATCTTCCAATTAAGCAAAAATACATTAACAATACAACCCCACATCTAGACAGATGAGGGGAAATTATTTTTCACTGTCAAGTCTAAATTTTTCTCTTTGCCACTCCCATCCATTACTCTTGGTTCTGCCCTTTGGGGCCAAACAAAACAACCCCTCTTTCAAAAGACTTGAAGATATTTCAAATACTTGAAGATAGCTATCATACTTCCCTCTTCCCTAAGTCTTTTCTTCTTCGTGTTCAATATCTTCCATTCCTTGAACCGATTCTAAGATGACACGGCTGAGCCCTTTTCGAGGCTGCTCATCCACCTCTGGTGTCCTCCTGTCATACAACCCTCACCTGTGACTCCAAGAAGTTGTAGCACGTACAGTGGCCACACCTTAGTAAAATCATCTCAGCAGATGGGCTTCACCAGGTTGAAGGTAACAGACAGGCCTCAAACCCACTGGGGATTAGGGAGATATCTACCAGAAGCATGTGAAGACTTTTCTTAATGGAGTAGGCGGATAAGAACAATTTGTTCCAACAGCCATGAAGGCGGCTGAAACAGACCCTCTGAAGCACTTAGAACTTGGTGGAACATCCAAGGCACTGAAGTCATCCACTGCATCTTAAGCCATGCCAGTTATTTTAACTTTTGTCTTGCCGCTGGACTTCAATTACTGTGGAAGACATAGTGAGGATGATGACCGTGCAACCCTGCTTCACTTAAATCCAACTCACATACAAGTCAAGACATCACCCATTTTCCACTATTTTACGCCAACATTGTGATGTCATTGGGCCTCTTCAAAAATGAAGGACAAACAACGACGTGACATAGAATCAAGGACTTTCCCCTTCCTGTATGCATTACCATCCTGGTTGAATCTTACCTCTCTCCTCACCACCTTTACCCATTGCCCCCAACCTTCAGATGCCCTCCAGTTTATCAATATATGCTTAAACTGTGGTGCTCAGAACTGAGCCTAGTGCTCCAGATTAGGCTAGATGACAGTAGGACATCAGCTCCTTGTTTCTGGAAGCGAGGCCTTTCTTAAATGCAGCCCAAGATTTCATCTTTTTTCTCCTAAGGCACTGTGTGCCAGGATGCAGTTGGATTGTGTGGAGCAAGAGACTTTTAGGAAGGAGAATAAGTTAGAGTTAGTGATAATGACAACAACCAGCAGAGGATGAGTGCATGAGAGAGTGGTCACACACAAAGCCTGCCTGTTACTTGTTGAGATAAACTGGGGCAACCACTTGTTATGACTGGGTCAATTGATTGATAGCAGACCAGCAGTGAAACAAGATACCATAGTTGGATATTCTTTACCCCATCTGCACCTACAAGAGACATTTTTTTGACCATGGATCCCGTCCCTAGGGTTCCCTAGCTATTTTCTAGGGGAAGAGACTCAAATCCGTTGAGGGTAGATGTGAAAAGCATTCTTTTCTTAATTATTTTAATCATAATTAAATGTCTTACTTAAAAAAAATAGGATCATAGATATAGAAGTAGAAGGGACATAAGAGATCATCTAAATCCAATTCCCATCCATCTTCCCCACTTACAGATGAAGAAACTGAGGCCTAGAGAAGTTGGTGACTTGCTTAAAGTCACAGATGGTCAGCATCAGAGTTGGGATTCAAACCTAGGCCCTTCTGGCTACAGCCCTTTCCATTCTGATCCATTGCTCTTGATGTGGTCTGCAGACTTGGTACCAACAGTTCATATAATTTTAGAAAGATCTAATCAATCTGAGCAAAGGGCTAGAACTAATCAGGGTAAATTTGTTTCCAAAATACACCGTGTTGAACCCAGTCATCCATGGGAACATCAAAATGGAATGAAAATATATTCTGGAAATAGGAAGGAGTGGAAAGAAAGGAATATTTATAGAGAGCCTACTATGTGCTAGGCACTGTACTGTGCTAAGCACTGTACAAATATGATCTCATTTGATTCTCACAACAACTGTGTGAGGTAGGTGCTATTATTATCCTCATTTTACAGCTGAAGTTGGTTGTTGTCCTTTGTTCTCGAAGAGGACCAAAATGACATCGCTAGACATTCTAGGGTCAGGTTACAGTATGTCTGACTGTGACTGATCGGACCAACAGAAGCCCAGAATGTTCTACCACAGGTCGGCCACAAATAGCCCGCATGAGCATTTGGGGTGGATTCTCTAAATCTGTACATCTTGAGTTTCTTTTGAGCTTCTTCAATTCTGCTTTGCTCATAGAGCACAGCACCTTCTCTGATGTGGGCATGCTATGCTGAGTGGTTCTGTGCTAATGTCTCCCAAGTTACACAATCAATTCCAAAGTTCTTAAGAGAGACCTTGAGCGTGTCCTTGTATCGCTTCTTCTGACCACCATGTGAATGCTTGCCCTGTGTGAGTTCTCCATAAAATAATCTTTTTGGCAAGCGTGCGTTTTACATTCAAACAATGTGGCCAGCCTATTGTGCTCTCTGTGGTAGAGTTTGAATTCTTGTCAGTTTAGTTCGAGTAAGGACCTCAGTGTCTGGTACCTTATCCTGCCAGGTGATCTTCAGAATCTTTCTAAGACAATTCAAATGGCAGTGATTCAGTTTTCTGGCATGATACTAGCAGACTGTCTAGGTTTCACAGGCATGCAACAATGAGATCATCATAACAGCTCTGCAGACCTTCAGTTTGGTCATCAGTCTAATACCTCTTCTCTAACGCGCTTTCCTTCGGAGTCTCTCAAACACTGAGCTAGCTCTTGCAATGTGTGCATCAACCTCATTACCAGTGTGTACATCCCTGTAAAGTACACTATCAAGGTAAGTGAACTTATCCACAGCATTCAAACTTCTCCATTTGCTGGTGTGGTGCTGGCTGATGGAGCACCTGTGTTTTCTTGGTGTTAATTATTAAGCCAAAGTTAGCACAAGCAGTGGAGAATTCATCCATACTTTGTTGCATCTCAACTTCAGAGACTGCACTGAGTGCACAATCATCAGCAAACAGAAAATCATGCAGAATCTGAGGCAGAAAGAGGCTAAGTGACTTACCCGGGGTCACACAGCTAATAAATGTGATAAAACTCTAGGCAGAATTTGAACTTGGACCTTCCGTTTAGAAGGCAAGGTCCTTGAGGGCAGGGAATGTTTTTTTGCCTCTTTTTGCATTCCCAGAACTTGGCACAGTGCCAGACATCTAGTATGCACTTAAAAATGTTTATTGATTGATTCATAACTCCATCTCTCTCACTGTATTCACTGGGACATCTAGCAACAGGAAACTAAAGGATAATTTGTGTTATAAGCTATAAACACAGGAGGACTTTGGACAAGGAAAAGATTATGTCAGGGAAGACTTCATGGAGGAGTCCACTTCTTTGGAGGAGGAGATGAGATTTGATCTGAGTCTCAAAGGATCAGTTGTGTTTGGACAGACTGAAAGGAGATGATTGGACAGTCCAAGTTAGGGGAACAACATTAATGAAGGTAGGAAGGATCTTTGTAAGACCAGATTTATACATGGCCAATGTAGTTAACTCTGGGGCCTTCCCTGCCAAGTAAGCGTTCATTTATTCCTTCTTGTTTGGGCCAACTGTATGAGAAGCAAAAAAGATGAATGAGCCATTACAATTAATATTGTTGTTTTGTTTATATAGCATTAGTATTGTGAGTAATTAGCCAGTAACATCATAGTTCCAGTTAAACCAAATCTAGAATTGATACTTGAACAAAAATCAGCCTTGTTTCTTCCCAAGTTTTGTGGGTTAGGGAGGTGGGAAGGAGAGTAATGACAGTGAAGTGGGAAGGAGAGAGGACCTATTTTGTGCTCATTTTGCAAGAACTTTCTTCACCCCTCAGTTAATCGATTAAAAAGCATTTATTAAGTCTCTATTATATGCCAGGCCCTATGTTAGGCGCTAGAGATATCGAGGCAAAAATATAATAGTGCCTGCCCTCAGGAGGCACTAGAATATAAGGAGCCTACATTCTATTGGGAGAGAAATTACGTACATAAATACTTGCAAAATACATGCAAAATAATTATAAAGTAAAGTCCCCTCCCAGAGTTATTTGATTCAAAGGCCCTGGATATTCTGTCCTTACTTATAACCCATTTTCTTTGTCTCTTTAAAGCTAATCTATAAGCTATTTATTTAAGTTAGCTTTACTTTTCAGCGAAATTTGATTTCTTCACCAGTGCTTTTAAATTACTAGTTTTCTCAGTAACCATGTGCCTTGATGGTGGGAGCCATCTCTACAAGGAGAGAATTGCTTGGTGTCACGTTTCTCAGTCAGCCAGAGGCACGTTCTTCATCTCTTAGAAGTCATCTTGACCTTGGAGCCATCTTTAATTCTTCACTCATTCTTACCTTTTATCCACTTAGTTGTGAAGTCTTATGGAATCTACCTCCATAATATCTCTCCTATCCCTGTCCTCTACACACATGGGGCACATTCCCCCACTTGTTCCCTTGTGCCCCCATTCGGGTTGTCATTGCTGTTCACCTGGTCTTCCTTCAACTCTCTCAGCCACCCTTCACTTAGTGGCCAAAAGTAGAGGTTTGATCATGCCTCTCCTTTGCTCAAAAACCTTGAGTGATTCTCTATTTCCTTTAGAATAAAGCCTATAAACCCCATGGTGGAACATCTAAGGTCCTCCACAATCTCAATCCAATATATTTACAGTATTATTTCACATTACTCCCACATGTATACTTGATGTTCTAGACAACTTGACTACTGGCTGGTCTCTGTACTTAACATGTCATTTCTAACCTCCAGACATTTACGTGGTCCCTCCCAAAGGAAGCATGGTGCAGTGGAAAGAATGTGCACAGTAGGCACACTGACTGTAACAAAGTAAATAGGAAGAACAGTAAAATGAGATAGAATGTTTTATAATTATAGTCAATCCTCAAAAATGTGAATATTGATACACTGAATCAATGGGAAATAGGGGGTTGAGGTTTTATGACTACCAAAACCTATAATCTTTCACTAGAGATTGCTGAAAATACACTTTTTCTGCATATAATTCTTTATAATAAAACATTAATTCTGATAATATTATACTTTTTTTTCCTTCTTTTTTTTTTTGAAGTGGGGGAGGCAGGGCAATTGGGGTTAAGTGACTTGCCCAAGGTCACACAGCTAGTAAGTGTGTCAAGTATCTGAGGCTGAATTTGAACTCAGGTCCTCCTGACTCCAAGGCCGGTGCCCTACTCACTGCACCACCTACCTGCCCCCTATTGTACTTTTCTTAACACAGTAACCATGAAATAACCCATAAGATGCAGTACACAAAATAAAACTGGTAACATGCAAAACATTTTTCTCACTAGTAATTCTAGAATTCTATGACCTTTTGTGCTAACATCTCAATAAAAAAAACCCATTGATTTCAGATAAAATTTACTTTTGTAACACATGAAATCTACAGTACCATAAATACTATACAAATAAAATTCTTAAAACAAAATCTTTTTTAACCTGAATCTTATTGTGCATTGTACTGTATACCATACTGCTATAAACCTCTCTACATTGGCCACTCTGAAAACCAAGGAAGAGATTGCTGGGATTTTAGTCAGTGCTTCCAGAAGACTGCGTGAAGTCTCTATAACCTCTGACATTATACCCTTCATGGCTGGTGGATGGTGTTGGAGATCATGAAGAAAGCAGCAGCTTGAAATGATCCATTAGACTCTGCTTGGAGGACTGTTTGAGACCCTTAAGGGTCTCCCAGCTGACATCGACTGCAGACATTCTTGCATGAAGTTTATCTAACACCTTTATTTTCTCATTAAGCCACATCACTAACTTTGTACATGGAGCCCAAAGTGCATGCACTATGCTTTGGGAGCATAATTACGACACAAAACTTGAGTTTTAAAGTCTAACACAGAAAAAATTCAAGAGAAGTATGGGGAGATCTCTAATCTGACGGTGGGGCGAACAACACCAGTGAAGCATCTAGCACTTCAAGAACCTGCATGCATCATGCCTCTCATTTTTTTTCCTCTTGCACATAGTCATAGATGTATGGATTGCCAATGTGAAAGTGAAAACGAAGTTACTATAAACTCACAGGAATGCTTGAAGTTGTGATCGTGAAATGGCAAATGTTGAGTATTGACTGGATAAAGGCCAGGTTTGTCTGTAGAGAAGAGCTGAGAAATTGAAGCTCCCTCCTTCCTTCATTGCAGAGGGGAAAGATGATAGATGTAGTGCATTCTGTCAGGCATGGTTAATATGTTGGCTGCCTTTGCTGGTCTGCATTTGCTTTTTCATTTTTAACCTTTGTTACAAGGGAAGTCCCATTGACCAGTGGAAATAAAAGGGATCTATTAGAAAGTGAATATGATCTAAAAACAAAAATCTTTGATAATTTTTAAAAAAGTGAAAACCACTCCATTGGATAGCCTAAATCTCTGATCTGGAAGGAACCATAGTTCAGTTCTATAAATTTCATTTGTCATGGCTTCTTTTGTTGCACTCTGGGCAGCTGCCTCCCTCGATTCTGACTCTGCGTTTATGAAGTAAATAAAGTTTGTCATCAGGGACTGTTCCTCCCTTGGGTGCCTAGTTCACCCTCAGATCTCTATACTTTCCTCTACTCTACCTCCATGCTGGGAGCCTTGGCAAAGGCAGGAGGATAGGTGCTGTAGAGGAACTCCAAGTCTGTCCTGGGTCTTTGACACAAGCTCTCAGATGCCAGGATAGTGCCTGGTGAAAAATCAAGGCAAATGTTGTTGGCTCCCAGATTGCTAACCATTCCAAGGACTGGTGGTTACTCCTGGTTTTCAGTGTTTGCTGCTTTTGCACAGTTAACAGACAGGAGGGATCTTTTTACTAGTTTTGGAGCAGTATTTTGGGAAAGAAATGACAAATGTGGTCAATTTCATCCTTCCTGGTTATAGCTAAGGCAGACAAGAGGCTGATTCACTAGGAAGTCTTTTTGGTTGGAATTTGAGGTTCAAGTGAAGGAGGGTGGTATTGCAGGCTGGAGTCATGGCTAGAGTAGGGCAACTGAGGCTTTACCTCAGGGTGCTGAAATTTAGAGGGGGCACTCATTGTGTTTTGATTTGTTGAGCAGAGAGAAACTGAGCTTAACCTCTCATTAGTAAGAATAATTAGTTAAATTAGGAAGTTATCGATGGCTTCCTCTTTCCACACCCCCATACCCCAGGTCACCTTCTTTCTAGCCTGGACCCACCCACCCTTCTCCCCACCTTGCTGCTGGAGTAGCTTCTCAGTTATGCAGATTCTCCATTGTCCCCTCCCAAAGTGAATCGAGGTCACATTTTGTGCTTCTTGCTTCAAGTGTGTTCTAAACCCTTTTTTTTTTCTGGAGGGGGGAAGGCCAGGCAATTGGGGTTAAGTGATTTGCCCAAGGTCACACAGCTAAGTAAGTGGGTCAAGTGTGAGGGGCTGCATTTGAACCCAGGTCCTCCTGACTCCAGGGCTGGTGCTCTACTCACTGCTTCACCTAGCTGCCCCTTTGTTCTATATCTTTGCAAAAATGAGAAGGTATGGTTCTGGTGGAGCCAGAGAACCTGGGTTCAAATCCCACCTCTAACACTTAATATTTATGTCATCTTTTGTGCAGACTACTCAACCTCCCTGGGCCTCATCTGTAAAACGAGAGGGTTGGATTAGATGGCCTTTGAGGCTCCTTTCAGCTCTGTCTATTATTCTAAGCCTTTCTCCCCAGCTCCCTGGCTCCAGCCATCAGAAGTATCAGCTTGCAGCAGGAGCCTGATAGGTTTGGGGGAAGAGAGTTTTGAGCCCTACTGGCCTAGAACAGCTGCCTCACCCATCCTGCCCTTTCCCCCCTCCCAGAATAGCACACATATCAGAGGCAGCTGCCTGGGTCACTCTCTTCCCTTGCACTTCCTTCCTTTTGCCTGTCTCTTCTTGGGAATATATATCACAAGTCAAGCAATAGCTGAGAAAGTAAGCATTTGTGCAAAGGGGGACAGACATCCACTGCCCCCCAGCCCCAATCTTATCCTTCCCTCCACCACCAATCTGAGCCTGCAATTGCACTAATATGTAAATGCAAGTCAAGACTCCATAAGCTAGACTATCTTTTCTTTTCTTTTCTTTTTTCTTTAAAGGGATGAATTGGCAATAAAATGTAATGAGAAGAAATATCATCAAGGCACACTGCTAATTACACAATGAGAGCCCTAGCATGTTTAATGGCACTTTCCTATTAAGGCATGATTAAAAATGTGATATTCCTCTCCGGTTGGATGGAACGGCATCTCTTTCTAAACACTCCAGTTTCCAATCAAACTATCTCAATTTTAATCTAGGCAAGGCTTAAAGCTGCTGCCAGGCAAGTAGCGTGTCTGAGAGATGGTACCACAGGTGGGCTTGAGAGTCAGCTTCCCAGGCGTGAGCCAGGAGAATTCCATCTGGAAATTGTGTTCCTGATTTCTCAGCAGGCTGTGGCCCTGGTGCCATTTCCTCAGTATTGGGAATTTCTCCAGTCATGCTCTGAACCACCCGCATGCCAGCGTTTGCTTGGGAAATCAACTTCTGAGCTGTAATTTTTCTCTCCAGCTGGTGCCTGCCCAGCCCCACTCTGGAGATGAGCTAATTATTTGATCTGACTTCAAGCTGAGGCATGATTGTATTCCTGCCCCCTGAGAGGTGGATGGCAAACTTTTTTTTTTCATTTTAATGGAAATACTGATATCATCATAAGTTTCATTCACTTAAGCAAAAATTCTAAGCCACAAAATGGCAGCTCAAAAAAAGTGAATATGATTTTTTAGTTTTATTGGGAGATATGGCTTCTAGGAATAAAGAGGCAACAGTCCTGCTGAAATCAGTTTCGATTAGATGTTATCCAGACTATAGCATTCATTTCTCTGTGGTCACGTTCTGGAAGGACACTGTTTAGACACTAGAGAACATCCAGGTACAGAAGGCCAACCAAGAAGGTGAAGGGCCTCAATTTCATACCTTCTGACGACTGATTGGTCTAAGGATCTCTACTAGAGAAGAGATCATTCAAGCAAATATAACTGTTTAAGTACTTGAAAGGCAATCATATGGAAGGTGGAATAGATTTGATCTGCTTAACCACACAGGGCAGAATGAGAAACAGCAAAGTAGAAGAGGTAATGAGGCAAATTTAGGCTAGATTTAAGGAAAATTTTCCTAACAGAGTAGCCACAAAGTTGAATAGAGACTGCTTCAGGAGGGAATGGGGCCCCCTTTATTGGAAGGCTTCAGGCTGGATGTACTTGTCTACTTGTCAGATATAATTTAGAGAGAATGCTTAGGTTGAATTAGATGGCCACTAAGCTCCCTTCATTTTCTGAAACTGATTGATTTTCTGATTCTTAGAGAATGTGGAGGAAATGCTTTGCTGTGCAGTATACTAGTGGACTCTCAGGGTTCTCTGTCAGATGTCCCTGTTGAAAAAATCAACACCACATAAATCAAAGGCCCCCATGTGTGCAGGAATCTGTATATTTAAAACTAGAGCAACTGGCACGAGGTGGAACATTCTTGGGTGGAAACTGGAGAGGCAAAGCTCAGGAACTGATGATTAGGCAGGCATCCAAGACCCTGTAGCCCAAGGCCTCCATGTTCAGCTGGATTATAGAATGAAGAAGTTTCCCAGCAGGAGAAGGGATCCGTGTGCTATTAAAGATTAGGTGTCAGTAGCTAAAAGCTAATTGACTGTTCCTGCTCTGACCTGAGGAACATCTGAGTTCAAAGCTGGCCTCAGACACTTACTATCTGTGTGATGCAGGGAAAGTCATTTCACCTCTCCCTCAGTGTCTTCAATTATAAAATGGACACAATAACAGTACTGACCTCCCAGGATTATTGTGAAGATCAAATGGGATGATATTTGTAAAAGTGCTTAGCACAGTGCCTGGCACACAACAGGCACTATATAAATGCTCCTTCTTTTCCTTCCCTTCCCTTCCATAATATATATTTTAAAAAATTGTTCATAGCAAAAGTTTATTGTTTCGTACAGTCCTTTTGGTTCTTTGTACATTGCAACATTTATGTTTGCTAATGGTAATTGAATTCATAAATAAATTCAAGAGAGAAGAAAGGAAGGAAAGAAGAGAAGAAAAGAAAGAAAAAGGAGAGAAAGAAAGGAAGGAAGGAAGGAAGAAAAAATTAAAGAATGAAAGAAAGAAGGAAGGAAGGAAGAAAGAAAGAAAAAGAAAGGAAGAAAGAGAGAAAGAAAGAAAGGAAGAAAGAAAGAAGGAAGACCATGTGAGTTGGGGCAGGTATGATTAGTCAAGGGAAATTTGCTGAGAAGAGGTGACTGCTAAGCTGGATTACCCAGTTGACTTTCTGTTTTAAGTTTCTTTTAGGGCAGGCACTAAGGACAACTTCAGGAACCTTTCCTCCACTGTGTAATTGTAGACGGAGCTGGAATTAGGTCTCTAACTCAAACTGAGTTTAAGCCCCTTAAACCATGGGAGTGGTGATTGATACTGTAGTGAGATGTGGTATTTATATGGTTGGACAGTAGTGGAAAAAGATATCCTATCAGACTACATAAATCTCTTCCTGTAAGTATTTTGGTAACTTGGAGCACTAGGCTTTTCCAGCTGCCCTAAGTCCACATTCATGAAGAACCCCTTTGGGATAAATAAAGACTTTCCAGGGAAGAATGAAATCTATCTATTCTTAAAAATCTATCCTTGCAGGGGACAATATAGTATATATGTTTGTGTCGGTACATACAAAACACCTTCATATGTATATACATCGACACACACGTGTGTGTTGTTAAAGTCATTGTAATATCAGAATAGGCTAATATTAGGGGGGGCCAAACCAATCAACTCTCTCACCATTATCCTGAGTTATTATACAATATGAGAAATATACGGTGTTGTGGGATATTTTCTCCCCTTCCTCCTCCTCCTATTTGAGTAATGGGAGGGTAAAGCATTTCAGTTTGAAGGTGTGCACAGCAGGAGAAAAGGAAGGAAGAAGAGTCTTTGGAATGAGAGTGCTGACGACTGTAAAGAGGAGAACTTTGGAAGTTTTTGCCCTTATCTTGTATGGGAAGATCCCACGGAAAGACTGTGCCTGAGAAATTCTTCTTGCCTGAGAAATTTACCTTGCCTGAGAGACAGGTGGGCCAAGTGGTATGATATGAGAGATGAGAGGACCATAAGGAATACCAGAAGAAAGAGAGAGAGAGAGATGAAGACAGAGACACACATACACAGAAAGGAGACAGAGAAAGAGACACACACAGAGCGAGAGAGACACAGACGGAGAGAGAAAGACAGAGAGAGACAGAGACAGAGAGGGAGACAGAGAGAAAGAGAGAGACACAGAGAGCGGGAGACAGAGAGAGACAGACAGAAAGAAAGAGTCACAGAGACAGAGACTGAGAGAGTGAGCATGCCATCCTTGCATCAAAGGGTAGTGAGAGGCAGGCCAAAATAGGATTTATAGACAAACGGGATCTGCTGCCAGAGGAGGAGCCCTCCTTTCCAGCACTGTGACTCAGGTTACCTACATATATCTTTAGGACTAATGATCATTCATTCAAAGCTCTGTTTGGTTTTACTTCTTTTAATAATATTCTTCTGTAATAATGAAAATTACATGCATAGAAGAGGGATCTCATTCTCACTTCTCCCCCTCCATATATACATTTTCCTAGGTCTTCTGAGTCAGTGGAAGGGTGGTAGAATATGAATCAAATTCCTCCAAATTGTACCTGGTGCTTTTGGTTTATGAGAGTTTCCTACAAAAGATATGTACAAATATACCTTGTTGAATATCTGCATTGTATTGAGTAAATGAATGTATTTTGTGGTTATGAACAGAGATTAAATATCAGCTTTCCACTAAATTCTTCTAAGTTTCTTTTAGGGTAGGCATTAAGAGTAACTTCTGAAACCTTTCTTTTGCTGTGTAATTGTAGGTAGAGCTGGAATTAGGTTTCCCACTCAAATTGAACTTAAGTCCTTTAAATCATGGGGGTGACAATTAGTGAAATGTGGTGTTTATATAGTTGGACAATAATGGGAACAGATATAGAAGAAAACTACATAAATCTCTTCCTGTTAGTGTTTTGGCCTCATTTTGGCATGGAGGTAACAATGGATTCCCCCATGCTATTGTGGCAGAATGTGAGCTCTGCTATGCCCTACCATGGTGGAAGGGTTTAATGTATGGACACAATAATAACAACTAGCATTTATGTATTGCCTACTGTATGCCAAACACTTTACAAATGTTATCTCATTTTATCCTCACAACAACTCTGCAAGGTAAGGGCTCTTATTATCCCCATTTACAGTTGAGGAAACTGAGGCAAACAGAAATTAAATGACTTATGCAAGGTTACCCAGGTGATAAATTCTGAGGTTGTATTTGAAGTCAGGTCTTCCTAACTCCAGGCCTAAAGTTCTACCCACTCTACCACCTACTTTCCAAAGGCTCTTCTTCCTCTCTGTTCTTCTGCTACACATACCTTCAAAATGAAATGCTTTATTCCCCATTACTCAAATGGAGGGGGGAGCGGGGAAAATATCTCGGCATCGCACATATGATATATATTGGATAATGATTCTTAATGATCGTGAATTGGTTGGTTGGTTCAGCCCCACCTTCCAAGTTTAGTCTATTCTGATATAAACATGGTAATGAACAGTGTATGTTAAGCCTAAATTTCAGAGAGCTCATTAACTTGGGTTATCAACCAGGTAATGGCTTTCTTTTTTGGCACCAGCGCCATATGAAGACCAATCAAACCACTGACAAACATTTGTTAAGCACATTTGTTAAGTGTGCCAGGTACCAAGCTAAGCACTGGGGATACAAAAAGGGGAGGGGAGGGGAGTCCGTGCCCTCAAGGAGCTCACAGTCTAATGGACCATCAACTAAAACAGGGGCCTGGAGACCTGCATCAGTGGAGGTAAAATCCACACTGACGAAATGACAGCTCTTTTGAATGATAAAATTTGGTAAGTCATCCTGTGTACCCCTGAGCCTTCCCCCTTCTCAACAGAAACCTGGAGGATTTCCCATGTCCATGATTTAGATATGGTATATAAGAAGTGACCTTGCAACTCTTCATGGTTGCTCACTCTTTATTGGTTTTCGGTTGGGGAAGGGTGGGATTAGTGATTAAGTCACAGTTCTACAGTCTTTGTCCTTACTCTTCAAACTTCTCAGGCAGGGACTTGCCTCTCTGAATGCTCCCTGCAATGATTTAGAACAATTCCCCTTTTCCCACAAATATCACAGCTGCTGCATTCTCCTTCATGCACTGTCTCCAACACTCTTGAGTTGTGACCAACTCTTGGGACTCCCCTTTAAGAGTTTTTTTCTTTTTTTCTTACGAGTTTTGAAAACATCAACAAACATGGAAATTTCAATAAACAAAGAATACAAAAAAAGGATCTCTTATGAAACTACAGGCTTCTGTTACATACAGGTTTTTCAAAGTGTATAGTAGGGACCGCTCTGATTATCTGTGAATTTCTTTCTGTTCTCCTCTATTTTTCATATTTCATTGATCCTTCCTTCCTTCCTCCCTCTCCTCCTCCTCCTTCTCCTCCTCCTTCTTCTTCTTCTCCTCCTTCTCCTCCTTCTCTTCCTCCCATATTGCCCACTACTCTCCCCCCACCCCAATAATCCTTTCCTTCTAACCAATAAGTATAGTCAAGCAGAAAAAATCAATGCATTGTCCAGGTCTGCTTATGTGCTGTCTGTGCCTTTCTGCACTTACAATCCAATACCTCTCTGCCAAGATGTTACAGGCATGCTTCATCATCAGTCATCTGGAGTGATGAGTGTTTATTGTGTTGATCTGAGCTCTGATATGACTCTTTCCATTTCTCTATGCTTGTACCTCCCAGGCTGGCCATCAGTTTGCCAAAAGGCATGGCTTATAACAGCTGGGATGCTTTCTGATAATCCTAAATACCCCTCATGGAATTGCAATCACTTGCTTCCCTTTGCAGCTGTCACACCACCCCAACCCCAGCAGCAGAAAAGGAAAAATCTTCCTATGAAAAGGCCACATCTGTGTCTCTCTTCCTCTCTCAGCCCTGTGGCATCTCAAGCTTCTGATAGAAGAAAAATTGGATGTGGGAGTGAAGGTGAGGGGGCATGAATATTAGCACAAATGTATGATTAAATATCTGCTATAAACTACCAAATTAATGTTTCCTTAAGTAATAGACCCTGATTTCCCTTCTGAGGGCAAACTTATGTGTCCAAAGTACTCCTTGTACAGGCAATAAATTCACATTGATCTAATATCTAATCAGATTCTTGAATAGGAACATAGAATTAAAAATTTAGAGTTGGGAGAGATCTTAGAGGTCATGAAGTTTGACCCCATCATTTTACAGATCAAGAAACTGAGGCCCAGAAAGGAGGTGATCTGCCAATTGGTTATAGAGATATTGAGTGGCAGAACATTATTCAAATCAAATCCTTCTTATTTCCAGATTCCATATTTTCTGTACTGCAGCATGCTAGCCTTCACCCTACTGCCTTTTAGCATTCAGGTAACTTGGAACACCAGATTTTCTACAAGAGCCCTGCGTCTATTTTTTCAGAGTGAATTCCTGCTTATCATTTTCTTTTCTCAGCTTACCCTTTGGGTAATAGTTTGTCAAGGGGAGTGATACTTTAGTTTCATGTGATATTTTGTTAATCAATGTCTCTCCCAGGTCTATACAAATAATGTTCTCTAGAGGTTCCTGAACACAAATTCCATTGTCTGTTAGTAGTAGCCCACTGTGTTTTAGCTCACCTTGGACTTCAAAGGGGACCTGGATTGTATTCTGTGACTTGAATACTGACAACTTCTCTTGTACCCTTGTTACTAGCACTGGTAGTGCCCTCAATGATCATTTGATCAAGCTCATTTCCTGGGAAACTTTGCAACACCTCCCCTACCCTCCCTCCCCCCACCTCGGTCCTATTGTGTTTACTTGGGAATGACAATATGTTTTTGTTGTTTGGTCATTTCAGTCATGGAAATTGAACTTTAAGAGTATCAGTTATTCCCCAATTGACAAAGGATCAAAGGATATGAACAGGCAGTTTTCTGATGAAGAAATCAAAACAATTTCTAGTCATATAAAAAAATGCTCTAAGTCATTATTGATTAGAGAAATGCAAATTAAAACAACCTTGAGATATCATTTTATATCTATCAGATTGGCTTAAATGATAGAAGAAAAGAGTTTTGTCATTTCCTTTTCCAGACGAAGAGACTGAGGCAAACAGGATTAAGTGACTTGCCCAGGGTCATACAACTAGTAAGTGTCTGAGGCTGGATTTGAACTCAGGTCTTCCTGACTCCAGGCCTGATGCTCTATCTACTGCCCCATGCCAACGTGCTTAGTTATAGTAAATATATGGAGAATGTAGTGGTCCATATAAGCTATGCAAAGTGAAGCAGAAAATTCCAAATCATCCTTATGCCTCCTTAGACTTCCATCCAGCCCAAACAAAGAAGATTTCCTGCTGAGAGGAGAGAGCCTTCAGTTCAAATTTACTTTCCTACAGTAGGGATCTCCTACCCTGCACCCAAAATGTACCCTAGGGATGAAGCAGTCTTACATTCTGTTGCTTCAGTAAAATCAACTCTATACCTAGTGAAAAAGCAAGAGAGACAAGAACTAAACATTGTTTGCGTAAGAGTTACCTAGGTAACAGTGTATTGGGAGGGGTCCTGCATTTGGAGTCAGAAGAGTTGGATTGGAATCCCAGCTCTGTCACTCACTGCTCTTTCTTTCGACCTTAAATGAATCATTTAATTTCTCTGGGCCTCAGTGTCTTAATCTGTAAGACGAGGGGATTAGACTGGATGACTTCTAAGGTCCCTGGTGATGGCTCTAAAGCCTACATTCCTAGGAATAAGTCACATTCTTTTTTTTTAATTTAGAATTTTATTTTTCCCCAATTACATGTAAAACATTTTTTAACATTCCTTTTTAAAATGATGAGTTCCAAATTCACTCCCTTCTTCCCTTCCCCTCTCCCCCTCCCACTGAGAAGGCAAATGATTTGATATAGGTGTAGCGGCATCCACACTGGCACACCCAGGATGGCTGCTAGCACAGGTTCTTTAATCTGCTGTTCTAGGAAAGATTGCGCAAAAAGGGGTTAACAATCCTACTTTTAGTTATTTTCACTAGTCAGGGGAATGTCAGAGAAAATACAGAGAAATTAGCATGAAGACCAGCAGACAGGGCTCTAAGTTCCTGATCAAAGCAATGTTGTTATATACTTTACAAACATCACTGTATCGAGAGAGCCTTTACATCTGGGCAATTGCGGAGCTCTGAACATATGGCTACTCAGAATCTAGACCAGGAAATCACAAGGTCCTTCTCGTAAGTGAGCCCCCATGTATATACTTCTCAGAGCCAGATGGCATCACAACCTTGTGACTCAGTGCCTAATTAGAAATTAGCAAAAGATGTGAAAGCCTTCCTACGAGCAAGCCTTCCCTAAGCAAGTTTCCTCTTTAAGCAAATTCCTCTTAGGCAAGCTCCTCCCCAATAGGTTCTATGTGATTCAGGATGTATTGCAGCTGTGAGCTGGGCCAGAACTCAAAGCAAGTTACATAGACCTATGAATGGACAGGGAAGATCTTCCTAACCCATTAACATTACAGTAGGTTATACATGTGTAGTCATGCAAAACATATCCATAAAGTCATATTGTAAAAGAAAACATAAACAAGAAAAAACCTGAAGAAAAATAAAGTTTACAAAAAAGCATGTTTTAATCTATATTCAGAAACCATTAGTTCTTTCTCCGGGGATGTGTAGCATTTTTCATCATAAGTCCTTCAGAGTTTTTTTTGGATCATTGTATTGCTGAGAATAGCTTAGTCACTCATAGCTTATAATATTGCTATTACTTTGTACACAGTACATTTCACTTTGCATCAGTCCATACAAGTCTTTCCAGGTTTTCCTGAGAGCATCCTGCTCATCATTTCTTACAGTACAATAGCATTCCATCATACTCACATATCACAACTTGTTCAGCCATTCTCTAATTGGGGGGCATCCTCTCAACTTCTAATTCTTTACCCCCAGAAAAGAGCCATTATAAATATTCTTATACATATAGGTCCTTTTCCTTTTTTTAAAAAAATCTCTTTGAGATACAATAAGTCACATTCTTAAGGAACATGAGAGGATTTCCTAAGATAAAAGCTAGCACATCAAGTTTGTAGCCATGATGGGTCAGTTGTCACTGGAGGGGAAGTCAAGTTTTGACACTGTCTGAAGTTACTATTTTCAATGAGGCTGTCATTCTGTCACTGTTGTCACCATGATAATGAAAACTCACATGATTGCCAAGTGCTTTTTTTGTAATAACCCTGGGAGGAGGGTGGATCGTGGAGTATTCCTATCCCCACTCTACAGATGAAGAAATTGAGGCTGAGCTGAAATAACATAAGTCCACATGGATGCTGTCAGAGCCAGAGCTCAAATTCAAGTCTTCTGACTCCATCTTTAGTTTTCTTTCTTATCTCTATACAGAATATTTGAAGATTCCTTCCTACTTGATTCTAAGCAACTTGAGAATAGATATTGAATTGCTTTTCATCTTTGCATTTCTAGGTGCCACAGCCTTGCTTGGAGTAGGTACCTACTATAACATTTATTGAATTATTGAAAACAATCTATCAATGACATAATTGTCATTCAGTTGTGTCTGACTCTTCGTGACCCCATGGACTAAATATGTTGTCATGGGGCAGCTGGGTGGTACAGAGGATAGAGCATTGGGCCTAGAGTTATGAAGACCTGAGTTCAAATCCAGCCACAGACGCTTACTAGCTGTATGACTGTGGGCAAATCACTTAACTCTGTTTGCCTCAGTTTTCCTCATCTGTGAAATGAGCTGGAGAAGGGAATGGCAAAGCACTTCAAGAAAATCCATTTGAGGTCATGAAGAGTCACACATTACTGAACAACAAAAATAACAAAAACACATTGTCATACCCAAATAAGCACAGCAAGGAGGGATACTAGGAAATAAGCCTGACCATTGAGGGCAATTAAAAAAAAAGAATATTGTCTCCCCTGATAGAATGTAAGCTTTTTGAGGGCAGGAACTGTTCCATTTTTTTCATTATATCACCAGTGTCTATCACAGCACCTACATGTAGTAGGTGCTTAATAAATGCTCATCGATTACTATTTTAATGTCATAAAATTCATATCTGTGTGTTTTTATTTTGTGATGTCATGTTTCATGTATTATAGGGAAGGCTCAAAGTTCTCAGGGACAATAAACAACACTAACGGGGACTGATTTTTCAAACCTTGCCAATGATATCCCAGCTCAGATTTGGAAGAAAAGAATTGAGGGAGGAATACAGGACAAGGAAAAATTGTACATCACCTTCCAAAATTAAAGGGCTAGCTAGACAAAACATAAAAGCACTCATTCAGTAGCAGCAGGATTGTCAATGTTGAACTCTGATTTGGACTGTTATCAATTGCTTTTCCATTGGCATTCAACTCAATTTTCCCTGCTAAGTGTCAGGAACACTCAGAAGAGGAGGGTCTCTTGGTTGCTCAGATTCCCTCTGCAGCCAAGCTTGGGCTCAGTAAGAGTTCAAGAATTACTCAGCAGCTCTGGAATCCTTTTTCAGGATTTTGGGTAACAGGCAAAAAAGCTCCTAAAATTTCTAAGTAATAATAGTAATAAGTA
>CM053622.1:663668492-663704428 GCA_028646595.1 Phalanger gymnotis
ATTTGGAAGTTCAAGTCCTAGTTCTTCCACTAATTATATGACTGTTGCCATGTCAGTCAGTTGTTTAGTCAATAAGCATTTATTAAGTGTTTAGTATGTGTAAGGCACTGTGCTAAGCAATGGGGTTAGAAAGAAAGGCAAAAACATGGTTCCTGTCTTTATTAGGCTCCTGTTCTCATTGGAGAGATAGGGCATCAAAAAGCTGCCTATAAGATTTGTACAGTGTAATGAAAGGTGATCTCAGAGGGAAGGCACCGGGTGAGAGAGGACTGGGAAAGGCTTCCTGCAGTAGATGGGGTTTGAGCTGTCTTGAAGCAAGAAGTTGAGGTATGGAGGGTGAGCATTCCAAGACTGAGGTCTGAACCCAGGTCTCCTGACTCACAGTCCAGTACTTATTATATTAAACCTTGCCACTAGACACACCAGTCAATCAGCAAGCATTTATTAAGTGCTGACTATGTGCCAAGAACTGTGCTAAGTGGTACAGATACAAGGAAAGACAAGGAGCCCACTTTCTAATGAGGGAGCCAACATGCTAATAACTATGTGCTTATGTAAAACATATGGGGTAATTGGATGCTAATCTTAGATGAGAGGCATAAGCAGTGATGGCAGCAGGGTGAGGGTGGGGGACTGAGAAAGGCCTCTGGCAGAATGTAGTGTCTGAATTGAGACTTGAAGGATAGGGCAGTCATAATGCAGAAGTGAGAAAAGGGAAATATGATTGAAAGGTAGTTTCAGAGGAAAGGCATTGGGGGTGTGCATGTGTGAATGTGTTGGACTGGAAGGGCCTCTTTCAGGTAAAAGTGAGGAAGGCACCAGCCCGTTGGGTGGACCCCCTTTGGCAAATTTTGGAAGAACAGAGATAAAAGTCGTATGGCATGAGCAGGCAGCCACAGGTTCTGATCTGCATTTCACTGCAGGGAACTTTCTTGAACTGATGAGATCACAGATTCAACATGGGGATATGGAATAGTTACAAAAGTTATGCTACACACACACACTATTTTATTTGCCACTCCACTTCCTTCTAGGCATATATCAGATGCCTCTTCCTGAAGTTTTTTCATGAGGCTGTTGTTCAGTCATATCCTACTCTTGGTGACCCCATTTGGGGTTTTCTTGGCAAAGATACTGGAATGTTTTGCCATTTTCTCATTTTACAGATGATAAAACTAAGGCAAACAGGGTTAAGTGACTCACCCAGGGTCACCCAGTTGGTCATTGTTTGAGGCTAGATTTGAACTCAGGAAGATGAGTCTTCCTGACTCCAGGTCCAACACTCTATCCACTGCTCTACCTAGCTGCCTTTCATGAGGTGTTAGGATCCAATTTTTCGTCACAATTAGGAGCTGATCTGCCCAGCTAAAAAGTATTCTGTCCCTCAAATTTTCTTCGAACCCTTTGTCTCTACTTCTTGCCTGCATCACTTTATTCTACTCATCTGTTTACATGTCATGACCCTCAATCAATCAGTCAGGAAGTGGCTACTATGTGCCAGGTGCTGATCCTTGAAGGCAGAACCTGTCTTTTTTCACCTTTCCATCCCAGTCCTTTTCACAATGCCTGGAACAGAGTAGACAAAATAAATATTTGTTGAATTGAATTTTACTTTGAGTTGTAATGGAAGGGAGAGCATCTTTTTGTTGCTTACTGTCTCTGGAAGATGCAGCTTCCCTCCACCTCCTAGAAATACCTATGTTTATGTAACAACCTTTTAAGTGGAGGAGGCTGAAGATTATGAAAAAAGTATTGGCTTACAAAAAAATGAAAAAAAGCAAGAGTGAAAAAATGAATATAGAGTTGTGAGACCCAGCTAAGGCAGATTCTCCTGAGAGCATCTTTATGCAACAGTGTAGGCAGAGTTGATTATCTCCAATTTATCCTCTCTATAGCTTCTTTGGATATAGTTATGTGCATATTGGGGCAGCTGGGGGGCAGTGGATAAAGCATTGGGCTCAGAAGTCAGGAAGATTCATCTTTCTGAGTTCAAATCCAGCCTGGGACACTAACTGGCCACGTGACCCGTGGCAAGTCACTTAACCCTGTTTGCCTCAGTTTCCTCATCTGTAAAAATGATCTGGAGAAGAAAATGGCAAACCACTCCAGTTTCTTCGCCAAGAAAACCCCAAATGGGGTCCTGGAGAGTTGAATGTGATGACAACATTTGCATGTTGTCTCCCCATTAGACTGTGAGCACCTTGAGAGCAGGGCCTCTCTTTGCCTTTCTTTGTATCCTCAGTGCTTAACACAGTTCCTGTGTTAACATTAATAAATGTTTATTGACTATTTGTCATGTAGACTCTGCATGTAAAGTGGGAGCCACAGGGAAGGTCCTGATGCTATAGTTGTAGACAATTTTGGAAGCTTCCATACTACAGAAGCACCTGCCTCTCAAATGTTATCTCAAATGAAATAATATTTATAAAGCCCTTAGTACCAGGCCTGGCACATAGTAGGCAATTAATAAACGCTTGTTCATCCTTTTCCTCCCTATCCTCTCCCCAACCCCAACTTGTATGAGGTTTCTGTAGGCTTAGCTTAGGGTTGAAAATGGGAAACAAATGATTTCTATGCAACATTTCATAAATTGATCACAAATTTTACTCATTGTCCCTGCTTCCATTTGGAACTTGGAGAAAATCTCCAAAAATATAGTTCGTGCCTCATTTCTCATTAGTATTCTCATCTTTTCATTCACTTTGTGGAAAACAAAAGAAAACCAGCCACACTGATATAATTTAGAATGATTTCTCTGCAAGAAATCCTAACAAGAAGACACAAAATCAGACTCCAAGCTATGTTAAGGTTCTGGGGTAGTTTGTCATTCCTTCTCCAGCTTATTTTATAGATGATACTGTCAGAGGCAAACCAGGGTTAAGTGACTTGCCTTTCAAGATCAGCCTTCTTCGTGGGCAACAGTTGGGGCCATTTTACAATTCTGATGATTTCTTCTCAGTTCCCCGTTTCTGACTCCTGGAGTATAGTAGGTCTCCATAGAGGAAAGGTCCATCTGCATAATTAGAGATTACATTTAGATGAACTTGGAAGGAAGATAATAAAATAGATGTGAAATGGAAGACTGTGGGGAGCCAACTATATCCTGTTTAGGCCTCTTAGACCTCTGCAAGGCAGGGTCAATTGAGAATGGGTCTATGCATGGCAAGGTCAGTTTTAGGATAAGAAGGCTTGACAAAGAAAACCTGCCTTTGTAGTTGATTATCTATATGGGAGATGACAGAAATGTTTCAGTCTGGTTATCTGTATGCGAGAGTACATAAATGTTTCAATTTGGTTAGCCTTGAGGAAAAATAGTGTCTCACTCCCAGGAACAAGGAGATAAAAAACTTAATCAATGCTTTATTGTACTCTTCTTTGAAGTGAGGATAACTCAGCAATTAACCTGTATAAAATACTGTCAGTAACTCCATTAACATCAGTCTATAGCCTGACTATATGACTTGCCTAGCCCCATGTCTTTGTCTTTTTGTGTCAATTATTTATTTCATCATATATTCATGCCACTGCCAGCACAGAAGACTACTGCCAATATTTTTATAGCAATATATTCATGTCATGATGTTGGTAGAAAACCACAAATTGGATCCCAACATCTCAGTACCCAACAGACAAGGAAATAGAAATGGTATTCCAATTGAAAAAGAATTTATTGAGTGCCTATTATGTCCTTTGGGACCATTTAAGGGAGCTAGGTGGCACAGTGGGTAAAGTGTCTGGCCTGGAGTCAGAAAGAATCTTCTTAATGGGTTCAAATCTGGCCTCAGACACTTACCAGCTGTGTGACCCCGGGCAAGTCACTTAACCCTGGTTTGCCTCTGACAGTATCATCTATAAAATAAGCTGGAGAAGGAATGGCAAACTACCCCAGAATCTTTGCCAAGAAAACCTCAAATGGAGTCACAAAGAGTTGGACATGACTGAACAACAAATTACATACTTGCCCCATGGTAGATACCAGGGATATAAAGACCAAAAAAAGGTCTTCCCTCAAAGGCTTACATTTTACCGAGGGAAAAATATGCACATAAATCAATATGTGCAAAATATCATTTTGTTATGTCAGTGGCCATATGTTTGCTTCTTCTGACTCTGGGCTGTGAACTTGATTGGATGAAACCACATTCAGCTGATTTCTCTACTTTTAGTTAGTTCTTTATCAGTTGAATGCTAGATTTCTTATTATATATACGTATTTTATTGCTCCTTTTTATGTCTTTAATTCTCTGGATGTTACTTTAAGGAAATGTGTAAAAGTTGCAACTCTTAAAGAGCGTACTTTAATGACTGTTAGAGACCTTGCACTAGCTGTTGGTAGGGAAGTTGTAGATAATTTGAGCCCATAATGAAACAGGATCAGTTGCACTGAATTGCAGAGGAAAGTGCAAATTAGATGTGAGAAATGATGCCAAGAACTGAAAACAGTTGCTGCAAAATAGTCTAATTAATCTTCAGAAAACAAGCAAAGACCTTCAGAGGGACCTGGTAGCTGGAGGGGTTGTTAGTGATTCTTCTACAATACAACATAGGCTTCTTGAAGTTGGAAGAACAGAAAAATTAAAAGAATGGTTTGTTTGTTTTTTTAAGCTGCTAATCATTCCTATCAAGAAAAAGCACTTGTCATGGGCTATGACTTTTTACTTATGAAATTTACTTTTCCAATTAGCTTTTTGATTTTTTAAATAAGATTTTGAATTCCAAATTTTTTTCTCCCTCCTTTTCTAGCTCCCTCCCCAAGATGGCCTGTAATCTGTCATAGGCTATACATGTACAATCATATTAAACATATTTCCTCATTAGTCATGTTGTGAAAGGAGAATCAGAACAAAAGGGAAAAAACCATGAGAAAGACAAAAAAAGAGAAAATAATATGCTTTGGTCTGCATTCAGACTCCATAGTTCTTTCTCTGGATGTGGATAGCATTTTTCATCATGAGTTTTTTCAAATTCACTTCTAATAAGAAATGCCAAGCAGGATGAGTTCAGAAAAACCTGGAAAGACTTACACGAACTGATACAAAGTGAAGTGAACAGAACCAGGAGAACATTGTACACAGTAACAGCAATATTATACAATTAAGACCTATGAATCAAGACAATCCCAAAGGATTCATGATGAAACATGCTATCTGCCTCCAGAGAAAGAACTGATATTGTCTCAATACAGACTGAAGATATTATATTTTACTTTCTTTCTTTCTTTTCTTTTTGGTTTGAGTCTTTTTGTACAAAATGAATAATATACTAATGTTTTACATAATTGCACGTGTATAACCTATATCAGATTGTTTACCATCTCAAGGAGGGAGGAGGAAAAGGAGAGATAGAATTTGGAACTCAAAATTAAAAAAAAATGTTAAAAAGTATTTTAACATGTAGTTAGGGAAAAATAAAATATTATTTTGAAATATTAAAAAAATCACTTTTACATTAAGGATATAAAAACTGTTTTCAGAAGTCTATGTGAGCCTGTTAGATCTGCATGTCTTTATTAGACTTTTTAGCACCTTGTTCAGTCATTCAGTTGTGTCCAACTCTATGTGACCGAATGGTCTTTTGTCCATGGGGTTTTCTTGGCAAAGACACTGGAGTGGTTTGCCACTTCCTTCTCTAGTGTGTCCCCATTTTACAGACAAGGAACTGAGGCCAATAGGCATTGGCTCAGGATCACACAGTTAGTAAGTGCTGAGGCCACATTTGAACTCACATCTTCCTGACTCCAAGCCCAGTGCTCTATCCACTGTGCTACATAGCTGCCCCCAAAAATGTTTAGGGGATTTACATCCTGAATTGGGAATATAATACTAAAGAATTACAAGATACACCCGGATGAATGCAGAATTCCAGAGAATAGCAATGAGAGGTAAGATTTTCTTAAATGAGCAACACAAAGAAATAGAAGAAAACAATAAAATGAGAAAGATAAGCAATCTCTTCAAGAAAATTAGAGATATCAAGGGAATGTTTCATGCAAAAATACTTGAGTCAAGATTCAATGTATTCAGCTGTGGCGGATCAGACCAATACAAGCTCTGAATGCTCTACCACAGGTCAGGCACGAACAGTCCATGTGAACATTTGGGGTAGGTATTCCAAACTTGAGCATCTTGCCTTTCCTTTGAGCTGTTTCAATTCTGCTTTGCTCATAGAGCACAGCACCTTCTCTGATGTGGGCGCTCCATGCTGAGTGGTCCTGTGCCAATGTCTTCCAAGTTACACAATCAATTCCAAAGTTCTTGAGAGTGTCCTTGTATCGCTTCTTCTGACCACCATGTGACTGCTTGCCCTATGTGAATTCTCCATAAAACAGTCTTTTTGCAAGCATACGTTTTGCATTCGAACAATGTGGCCAGCCCATTGGAGTTGTGCTCTCTGAAGCAGAGTTTGAGTGCTTGGCAGTTTAGTTCAAGTAAGCACCTCAGTGTCTGGTACCTTATCCTGCCAGGGATCCTCAGACCATCATCAATCAATGCTGAAGACACTGACCATACACCTCAGGTTGAAGTCGATCCCTCCCTAGCTGAAGCTCCAACTGAAAAAGAGGTTTTGAATGCCATTAGGCTCCTTTCATGTGGCAAAGCACCTGGTGCTGATTCTGTTCCAGCTGAAATTTACAAGGTAGGGCATCAATTGCTCATAGAAAAGCTGACTGAAATTTTCCAGGTTATATGACAAATGGAGGTTATCCCCCAAGAAGTTCAAGGATGCCTCCATTGTCTGTCTCTATAAAGGTAAAGGAAATGGATTGTCCTGTGACAGTAACAGTGGGGTCTCTTTGTTAGTCATTGCTGGCAAGATTCTTGCCAGAGTCCTCCTCAATAGGCTGATCTTTCATCTGGAAGATAGTCATCTACCTGAGAGCCAGTGCGGCTTCAGAAAGGGCAGAGGAACAGTTGATACGGTGTTTGCTGCCGAACAACTCCAGGAGAAATGCCAGGAGCAGCACAAAGGTCTGTATACTTTGATACTGTTAGTTGTAAGGGCTTATGGAAAATTGTCAAAATTTGGCTGCCCAGAGAAGTTCACCAGCATTGTACGTCGATTTCATGACGGCATGCTTGCCTGGGTTCTAGATAATGGACGCTGCTCTCGGTGCCTTGCCAGTCACCAATGGAGTGAAACAAGACTGCTTGCTCCCATGCTTTTTAGCATGATGTTTTCAGCCATGTTGTCAAATGCTTTCAATGAGGATGAACAAGGTATCATAAAAGATAAAAATGGTTGAGACTTAACAGAAGCAGAAGAGATTAAGAAGTGGTAAGAATACACAAAAGTACCATACAAAAAAGAGCTTAACATCAC
Source organism: Phalanger gymnotis (assembly GCA_028646595.1). NCBI lineage: Eukaryota > Metazoa > Chordata > Mammalia > Diprotodontia > Phalangeridae > Phalanger > Phalanger gymnotis. The sequence continues at coordinate 663,675,813 of CM053622.1, forward strand.
TGATAACCACAATAGTGTGGTTACTGATCTAGAGCCAGACATCTTGAAGAATGAAGTCAAGGTGGGGCCTTAGGAAGCACTTCTAACGATCAAGGCTAGTGGAGATGATGGAATTCCAGCTGAACTATTTAAAATCCTAAAAGATGATGCTGTTAAAGTGTTTTGCTCAATATGTCAGCAAATTTGAAAAACTAAAGAGTAGTTACTGGATTGGAAAAGATGAGTTTACATCCCAATCCTAAAGAAGGGCAATGCTGAGGAATGTTCAAATAACTGAACGATTGCAATTAATTTACACACTAGCAAGGTTTTGCTTAGGATTCTACAAGCTAGACTTCAGCAATATTTGAACTGAGACTTACTAGAAGAGCAGACTGGTTTTCAAAGAGTCAGAGGGGACTAGAGATCAAATTGCCAACATTCAGTGGATTATGGAGAAAGCAAGAGAGTTCTGAAAAAACATCTACTTTTGCTTTGTCGACTACACTAAAGCTTTTGATTGTGTGAATCACGACAAAATGTGGCGAGTCCTCTAAGAGATGAGAATACCAGATTATTTTACTTGTCTCCTGAGGAACCTGTATGTGGGGCCAAGAAACAAGAATTAGAACTGAACATGGAGCAACTGTTTGGTTTGAGATTTGAAAAGGAGTACAACAAGGCTGTATATTGTCACCTTGTTTATTTAACTTACATGCAGAGCACATCATGTGAAACACCAAGCTGGATGAATCAAAAGCTAGAATTAAGGTTTCAGAGAGATATATCAACAATGTCAGATATGCGAATGATACCATTCTGAGGTCAGAAAAGTGAAGAGAAATTAAGAAGCTTCTCAATGAAGATGAAAGAGGAGAGGATAAAAGCCAGCTTGAAGTCTACTCTAAAAAATAAAAATAAAACACTAAGATCTTGACAACTGGTGTCATCACTTCCTGGCAAATAGAGGGAGAAGAAATGGAAGCAATGTCAGATTTTATATATTCTTGGTCTCAAAGATCACTGCAGACAGTGAGTGAAGCCATGAAATTAAAAGACACTATCTCTTTCGAAGAAAAGCTATTGGCAAATCTGGATAGCATACTAAAAAGCAGAGACATCACCTTGCTGGCAAAAATACATATAGTCAAAGCTAAGGTTTTTCCAGTAGCAATGTATGGTCATGAGAAGTGGACTATAAGGAAAGCTGAGTGCCACAGGATCGACACTTTTTAATTGTGCTAGAGAAGACTTTTGAGAGTCCCTTGGACAGCAAGGACACCAAATTAGTCAATACTTAAAGAAAATATTTCAGGCCATTCAGCTGAAGCTCAAATACTTTGGCCACATAATGAGAAGATGGGATTCACTGGAAAAGATCTTGATGTTGGGAAAGACTAAAGGCAAAAGAAAAAGGGAATAGCAGAAGATAAGATGGATAGATAGTATCATGGAAACAACAAACATGAACTTGGACAGCCTTCAGGAGACAGTGGAGGATGGAAGGGCCTGGTGTGCTATGGTCCATGGGCCCATGAAGAGTTGGCCATCACTGAACAACAACCACAAATACTACAACACAGCTTTGTACCATGCCACCTATTAGAAAAGGTTTCAAAATTTATCCCAGGGAAGGAGATAAACACGTGTCAATGCCCTGGGAACTTGACAGATTCAAACTCTATTGAAAAGATGAGGGTTATCATCAAGGCTAGTTTAGGAATAATAATTATAAATGATAACTAGCATTTATATAGTCCTTTAAGACTTGCAAAGCACTTTATATATGTCGTGTTTACATATGTTATCTTGCAAAGCACTTTACATAAGTTTTTTGATAGGGATTGACCCTATAGTTTCATTCATATAGGGGACAGGATCTGGTGTAGGGAGAGAAATAAGCCTGAGGTTGAGATGATCTCGTTCCTAAAGGGATTGCTTTACAGAAACTTAGCTTGAGGCTTCCATCATGAAGATGCCAGACATCAAGGTCCTCTAGGTTTTGAACTGGCTTCCTATTTTGTAGATGACCCATGAGCCATGATCCAAAGTCCTATCCTGATCCAAACACATTTCTTGGCAACATCATTCCAGTTCATCCATTAGTTTTCAAGGACATCTGAACAGACCAAAAACTTTTTTTGCACTTTCTATGATTAATTTATCCAACAAAGAAGAGTTTTCATTTAGTTAAGGTAGCAGGTATAGCATTTAGTCATTTATTTTACGTAGAGTAGGGTAATTGATTGACACAATTAATCCTGACCTGTACAATCCTATGGATAGACAGAGAATAAGAATGAGGAAAAAATTTAGGATAAAAAAAATCTCCAGGTTGGTTATATTATGTTTGAAGCATCAGCAGGACAAATAGGTGAAGTGGGACTGGGGCTCAGAAATTTTGATTTAAACATTGTAAATCAAAGTATAGACTGAATAGAAGCATCTTTCCCTAAGAGATAATTTTATGGGCCCTTGAGTTTGAATGTATGCACCATTAATTTAGAATAGTTTCTAAGGTTAGTATGTCATATGCTCTTCTCTGGGATAATAGTGACAATAAGTATTCTTTTTTTCTCATATAAACAGACTCCAAATAACTGAGCTGGTCTTCATGGAAACCTCAATCACAGTAAGTCTTCAGTTGGCCAAATGTTAGTAGCCCGAGATCATGTGAAAACCTGAGGGGTGTGCGTGTGTGTGTGTCTCACATACTGCCTTCCTATTTGGGAGAAGTACCTAGACTTACCACGTAACTTGGGAGTTGAGGATGAAACATGGAAAAATCAGCTTAGCAGCCCATGATAATTGAGGGGAGTCTGAAAGCTAGGATAGTGGAAGGCCTATCCCTGGTCTCACTAACCACTGTCTCGTTGTCAGTCCCCCCATTATTTCCACATCCAATCATACTCTCCTTCCTCTCCCCTCAGAACTGGGGGGTGATCATTCTGCCTTTGTGAGCACCCTAACAAAATGGAGTCACATTTTTCAAACTCCACAAGGGCTAAGTCTGTGTCATCCCATTAAGTACTGAATTCAATACTTTCTTGTACAATATATTCCCTATTGCAAACTGGAGTGCAAACTCCTCAAAGTCAAGGATTATGTTTTAGGAACATAGATTTAGAGCTGGAAGGGAGCTTAGAGCCCATCTGATCCAACCCCTTTATTTAACAGATGAAGAAACTAAGTCCTAGGAAGGTGACATGACTGCCTCATGGTGACATAGGCAGGAAGCGGCAAAAGTGGGATGTGGCCCCATGGCCTCTGTCTCCAGAGGCAATATTCCTTCCTTTATCATCATCCTTGGTGTGATGAGGTGAGAGGTACTGATATTATTCCTACATTACAGAAGAAGATCCTGAAGTTCAGAGAGCTTTTGCTTATGCTTACAAAAGCCATTTAACTCGATTCAATTAAAAATATTTATTAAGTGCCTGCTGTGTGCAAATAACTGTACTTAAAACTTGGTTTGAGCGTAAGACCTTTTCGCTTTAAAGCTGTCGTTTTATATACAGAATAACATATATACTGTCTATATGCTATTATTCAATGTGCTGAATTACCTCCTATATGTTACAGAATTATATAAAAAGGCTTATACAAGGTATCATTTGAAAGGTTAATTATTTAAATTATAAAATATTGATGTTTCTTGTTAAAATTCAACCTCACTACCATCTTGTGCTATATGCATTTGTAATGTGTAATCCTATCCTTAATATTATCCAAAGAAGTTTTGGTGCATATTAAAACAAGTTTGGATGTGACTCCAATGAGAAAAAGTTGAATGAGCTAGAGCAGATGGTAAGAAGACTTCCTTTGCCCATCTACTAGCCTGAGAAAGCGTCATCAAGAAACTATTGCCTACACATTACTTATGTATTTTGTTCTGTCTTATTAAAATTAATACACATTTCAGAAAATTAACAAAATCAAATGAGTATAAAGGAAATTTAAATAAACCTCCAAATGATGTTTCTTTTTAAGATTACGGCATTCATATGTCTGAGGTTATTAAAAATTAAAACTGCAAGTGATAGTAGTGGTGGAAATAGTAGTAGTGGCCATGGTGGTGGTGATGGTAGCAATAATGATAGTGGTGTAGTAGTAGTGGTGGTGTAGTGGTGGTGGTAGTAGTAATGGTGGTAGTGTTAGTAGTAGTGGTGGTGGTGGTAGTAGTAGTGATGGTGGTAGTATTAGTAGTGGTGGTGGTGGTGGTAGCAATAATGGTAGTGGTGTAGTAGTAGTGGTAGTGGTGGTGGTGGTAGTAGTAATGGTGGTAGCATTAGTAGTAGTGGTGGTAGCAATAATGGTAGTGGTGTAGTAGTAGCGGTGATGGTAGTAGTAGTAGTGGTAGTAGAACTCTTTAAATTACATATACTCTCTCATTTGATCCTCACAATAACTCTGTGAAGTATGTGCTTTTATAATCTCCATTTTACAGATGAGGAAATGGAGGCAAACTGGGTGGGTGAAGTGACTTGCCCAGAGTCATACCGCTAGTAAGTGTCTGAGGCTGAATTTGAACTCTTTCTAACTCTGGGTCCAGGGTTCTATTTACCATGCTACCTACTTGCCACACCTAGTGTGTCATAATGCACAAAGAGATTGTCTTGGGGTCGGAAAGACCTGGATTCAATTTCCACCGTTCACATATTCTGGCTGTGGGACCAAATCTCTAAGACTGAGTTGCAGAGAAAGTGTTGGTCTGCATTCATAGGGGAAGGTCTTCACTCAAGGCTCTCTAAACCGGTGAAATCAAAGGTCTGCTTTAAAACAAACAAACAAAAAAAAGATTGGGTAAGTTTTCCCTCTCTTGATTTCCCTGGCCTGATTTGAACGTACTCTAGGGTTAGATAAATTGGGAAAGGAGGCTGTAATCCCAGTGACAGTTAAGACTTATTACAACCCTGTGTGTTAATCATCACAGCAATTTCCCTGATGCTGCCAGATGAATCACATCCAAGCTCACGCCCCTGCCCAGGGGAGTAGATGATCTAAGACTGACATCTAGTGGACAGAGATATATTTGCAACCTTCACAAATTTTATTGTTCCAAGTTTTAAGTTTCCAAGTTCATTAAGTAAATATTTATTAAGTCTAAAATTATTTACAAAATCCTCTCTCTTCCCCCTCCCCCAAGCTAGATTTCCAATTTATTTTCCTATACTCAAGCCCATGGTCACTGGAACCAAAATATTAGACCAGAGGACCCAAAATATTCAACGTCTATCATTTATTACCTGTGTGAACTCTGGGAAGTCACTTAACCGGTGGGCCTCAGTTTTATATCTGTTAAATGGGAAGAGGAGGGTAGACTATATTGTCTCCAAATTTCCTTCCAGCTCCAAATCTATGATTCTTCTCTACCCCCCCCCACCTCTCACCCCCATTTTTTGTCTCTGAATTCTCTACCTTGTTCTAGTTCCTTGACACAGTTGGCATTACTATTACTGTTTCTTAAATTTTTTTCTTGCCTTAGTGTCCTTCATTTGCTTTCTTTTTTAAAACATATATGCATATTTATTTTACATTACACAGAAAATATACAATATCTTATATAGCACACAATAAGATAGATAAGATAATGAGACGACATCTTAGTATGCCATAAGTAATACTTTAATTTTAGTCTTGGTTCTGCCATTAACCAGATATGTGACTTTGGGCCAAAAAGGCAAGTGTCCCTTCTCTGAGCTGTGGACTCCTTCTTTTTAAAAGTAGTAGGCCGGATTCAGTGATCCCTACAGCCTCTCCCAGCTCTAACATTCTAATTCGATCACTCATTTAGCTATATCCATTCTGGGACATCCCTCTTAAAAATCGACCCTTTTATGTTATAGCCAAATGTAATCTCTGATCAATCACGTGTGTTTATTTACAGAAAGGTCAGCATTTATTGTCTTACAAGTATTTTCCTTTTCCTAAGAGGCTTGAATGATTTTTGTTCACAACAGAAATTGTGTAGCAGACCAAGTACTTGGGCCATTAGGAACAAATGTAAGATTCAACCAAGATCTATGAATGAGTATTTTAAGAACAATCCAAACTGTTTAATTCACCAGGCAGTTAATGTAGGGTGGAATCTGCAGAGTGGGCTACCAGGTTCCTGAGAACAAAGCTTGCCGCATGAAATCTCTGCATGATCACCTTTGGAGCACAGCGGTTTTTCTCTTCTCAGATTTTTGTCTCATAGAGTTTCCTGATTAGATTTCAGCTGGCCAGCTTCCTGTGAGCACTGAGGATATGTCCAAGCAAAACATTTGTATCTCATTCACTTTCCAATCAATTTTAAACTAAACTTCTTCCTTTTGTCCTTGGCTTATTGCGCCAATAACTTTTTACTCTGAATCACATGGTCAGCAGAAAGTTCAAGGCTTAAGCACAATCTTGCTTAGAGACTGTGCAGTCAATCAACATATATTAAAAACCCCTACTGTATGCCAGGCACTGTGCTAGTACCAGGGATGTTGTTATTTGTTGTTTAGCTGTTTCAGTTGTGTCTAACTCTTCACCTCATTTGGGGTTTTCTTGGCAAAGATACTAGAGTGGTTTGCTATTTCCTTCTCCAGCTCATTTTACAGATGATAAAACTGAGGCAAACAGGATTAAGTGACTTGCACAGGGTCACACAGCAACTAAGTGTCTGAGTCTGGATTTGAACTCAGGTCTTCCTGACCCCAGGCCTGGTACTCTATCCATTGCTCCACCTAGGCAAAACACAGTCCCTGGATGAGAGAATATAAAAAAAACAAACAAACCATATATACAAACAAGCTATATATAAGGTAAAGAGGAATTAATCAATAGAGGGAAGGAATTAGCATTAAAAGGGCTCAGGAAAGGCTTTTTGTAGAAGGTGAGATCATAGCTGGGACCTGCAGGAAGCAAGGGAGGCCAGGAGACAGAGATGAAGAGGGGAAGAATGCCAGCCATGGAGGACAGCCAGAGAAAATGCCGGGAGGTGAGAGATAGACAGGAAGGAGGCCAGTGTCACTGGATGGAATAGTACAAGGGGGAGAGAAAGGTGCAAGAAGACTGGAAAGAAAGGAGAGGCCCAGGTTATGAAGAGTGCAGAACAAAGGATTTTAGTGAGGTGTCCACCAGGTTATTAAATATCTCAGGGCAATGGTTTCCAGGATCGTCCCCAGGAACCCGCTCTAGTCTCCAGCCCTCTTTATCTTCAGAAAGTATCTCCAGTCCAAGCCCTTCTGAAACCAATCATCATCATAAATAAATTCCATTTCTAATAACACCGACAACAATGTACCTTGTTATATAAATCTAAGCTTTACAAAATGTTGTCCTTACAACAATGCTTCCCGATAAGTGTTATTAAATACTTGTTGGCTAGGAGCAATGTATGAAGTGAATTAACAGACCTAGTACTGGCTTTATAATAATATATTATAATGTCAAGTTTAAAATAAGCTGGGGAGATAATACAAAAGAAATTGAAAAAATCCAGTAGAGATTGTTGGAAGTGTGGGACCCCATTTGGTGCTGAGGGAACCCAGAGCAAAGCTAAGATAAGAAAGGTTTGTTGGAGGAGAAATTCCTCCAGGGGCTGAAAGTCTCATTTGACTCTGATTCTGGCTGCCTTGCTGCTTTTCCCTGGTTAAACGTAGTTGTTTTGATCAATAAATTACGGAAATTATAGCCCGAGTCCCCATCCAGTACAGCATTTTTTTTACGATACTATATAAAACATTAATCCAGTAGCAAAATCATTTAATTAAGATAATAATTACAGCTAACATTTATATGTTACTTATTATGTGCCAGACATGGTGCTAAGTGCTTTACCATTATCACCCCATTTGGTCCTCACAACAACTCTGGAAGGTAGGGGCTGTTATCATCCCCATTTTACAGGTCAAGAAGCTGAGAGGCAAACAGAGGTTAAATGACTTGTCCAGGGTTACACAGTTAGTAAGTGTCTGAGGCCAGATTTGAACTCAGGCCTTCCTGACTCCAGGCCTGGGCACTCACTATGCCACCTACCTGCATATATGTATGTGTGTATGTATATGTATACAGATACAGATAGATAGATGTTGTTGGTCAGTCATTTCAGTTGTGTCTGAAACTTTCTGATGCCATTTGGGATTTTCTTGGCAGAGATACTGGAGTGGTTTGTCATTTCCTTCTCCAGCTTATTTTACAGATAAGAAAACTGAGGTAAACAGGATTAAGTGATTTGCCCACAGTCACATAACTAGTAAGTGCCTGAGGCTGAATTTGAACTCAGGTCTATTTGACTCCAGGTTGAATTTGAACTCAGGTCTTCCCGACTCCAATGCTCTATCCACTGTGCCACCTAGCTGCCTCTCTATATATATACATAATATATATATAATATATATGCATATATGTGTGTATGTATATACATATATACACAACACACATATGTATATGTACACATACCTACACACATATATATACACATGTAACATACAAATGCATGTATTATAAATTGTAAATTTTGTAAATACATTATAAGATAAATATGCAGTATCAAGGATGAGGAAAATAATTGAGTAATAGAATTATTCTCTGTCCCTCATAAACACACCGGTGCCATTCCTTACAGGCTTGGGGGTAATATAAGCCTAATTTTCCCCTAGTCACTGTGCTAAGTGCTAGGGATAAAAGTATAAGCATTAAAGGGTGATGATCCTTGCCCTCAAAGAGTTTACATTCTAATGGGGGAAAACAAAATACAAAAGGAAGCTGGAAAGGAAACGGGGATGGGCATGACAGAGAGCTCCTCATTGCAGCCTGATTAGAAATAAAGAGTTGGTGGCCTGCGTGCCTCCTTAAATGGAGGTTCTGGAGGAGCTGTCCAATCAGAAGGAGGGGCTGCAGGGGCTGCGGGTACTTTCCAGGTGTGAATTTCAGGGATGAAGTGATCTTCCAGGAGGAAGAGTTTTGGGGGGCATGATGGAGAGTACAGTCTGGTGTACTCCCTACTAATTATCCCAGAATATTTGGAGAAAAACACAATTGTTTCAAAACTCATGGCTCCAGTGTTAAAAGCTCAGGATTCAAGACTTTCTGGCCCCTGGCAGTAGGTTAGGATATGGTGCAATCTTTCTGCTTGGCTCTGGAGTTGTCAGGCTTCTGTTAGGACTCCAGGATATGGTGCAATCTTTCTGCTTGGCTCTGGAGTTGTCAGGCTTCTGTTAGGACTCCTGAGTTCAGGGGCACTATTGGGCATCACACTTCACATCCTTCCTAGCTGTGTGATCTTGGGCAAGTCACTTAACCTCTCTGTGCCTCAGTTTCCTCAACTGTAAAATGGAAATGGGGCAGTTAGGTGGTGCAGTGGATATAACAGTAACCCTGGAGTCAGAAGGCCCTGAGTTGGAATCTGGCCTCAGACATTTACTAGCTGTGTTACTCTGGGCAAGTCATTTAACCCCAAATGCCTCTAAAATAAAATGGGAATAAAATAGTACCTACTTTCCAGTGTTATTGGGAGGATCAGAGGAGATACTTGTAAATATTTGTGCTTTGTAAACCTTAAAGCACCTTATAAGTTTTATCATCATCATAATCATTATTATTACCATCTTTTGGGTCCCTTCAGAAGTTCTATTTCTGTTTGACTCCCCTCTGCTCATTGCCCCTCAGGAATACCCCGGGACCCCCTTGTTACCCAGTCCTCCTCATCTTCCCATTTGCTGTTTTCTTTTATTTTTTTCCAGGTCTGTGATCCCTAGTACAATCCCTAATCCAGGCTCAAGGTCTCATGGGAGTCTGATGTGTCCTGGAGCTTTTTCCAAGGATCAGGAGCTTCCTTGCTTCCTACCTGTGGGTGCTTGACTTCATGCTGAATAGTTCACCTCCAAGACAGAGGCACTCCCTAATTTCAGAACTGCCTTTCAAAGGCATGGATTGATGGAGGGAAGGCAGATAGCAGTATTTCTGGGAAGTTTCACTTCAGGTTTTTAAACTTTTTTTTTCAAATGTTGAGAGAAAAGGACATGATAGAAAGGGCACTGGCCAGAGAATTGGGCAGGATCTGAGTTCTAATCCATATTTTTCTTCTAGTTATCTGGGTGGCCTTAGGCAAATGACCTCTCTTGGCCTCCCCTTCCCCTTATCTAAAATGTGGGGATAGGACCAGGACAGGGATTCTTAACCTGGAATCTGGAAACTTATATTTTTAATACTTGATTTAACATTTAATTTAACATTTAGTTTGCTTATAGTTATATTTAATTTAATCTGATTTAATATTTACTATTAAATAACCATATTTCAATATAATTGGTTTCCTTTGAAATCTTATTTTAAATCTATGAAATTAAATTTATAAAATCTATTTTATGCACTTAAAAATATTATGAGGAGAGGTCCATCGGTTTATTAGACTACCAGAGGGGTCCATAACCCCAAAAGGGTTAAGAACTCCTGGATTAGAAATGCTCTAGCTCTACCATTCCATGATTCTTTCACAATACCTTGATGTAAAGAGGCCCCAAAGAGCCACTAGCCAGGACTCCTGTGGAAAACACTTATGTATTCCTCCTCACTCAATCGAGCTATGCTGTATCTCTGACCTAATTGTAGCTTGCCTTGGGCAGAGGATCAAATCTGCAATCTAGGTGCACGTTATCCTAGGGGGCTCTTTCTTCCAAACAAGAACTTTTCCTCCTTCATTTACTCAAAAAAGAGAAGCTGAAAAAGAATGGAACTGGGTCTAAGGTCCTCCAGGACTCAGTCTGGATTCATTTGGGCCTTAAATATTTCTTCAGCTCATCTTCGAGGAGTTAGGAGGAGATGTCAGCCAATGGGCCCTGCATTTTTCCACCTGTTAAAGGGCCTACAGTTGGTGAGGAATGTAGCTGCCGCAGGATCCACAAGATTACTGCTCCTTGGCTGACTGAATAGTAATTTTTAACCCAAAGACATGAAATGTAAACTTCCCTTCTTCGGCTCGCTGGCCACAGAAAGATGCCGGCTTTAAAATTATGAGCTTTTTATTGGTGCTTCCAGAGTGACATTTTGAACCATGGCGGTACTTATTCATTTCTGGTTATCAGCATATTGTAATGTTTTCAAACTGGCAGTTGAAGGTAAGAGATAAACCACAGCCAACTTCAGACTGAAAGGCGCCTGTGACGTATTTCACAGATTGTTGATTCTCTTTTTTTTAAAAGAGATAGTATATATATTTTTTGACCCTAATGGGGTCACCTAGAAATAGTTCATCCGGGGACTTGAAAGGAAAGCATAAAAATGAAAACTGGAAGGCATCAAGAACTCTGTTCGCCAGTTAGACTAATTTCTGTAGAGGGGAATATGATGAGGGAGAAAGAAGGTTGGTTTTGGCGTCAGAAGACATGAGTTCAAATCATAGTTTTGTCACTTACTTTCTGTGTAATCTTGCACAATTCAATTAATCTTTTTGGTTTCCTCATTTGGAAAAAAGAGATGCTTGGGTCAGGTTGCCTCTGAGGTTCCCCTCCAGATCTGTGAGCTGTTGATGTAGCAGAGAGACAATATGATCCCAGGGTACTGTGGAAATGAGCTTGGTGGGGGGCGGTGAGGGTGGTATGTGTAAGTAATTGGGATTTGAGTGTGGTGGTTTTATACTGACTATACTTTCAGGAAGAAGGTAAAGCAACAAAACTTTTTTTGGGGATATTTATGCTACTGATAAGAGCTTAGTAGGTTCTATTAAGAGTAAAAAATAGTTCTTTCATAGGATGGCAAGTTAAGAGTTAGAATGGAGCTTAAAAGTCATTTAGTCCAATTCCTTCATTTTATACATGAACATCCTCAGAGATGCAGCTAGGTGGCACAGTGGGTAGAGTGCCAGGCCTGGAGTCAAGAAGACTCATCATCCTGAGTTCAAATCCAGCCTCAGACACTTACTGACTGTATGACCCTAGGCTAGTCACTTAACTCTGATTGTCTCATTTTCCCCATCTGTCAAATGAGCTGGAGAAGGAAATGGCAAACCACTCTAGTATCTCTGCCAAGAAAACCCCGGATGGGGTCACGAAGAGTTGGTCATGACTAAAGAAACAACTGAACAGCAACAACATCCTTAGAGAAATAAAGCGAGAGGCAGTGTGACGTAGAAGATGGAGTACTGTACTTGGAATCAGTAATACCTGAGTTCAAACCCCACCTATGGTATTTACAAGTTATATAATCATGGGCAAGTCTCTGAGCTTCAAAATCTCTATCTGTATAATAGGGACAATATTGGCAATACTTTTCTTGAGCTTTTCAGGAGGTTCCAGTGAACCTCCCAATACTTTGTAAGCTTTAAAGTCTTATATTAACATATACAGATACTATTATTACAATATGGGCGGGGCGGAGGGAAAAAAGAAATTGACATGATTACTATATATTTAAAAGAAATAGCAAGGTGTACATAATAGATTTGCAGTGTCATATACAATCATCTTTTTTTTTTTTATTATACTGTGTTATGGAAATGCTCGTTTTATTCCAAAAATCACAAATAAAATGAGTAAAATTAAAATCCCTATGATAATGTGTCTGTTATTATTATTTCCAGAGGTCATACAACTAGCTAGTAGCAGGGTAGCCAGGATTCAAATCCAGGTGCCCTGAATTCAAAGCTGGTTATGGTGCGACTATACTCCTATGCCCAGGCAGAAGAATAATGTTTCTCCCACCCCAGCCCTAGCTAGGTAAGGATTCGTTTTTCAAGCCCTTTCTCTTTATAGCCAGAATCGAGCAGCTTTGACCCTGCTTTGTGGCAGCCCTTATCAATGATCACCTCCAACCACCAAATAACCTTCAAGTTTCAAACCGATTCTAATCTCATCCTCCTTTATGCAACCACATATTGATGCTTCCTGCGTAAGAATATTTCCCCATAGCAAGACTGGTGGCTCTGTGATCTGTTGATTACAGTCAGTGTGATCCCAGAACTCTGTAAGCAACCCAGGTACTAAATGCAATTTAGATCAGCTTAAAATCATAGTAGCCAAGATCATTTGAAGTCACCATTTTGCTTCAAAATGGCAAACCAAACCCCAACTTCGGTCTAAGGCACATTCTAATATCCTGTAATACTGTTCCAAATCTGGTTGCATCAGTTAACTCCTTCAAAGAGATTATGGAACCATAAGGGAGAGGATAATGATTCTAAACCCAGAGGACTGGATTTTGAATTCTACACCCGAGGCTTACTATTTTTATGACCTTGGGCAAGGCACTTTACTTTCTGGGCCTCAGTTTCCTCATTTTTTAAAAAAAGAGGGGATTGGAAATGATTCTCTCTGAGATCCTTCCATTTTATGATTGTCTGAAACAGAGACAAAGGTGAAGTGTCAACTGGTCAAACTGAAACAGAGATTTCACTGTGTTTCATCAAACTCCAGCTGTTGGAAACGATGAATAACTTTGCACTGGCACCGGAAGAAGGATGTTTTCTTCCAGTTTTGTGGGGTGAATAGGAACTGTAGCTGTCATTCAGTAAGCCCAGGGAAGTAAGCATAAGAATCAACAGTCTCACATCAGCAAGGTAGACATGCAGAACGTTTCTCTTGGGCTACTAGCTAAAACCAGCATTCCTGTGACCACCCAGGTGTAGTCTGTCCCTCCCTCCACCAGCAGGTAGCCCAACCCAGCAATCCTGAAGATAGATGAAGGGACAGATGGCCGCAATGCTTTTTGCCTGTCTTCCTCTAGGTAAATTATGGTGCCTGAGAAATGCAGAGAAGCATCTTCAGGAAATACACACACATTGGGCTCAATAAAACACTTTTGCAGCTATATACATTCTGTTTATTTAGGCTTTTTTAAAAGGCGAAAACACATCAGAGTAAACCACTTTCCCCTGCCCCCCCCCCAGATTTTTATCTTGCTTGGTTTTATTGCTATCTTTGAGTTTCAGAACACAGTTTCTCTTGGCACGCAGTTTAAATTAAAGGGGAGAAAGGAAGGAGGGGGAAGAGGAGGAGGGAAAGAAAAAAGAAGAGAATAGAGAGGAAAGGGGGAGAGAAGAGGAGAGAAAAGGGAGGAGAGGGAAGGGCGTGGACTCTTTTGCCAAGGAAAGGCAACAATTGTGAGCCTGTATTTTCCTATTCTTATACAAAATGTAACTGGTATTGGCGCCATTTTGCCTAAAATGTTTTTTCCCCCATTGGCATTGAACCTAGTTTGGACATGCCCAAGAGGAGCTCCTGCTGGCACATCCCAGCAGGCAACTTTTCAGCAGTAACTTGGTGATTACCCCAGGTGCACCCTACAGCCAGGCTATTCACATTCCAGTCCTGGCCAAAGCAGAAAATGCTGACCCATACCTATGGTAGGATGGGGGTGGGGGAAAAGGGAAGGGGGAAGAGCTCAAGGAGAAGTGAAATTCCATGCTTGAGAAGGGCTACTAGGCTCAGGGATCTTCATGGGCCCACAACTTAGGAACACTGAGTTCTGGCCAAAGCTTTTCTACCAGTCCATTCCATGCCCTGTCCCTTGTCTCATAAGTGAACCTACCTCCGTTTTCTCAGCAGAAAAATGATAGTTTTAAGGGGATGGGAGGCAGCTTGGCAGAGTAGAAGGTCAGTTGGCCTCTGAGACAGGAAGACCTCATTTCATGACTTACTTCTGTCTTGGCTGAGTGACCCTGGGCCAATGCCCAAGACAAATCTCTAAGAGTTTAAGTTGTGCCCTGGAAAAGAGAGAGAGAGATAGAGAGACAGAGACAGACAGACAGAGACACAGAGATAGAGACAGAGACAGAAAGAGACAGAGACACAGATAGACAGAGACAGAGAAAGACAGAGAAATAGAGAAAGAGACAGAGACACAGAGAGATAGAGACAGAAAGACAGAGACAGAGAGAAACAGAGAGAAACACAGAGAGACAGAGACACAGAGACAGACAGAAACAGAGACAGAGAGACAGAGAGAGACAGAGACAGAAAGAGGAGAGAGAGAGAGATTTTAACCTGGATTCGTTATGTCAATGAAATCATAGGTCCTGTCAACACCACTGCCTTCCTCCCAGCGAAGCCAGAATTAGGATAGTAGGAGAAAAGGAAGTGGAATTATCCTCGGTGGTACTTTGCTTGCCAATTTTTTTTTTTGGATTTTAAAGGGAAATCTGTAGGCTCAAGATAGCAGGCCTCAGATGTTTAATGAGAAACAAGGGCGTAGGGCAGGAGAGAAGGCCTGTCTTGCTATCATTCTCCAACCTTCTGCTGGTCCCTTTGCTGGCTTCTCCTACCATGCCTTCCAACATGCCAAGGGACTGAGGATGACAATCTCTCTGTCTCTCTGATCATATGTTAGAGTGAATGAGCAGGGTGAAGAGAAGATGGAAGAAGATGAAAAAGAAAGGGGCGATACTGAGGGGCAAAGGGAAGAGGCCTAAATTTGAGGTCAGAGGATCTCATGTCAAATTCTGGCTGTGCTACTAGCAGGGCAACTTTGGACAAGTCACTTAAACTTCTAGGCCTCAGTTTACTCATCAATACTGATAGGGTTGGACTAGATTTCCTCTAAGGTTCCTTTTCAGTCTAAATCTATAATTCTGTGAAGGTGAAGAAATTCAGCGGGGTGGTGAGGGGGACACTTTGGAATACTTTCATTAGTTTAGAAGGGAAGAGGGAAGCTAAAAGCTCCAAAAGACAAACTTGATGAAACCTGATTACTGACCTCAAGCACAGGTATTCCAAGTGAGAAATAGTTCCACGGAGATAAGGCAGTTTGGGAAGTCTGGGCCAAGCCAACAGTCTACTAAACTTATATTGGATAGGTATTAAAAATATGAAGCATAACATTCAGAATTCTTAAAGGTATACAGACCAGTTAAATACAAAGTAATTTGGGAGACAGATCACTAGCAGTTGGGGGAATCAGAAAAAGGAAGGAAAGAAAGGAATAAGCATTTCCAGAGCACCTACCATGCGCCGGGCACTGCGCTAAGAGCTTTTACAGATGTTATCTCATTTGATCCTCAGGACAACACTGTGAGGTAGGTACTAGTATTGTCTCCATTTTACAGTTGAGGAAACTGAGGCCAACAGAAGTTAAGTGACTTGCTCAGGGTCACATGGCTAAGAAGGATATGAAGCTGGAATTGAATTTGGGTCTTCTTGATTCCAGACCTAGCACTCTATCCTCTGCCTCTTCATGCAGAAATTGGTGATTGAGCTGTGTCTTAAAGGGAGACAGGACTCTAAGAGGTAGAGATCAGGACAATTCCTTTTGGCTCCTTGGAACTGGCATTCCAAGCATGCAGAATGGTCCGTGCAGAAGCATGGAGATGGGAGACAGAACGTTGTTAGGAGGAACAGGGAGAAGTCAGTTTGGCTGTATTATAGAATACAGGAGAGGAAGTAATATCTAATGAGGAAAGACAGGTAGGGGCCAGTTTGTAGGGCTTTAAGATCTCTATTTTTATATACTTCATCCTAGAGGCAATAGGAAGCCACTAGAGTTGTTTTGGTAGAAGAGTCACAGGATCAGATCTGTTTAAGGAAAATTATTTTGGTGACAGTATGCAGGATAGAAGAGTGAGGAGAGATGGAAGCAGGGATAGCAATTAGGAGAGTGTTTTAATAACCTAAGTGAGAAGTGCTGATGACTTGAATTAAGATGGAAAGAGGAAGGGAAAGAAGACAGAAATAACAAAATTTGGCAACTGATCGGATATATGAGGTGAGAGAGTGAGGGATCTGGTATGATGCTGAGATTATGAACCTGACACACTGGAAGGGTGGCAGTGGTGCCTCCTACAGGAAGAGATGAGTTTGGGAAAGAGGAGAGTTTAGAAGGGAAGACCATGATTTTGGCTTGGAACGCGGTAAACTTCAGATGTATCTGAGCACCTCCATTTTGAAGTGTTCAATAGGTAACTGGTCATGCAAAACTGAGAAGCCCAGGGGAGATGGATGTGTAAATCTTGGGAGTCATCTGCAGAGAGATGATAATTAAGTCCTTGGGGGCTGATGAGATAGACTAGAGAGGGAGAAAAGAAAAAGGCCTAGAACAGTGGCTTGGGAAACATTCATGGTTAGGGGCTTGATATGAATGATGAGACAGAAAAGGGGGCTGAGAGTGGTCAGACAAGTTGGAGATAAACCAAGAAAGGTGTCCCAAAAACCCAGGGAGGTATTTGGGAGGAAAAGGCGGTGAACAGTGTTAAATGCAGCAAACATTTTGAGAGGCATGAGAACTGAGACAAGACCACCAGCTATGGCAATGAGGAGATCATTGGTCACTTTGTAGAAAATATTTGAGTCATGAATTCTGACAGCAGACTGTATAGGGCAAGGAGTGAGAGAAGGTGAAGCATTGAGAGTGGACAGCTTTTTTTTTTTTTAAAGGAGTTTGACTGAAGAAAGGCAGAGAGATATAGGACCATAGCTTGATGGGATGGTAGAGTCTAGTGAAGGTTTTTTTTTTTTAACGAAAGGGAAGACTTGAGCATATATGAAAGGAGTAGGGAAGGAACCAGTTGATTGAAAATTCAACACAGGAGAGGATGATTGAGGATTCAACTTGCTAGAGAAGATGAGAAGGGACAGAATCAGGTACACATGGCAAGAAAGGCCATCTCTATAAGAGACTGGGAGAAAAGAAGAGAGAGCAGGGGATGATATCTGGGGGTTTCGAGACAAAGGGGATGGGAAAAGTGGGAGCTCATGCCAAATGGTCTCAATTCTTTCAATGATGTAAGAGGAAAGAAAGGTCATTAGCTGAGAGAGGGAGCCAGGGGCAAATACGGGGTTTGAGGAAAGAAGAGAAAGTTTGGAATAGCTTCTGTGGGAAATGAGATAGAAAATCAATTATGGAGGAATAAAAGAATGTAGCAGATGGGGGCTGGCTTCTACATCAGAAGACCTGCCTTGGACACATTCTTTTGTGATCTGAGACAATTCCCTTAAACTTGTGGTGTTTTGGGCAACTCTCTCACTATAAATAGCAGAGAAGATGCTGACCTCCATTGGCTGAGGGAGCTTCTTCACTTGGGGGTCCACTATACTGGCGAAATTACAGTTCCCTTTGTCTACAGAGCACCAAGCTGAAGAAGTCCCATAGGGTAGGGCTGTCCAAGATGTGGCCCCCAGTGTGATTTATGCTGCCAGCCTACAAGCATAGAAATTTACATAAATGCTTTAGTAAACAAAGAGGAGCTAGTGCAGAGCTCTCACTAAAATGGCAAATCAAAATATATTGTCTATTGTTTCAATAAAAACCTAGAGTTGAACAGCCCCACTGTAGGGGACAGCTGGACAGTGATTCATTGACCATAGGCTGTGCTAAGAGCCTACAGAGCTCGACTTTCTCCCATCCGAACTCCCTGTCTTTCTACTTGGCCTTGCTCTACCTTCTACTTCACTTCACCGGTGGGGACCCAAATTTAAGGGAGAAGTCTTGATTTTTTGTGTGAGAAAAATGCAATACACCTGAGAAAATCTGGGTAGAAACAAGAATTCCGTTAACACAAAATTGTAATTGCTGTTCTCCAGATGAAGAGAGGGCTCTAATGGGGAATGCTGATCCCCTAGCCTGATTGGCCACATTTATTGGTTCTCACTGATGAGGAAGACCTAGGAGATCTGATCTGATGATAATAAATAGCTAGCATTAATAAAACATTTTTAGAGTTTGCAAAATGCTGCACATAATGTTCTCTCATTTGATCCTCTCAACCACCCCGTGAAGTAGGTGCTATTATTAATCCCCATTTTATAGATGAGGAAACTGAGACCAAGAGAGGTTAAGTCATCATTGGCTAGGAGATCCTTTTTAGATTGTTCAGATTCTCAGGGCAGACGTGGTTAAGAGAAGCAATAAAAGTATCAAGGCTATCACACCAATATGCTTTATGACACCATGAGTCGTAGAGGTGGACATTGGACTAACTTGTCATCTAACGATTTCTGAAGGACTTTATCACTTCTGGCTTTCTAGTCAGGCAATGCCACATCATGTGGGCAGGACATCAGGCTTTATTTGGTGTGCTAGGACTGGAGGCTTATGGGAAAAGAGATGAATAAATGCATGAAGCCTGGATTCACAAGGCTAACAGGAACCTTCCTTGAAAGGTCATTGAGTATATGTCTTGGGGAAAAGTACTCTCAAATCATCCCAAGGAAAATAAAACAAAAAACTATTAGTCCTCATGACCTCTCTCAGTAACAGAATCCCATAGCTAATTACCCTTACCAAGAGGCAGTGTGTCCTTGAGACTAGCCCATCTCTTCTGTTACACACTGGCCTTGTCTCCTATGGGCCTACACTCTGTGAATACAAGGAGGAATTAATCTTCACCACTTATGGATAGGGCCCCAGTTGTTTCCGTTGAGGGCTTTGCACACAGCTGGCTGCTGTTTGCCTTACACATCCTGCTTCCCCCATTCCTACAAACAGACGATTCAGAATAAACATCCTTCCAACAGGGTGCTCTTTGCTGTTTCCTCCAACCCTTGAAAGCAAGAGGTTTTTAAAAATGAAGCAGTTTTTGAGTCATCAAAATGCCAGAATCACAGAGGATTAAATGCTTTGAACAGCAAGCAGGAGTTTCTATGATGCTTATCTATGTAAGTTAAGGTGGTGGGGGACACTAAGCTGAAGAGTAAGGGTGGAGGTATTGAAAAAGACTACAGCTTAGGTAAGCACACAAGTTAGAAATTCCAAAGCTGAGCTCTGATCCCAGCTATGATGATGATTGATAACCTCAAGCTAGTCAAATAACTACTCCAAGCCTCACTTTCCTCATCTTTAAAATCTGGAAAATGATGAACTTTAAGATCCCTTCTTAGGAAGGTAAAATGTAAATTTTGCTTTCAGATGAATAGGAAGAATAATTTTTCAAGAATGATCTCTTTGAATATAGGCAGTCACATCAGTTTGGATGGAGAAGGTGCCACCTAACCCTACAAGAGAGCACCCAAAATTACTGGTCCATCCTTTCTAAGATGTCGAAGATCATTTAAGTACCAATTATGCACTAGGCAATGTGCTAAGGTCTGGGGATTCAAAGAAAGCCATAACAAAAACAAACCAAAAACCCCACTGCCAAACTCAAACCCCAAATTAAAAATCCCTTCTCACAAGGAGCTCACAGTCTGACAAGGGAGACAACACGCACACAGCTAGGAACAAACAGCAAATATGCAGGATTAACTGGAGATCATCTCGGAGGGAAGTCCTGAAGTTACGAAGGCCTGAGAAAGGCTCCTAAGGAAAGATGGAACTTTCAGAGAGACTTGAAGGAAGGCAAGGAAGCCAGCAAGTGGAGATGAGGAGAAAGAAGACAAATGGAGAGAACCAAAAAAGAAAATATTGTCACTCATGTGGCAGAAAGAGTTAATTATCTTGTGTGAATGTGGAAAGTGTTCGATTCCATGATTAGCCCAATCTCGTCATTTCTAGGGTCTAGACAGGTGGCAGAAAGGGAATCGTGTTGCCTGTGGCAGTTTTCCAAGAGGTACAAAACACCCGAAGCTAATCACATAAATAAATGATCTGCACATAAATGCAGATTATTTTATATATACTGTTTATTCATATGCCTTTACTATTTTTTTGCCTAGACTTGTGATTTCATCAGTATAAGGGCCTCTTCTGAGAAAACTCTACCAGATTGGCACCATCTCTAAATTTAGGATTTTAGAGAGCTGCCTGAGGAAATGTGAAACTGTTAAGTAACTAGCTCAGGGTCACATAGCTAGTATATGTTAGAGGTGTCAATATTTATAAGCTTATCATCACTATTAATAATTTTGGCTAATAATTGCAATAAATGGGGCAGCTAGGTGGCACAGTAGATAGAACATCAGCCTGAAGTCAGAAAGACTCATCATCCTGAGTTCAAATCTGGCCTCAGACACTATGGGACCCTGGACAAGTCACTTAAACCTGTTTGCCTCAGTTTCCTCATCTGTAAACATTAGCTAGAGAATGAAAAGGTAAACTACTTTGTGTATCTTTGCCAAGAAAATCCCAAATGGGGTTATGACGAGTGGTCACTAATGAAATGCCTAAACAACAACAAAAGCAATAAATAATAATAATGGACATTTCTATTAATTTGCAAAGCACTTTATAGACATTATCTGGTTTGATACTCTTAACTTCTCTGTGAGGTAAGTACTACTGGTGATGGGAGGGAAACAAGCATTTGTTAAGTACCAACTATGTGTCAGGCACTGTGCTAAGTGCTTTGTAAGTAACAATCTCATTGGGTTCTCACAACAACCTTTAGTGATAGGTGCTATTATCATTCCTATTTTTACAGACAAGGAAACAGAAAAACAGCAGTTAAGTGACTTGCCCAGGCTCACATCATTAGGAAGTGTCTGAGGTAAGATTTGAACTCAGGTCTTCCTGACTCCAGCCACAGCATTCTATGTACTGTGTCACCTAGCTGCCCCTAGAAAAGCTAATATTTGGAAAGTGCTTAGCACAGTGCCTGGCACACACAATGTATGCCTGCTCCCTTTCCTTTCCCTAATATTTCAGGAATTTCACAGATATACTACGAAACAGACTGCCATACTATGGATGGGGATGACTGAATGAAGGAGCCTGGACTATTTAGGATCATAGATTTAGAGTTGGAAAGAATCTTATAGGTCATCCAATCCACAAGAGCCAAGTCACTCTGGGCTGTGGCCCCAACCAGATTAAAATGCAGTGAGGAAATATTTAACAAAATAAACACAAAATACAATTAGCCAGAGATAATATTACATTCTAAAAACCGAAGTCAATCTGTGGCCTGCAGGGATCTTCGTGTACAGATCAGGAACCCCAATGATTTGAATGGGACACTGCTGATCTTGCCCACTTCTTTCCTCCTCCTGCTCCTCCTCCCATTTTATAGACAAGGAAACTGAGAGGTTCTACGACTTGCCTGGGAGAAAGTAGAAGGAAGGAAGTAGAAGAGCTTCAAAGCAGTAGGGGAGGTTGTTACAGATACCAAACGCCTTCCTAGCTAGTTCCACACTCAGAGATGTGACTCTTGTCTTAAATGTGTCCTCACAAATGTTCTACATGAATGCACATGTATTACCTATTACAGATTGCTTACTGTCTCAGGAAGGGGACAGGGGAGGGATAAAATTTGGAACTCAAAACTAAAAAAATGTTAAAAATTGTTTTTACATGTAAAAAATATATATAAATTATTCACATTCCAGAAAAAAATGTTTTCTTACAGACTTGTCAAGCATCAATTCTGTAAATGTGACTAGGCATAAAATTATTTATCATCAGCATATTAGTTATCATTATCCCATGCCAATAGCAATAATAATAATTATATATCTGTATCCTTATCTATCTTACTGTTGTTTAATTGTTTTCAGTCATGTCTGACTCTTTGTGACCCCATTTGAGGTTTTCTTGCCAAAGATACTGGAGTGGTTTGCCATTTCCTTCCCCAGCTCATTTTACAGATGAGGAAACTAAGGCAAACAGGGTTAAAGTGACTTGCCCAGGGTAACATGGCTAGTAAGTGTGTGAGACTGGATTTGAACTCAGATGTTCCGGACTCCAGGTCTGGCACTGTATCCACTTCAACATGTATCTGCCAAATCTATCTGTATCTATTTATATCTATATAAAAAAGTCATAGGTTCAATAATAGCAACAAAATAACATTTGCTCCCTGTCATTTTCTACCTGTTCGACCTGGATTAAGAAAGATAGTATGTCATACCAAATGGAGTGCTGGACTTGGAGACAGAAACACTTGGGTTCAAACATTGCCCCTGACACTTAAGAGATGTGTGACCATGAACAAATCAATTTACTGCTCTCAGTCTCAGACGGGGACCAAAGACTTATCTATTCAATTATAGACAAATTGATAGGGAGATAGTTATAGATGTTACAGAGAATTGATAGGGAGGATAGACAGGGTTGGAGGCAGGTCCTGAACCATAGCCCATATAATTGGGTCCAAATTCTTTTTGGCTCAGGATTTATTGATCCCTCCTCCTCCCTTTGCCCCCCAGGAAAGAAGGAAGATAAATACGAAGTCTGAGTCAAGGTAGTTGCAAGTGATGGGCAAAGCAGCCTCTGTCTGTGAGCCCATGGCATCAAACATCTAATAACATTAAACATTTCATTCAATGGATCACAGGATACTCCTGATCATATCGTAGCAGAGGCTGGATTTGAATACAGCTCCTCTGACCTCAAATTTAGCATTCTTTTTACAATCAGCTGGATATTTGTTCTGTGTCGTGTTATACACCCTGATATTTGGAAATGCTCAGATAATGGCCTAACTCTTCTAATTTTTACCTGAATAATGTAGACATAGTTTATAATTATATAGATACAATGTAGATACAGTTTATAATTATATAGATATAATATAGATACGGTTTATAATTATATAGATATAATATAGATACAGTTTATAATTATATAGATATAGTTTATAATTATATAATTCTAATTTAGATATAGTTTTGATTTACAGTGTAAATATATGATTTTGGAAAAGTGGACCAATTTTGGTTTATTATAGTTAATAAGCTCTTGCCTCTTTTAGACAGAAAGAAGAAAAATATTATGGTTCTAAAATATTGATGTTTAAGAAAAGGCAAGAAAATGAGTAGGTCACTTAATCACATGATAATATAACTATAGCAGGTAGGATTGGGAGACTTTCTATTTAAAATGTCTATGTTTCTTTTTTTGTATTCCTGCTGAAATCTGGGGACATGGTGCTTGTAGCTTAAGGGATTGGTTTGTTTGGGGTTTTTAATATTTTATTAAACCCATTCTGGAGCAAAGAAAGTTGATTTGGAGACCAGTTGACGTGTGCCCTAATGAAAGAAATTATCCAGGTTGAAAGGTTCAAACATTATCCCCAGTTTTCTACTGTGCTTAACTCAAAGGCAAGTAGACATTGTTTTGCCCAGTACTGGCATCTGTTAACCTCTTGCACTCATAGGCCAAACTTCTTTTTTATGTCAATATAGAGGCAGTGAGAAGCAGGAGGAAAGCATATTGGTTTTGGAGTCAGAGGTCTGGTACTAAAATCTTGACTCTGCTACTTAATAATAACAATAGATAGCATTTTTATAGTGGTTTAAGATTTATCTTAGCAGGACAGCTAGGTGGCATAGTAAATGGAGTGCTGGGCCTGAAGTCAGGAAGATTTATCTTCCTGAGTTCAAATCTGGCCTCAGATGCTTACTTAGCTGGGTTACCCTGGGCAAGTCATTTAACCCTGTTGGCCTCAGTTTCCTCATCTGTAAAATGAACTGGAGAAGGAAATGGCCAACCACTCCAGTATTTTTGCCAAGAAATCCCCAAATGGGGGTGACAAAGGGTCATACATGATGAAATGACTGAACAACAGCAAAAGATTTGCAAAATGTTATTTCATCATATTTTCACATCTCTGTAAGGTAGGTTTAATTATTATCGTAATTTTACAGATCAACAAACTTAGGCTTAGAGAGTTATGAATTACCTAGGATCACATAACTAGCAGTCATCTAAGGCAGGATTTGAATTCAGGTTTTCCAGACTTGAAGTACAACGTTCTATCCACCATGCTGCCTAGCTAGCACTTACTGCCTTTGTGCCCCCGTTCAAATCATTCTACCTTATTGGGCCTCAGTTTCCTCAACTATAAAATTAAAGGGCTGAACCAAACATTTCTAAGCCCTGTTTTAGCTCTAACTCTGACTTTATGATCTTAAAATCTTATCTTGAAACTTCTCTGTCACATCAGATAATGATCAATAGAGTTTCAATGGAAAATTACAAAAATAATAGCATTCTTAAATCATAATAACATCTGTAGAGTTGGCCGCTGAGTCAGGAAAATGCAGGTACCAATCCCATCTCTGACACTTCCTCCATGAGGTGAATGAGTCATTCATCCTCCTGGTGCCCCAGACAACTCCCTAAGATTTTAAGTCACAGAGTAGGTGATGATAGGCATTGGAAGGAAGTCTACTCCTTACCAGAAACTCCTCAAGCTAAGGAAGTGGCAGGTTTAGCTTAGAAAAATTTAAAAAGGCCCATGCTAGGCAGGTATGAGAAAGGACAGTGGCTATTATTTTCTCTCTATCCAACAAGGCTAAGATTGCAGAGGTAACTCCCATGTCATGGTCCTGGATTGTAAAAAGATTTCTCCAGACATTTTAGTAGAGATCTCTATTTTCAGACTATCTGGATGATCCTGGGACCATGACACCCTTATCAGATTTCTAGCATCTACTTGTTTTTCTCCAGAACCTTCCTAACAGAATGCCTCCTTTCCTCCCATTCTAAGCCTGCTTCTAGTGCTCATACCTTGCTGCTCCCTCCATCCTGTCTTCTTGTTCCCTCTCTTCATTCTAATGACCTTGAAGAGGACTCCAATGGTAGGACTATAAGGTATGCCAAGGCCCAAGTTCGAGGAATAGCGATCTAGATCAAATCTCAGCAGTAATATCACGTCTTTGTTGGATCACCATGCGTGTTCTGCTCTTTCAGCTGTGGGTACATACATTCCCAAAGCTCCAGCCCATCTTCTCTTCTCTCTAGGCCCTCTCTCGGTGATCCCACAAGGTCCTGAGGTACAGCTCTTTGAAGATGACTCTCAGACCTAGCCCTAGTTTTTCTCTTTAGCTTGGATTCTTGTATCACCAACTGCCTTTTGGCATTTCTAACTGGATGTCCCATAGTTATCTCAAGCTCAACGTGTCCAAAACAGAACTCATTCTCTTTCCCACAAAACATTGCTTGTCCAAGTTTAGGGCCTTATGGCAGTTAGGTACTGCAGGGGATAGAGTGCCTGGCTTGGAGTCAGGAAGACCAGAGTTCAAATCTGCCCTCGGACACTTACTAGCTGTGTGACCGTAGTAAAGTCACTTAATTTCTTCTGTCTTAGTTTACTCAACTGTAAAATGTGACTAATAATAGCATCTACCTCAAAAGGTTGTTGTGAGGATCAAATGAGAGTATTTTAAAGTGATTAGGACATTCCCGGGTATATAGTAGGCACTATATAAATGCTTCCACCTCTTCCTCCTTCTCCTCCATCCCCTTCTCCTCCCCCTTTCACCTCCGCTCTTCTTCTTCCTTCTCCTTTTCTTCTTCTTCTTCTTCTTCTTCTTCTTCTTCTTCTTCTCTTCCTCCTTCTCCTCCTCCTCCTCCTCTTCCTCCTCCTCCTCCTCCTCCTCCTCTTCCTTCTCCTCCTCCTCTTCCTCCTCCTCCTTCTCTTCCTCCTCCTCCTTCTCTTCCTCCTCTTATTTAACATCTACTATGTGACAGGCAATGTACTAACCGCTGGAAATACAAAAGGAGTCAAAAGACAGTCCCTGCTCTCAAGGAACTTCCAATCTAATTGGGAGACTATGTAAACAAATATGTACAAAGGAAGATATATATGGTGATAAATAGGAGATAATTAGAAGAGGCAGGGTCCTAGAATTAAGACGGGGTTGGGCAAGGCTTTACATAGAAGGCAAGGTTTTAGTTGGGCTTTAAAGGAAGCCTAGGAGGTCAGTAGTCAGAGAGAAAGAGGGAGAGCATTCCAGGTATGGGAGACAGTCAAAGAAAATGCCTGGAGCCAAGAGATAGAATGTCTTGTTCTTGGAATAGCCAGGAGGTCAGTGTCACTGGACTAATGAATATGTGTCAGGGAGAAAGGTGCAATAAATAGCTGATGGGAAGTGGTGTGTTGGCCTGGTTCTGGGAAAGATAAAGTGAGAGCTCACCTATCAGACCTCGGTGTCCCAGGAACATAGTCTGAGTTCCAGTAAGAATATGAAAAGTCCAGATTAGCCCATTAGTTTTGAAATCCTGAAGATGCTTCTTTGGCTCTATAATCAACACAGCCAAAGTGAATAATATCTATAAAACAGTAGAGAAGTGAGTTAAGAACCTATTTTTTCCAGGCACTATGCTGAGTACTTTAAAAATATTATCTCATTTGAGCTTCACAACAACCCCATGAGGCAGGTGCTATCATTACCCCTATTTTACCATTGAGGAAACTAAGGAAGTCAGAAGTTAAATGATTTACCTAAGGTCACACAGCCAGTAAATATTGGCAGCTAGATTTGAACTCAAGTTGTCCTGACTCTAGGTCTCGGCTCAGTTCTCTATCCTCTGTACCTCCTAGTTGACTTAGTTCCACTGAATGCCTAGTCTGTCACATTACCAGCTCAAATACAATCTACGTTCATCTACATGTAATGGCAGACTAGCACTGAGACCAATATTTATAAATATGTATCAAGTATCACTTATGCAATTCTTTACTTGGGAAAGGTTGGGGAACCTGCTTCTGGGATAGTTTTAATGCCCATGTAATGGAAGTACTTTGTAGAGATGTGATTCTGTAGCAGACATTATGTAGCTAGTTCCAGTCTACTATGGTGAATGGGAGCCTCTTTGGCTCTGACTGTGTATCTTGAACTGAGAGTGTATTCAATAGACTCAAGTCAACTAGACCCTTGGCATCTTTTCTTTGTGTGACTTCTTCCTGGCTGATGGTGTTGAGAGAAGAGAGACCATACTGTGAGGCCAATAACATGGTCCATAAATATAGGCCTTGGCTCTTTCCACCTCATATTTGGTTTTTTTTTTGTTTTTGTTTTTTTGGTGAAGTCAACGGCTATGACCTTATGAGTTTCGAAAGACGAGAATTCCAGGCACAAGGAGTCTGGGAGTGAAATCCCAGTACAGCCAGTACAGTATCAGTGCCATGAGGATTTTAGGACCTTCAGGACCCAGCCCAGCAGGAGCCGAGATGAACACTCATTTTGAAATTTTGGCACATTCGGACTGATGCTATGTAGGAATTTCTGTGAGTCTGAGCCCACTTTCCCCAGAGATTGAGTTATAGGTATAGGGAACAATGTGCTCTTGAGTACCAGGAGGGAATATTTGTACTTCTGTTTTTGCCACACCTTTAAATTAAATATTCTTAGTAAAAGTTAACTGATGATAATTAGATAAATAGAACTGAATTATTGGCCACTGGAGGTTAACAGTAGGGGAACCTAACCAGAATGGGGCTTGAGATGATAGCATTAGAAAAGAGACACCCCAACTCCTCAGGGGTACTTCTAGAATTCTAAGTGGCAGCTTGATGGCACAGTGGATAAGACCATCTTGCCTGGAGTCAGGAAGAACTGAGTTCAAATCTGGCCTCAGACACTTACTAGGTGTGCATCCCTGGGCAAATGACTTTATCCCAGGATGGCCAGCTAGCACAGGTTCTTTGATCTGCTTTTCTAAGAAAGACTGCTAAAAAAGGGGTCCTACTTTTAATTGCATTCACTAGTTTAGGGGAAGAGTCAGCACCCTGAATGTCAGAGAAAATACAAATAGAGAAATTAGCATAAAGACCAACAGACAGGGCTCTAACTGCCTGATCAAAGCAATATTGCTATACATTTTACATACATCACTGGATTGAGAGAGCCTTTACATGTGAGCAATTGGGGAGCTCTGAACATATGGCTATTCAGAGAATTGATCAGGAAATTAAAAGATCCTTCTTATAAGTGAACCCCCAAAGCAAAATACCAACCCAGAGAATATATACACTTCTCAGAGCCAGAAGGCACCACAACCCTCATGACTCAGTGCCTAATCAACTTAGTACCAAAAGGTGTGAAAGCCTTCCTACAAGCAAGCTTTCTTTTAAGCAAGTTCCT
>CM053622.1:663711658-663736120 GCA_028646595.1 Phalanger gymnotis
ATCAGAGAGGTAAGATAGCATACTGGATAATAGGATCAAGAAATGAAGGGTGCCTGACAAATCCTCTAATCTAATGCCTTCATTTTGCAAATGAAGAAACTGAGTCTTGGAGAATGTATGAGACTTGTCCAATCCCTCAAGGTCATCTAGGGTAGTGAGTCACAGAGATGAGATTCTAGCCAGACTCCTCTTATTCCAAATCAGTGCTCTTCCCAGTGAACCAGGGAGCACAACCTGATCCCAGGTAGAAGTAAGGGGAGGCCTCAGAAGCTGGTGCCCAGCTCTGAGACCTGAGTCCTACACCATGGTGGTAGGCCTGTTGCACATTGCATAGACCCTGGAAAGGGTCTTGCTAGTGGGTCTACAGATGAACTTACTGTGTGGCCTGATAAGGCACAGTGGGAAAAAAGTCTAGAGTTAAAAACAAGATTTTGCACCTGCCTGAAAGTGGAGCCCACATGTAGTTACACATTAATAGAGGACCAAGGCATGCCTGGGACCCAGGACATGCAATAGAAAACCAAATGAGCATATTTATTGCCAGGAGAGTCGTAATAAATTACTTTTGTCAGCCCCCAATCCCTTTCCCCCACTTTTCATTTTGGGCCTGTCACAAAGCTAAAATGACAGGTGCGCAAACAGCAGTCCTGAACATACAAGGAACATCCTGACTCTTCAGTGAGGTCATGGGGTGGTGCTCAGCCCAGTGCCCTGGAAAGCAGTTTGCAGGAATACTGAATGAAGAGAGAGGAGAGTCCGAGGAAAATGAGTTTCAGGAGCAAAACCAAGGGGGAACAGCATAGGAAAGATGGAGAGAGAGGGAAAGAGAGGGAGGGATGGAAAGGGAAAAGGAGAAAGAAAGAGATGACCAGCCAGTGGATGAATGTCTTTATAGTGCTTTGTGGAGTCTGTATATAATTAAAAAGCAAAACAACATGGTTATGATGAGTAAGTGTGCTAATATCTCTGTTAACAAAAGCAACAGTAATAAAGACACCCAATAATCACACAACACCAGGTAACAACACATTAAGAGATTCTCAATTGTTATATATGACAGCAATGAAAGTGATGATGATAATAAAAAGAAATGAGAAGCCATTTTCTGTGGATCTAGAAATGTGATATGATTCAGGTCCTACTCCTGGTCCCACCCTGCCACTACCATAACCTCCTGCTTCTTGAGACCCCCCAGAAGCAATGTCTTATATTTTCTTTTTTTGGTGTCTTGTCTTTTTTCCACAAACCTTTGTGTTCTTTAACGTTCCTCTCATGAGGAGTTTGGTTTGGCAACCTCCCTTTCTGAGGCTGTTACGAAACCAAACCACCAAACTCTTTCACACAATTGGCAACACTATCAGGCAAGAGCAAAGGTCTGTGGGACCCTGTAGCATTTTGGGAAGAGAGGATGGTTTCCAGGGAATTGTAAAAGGAGACCCTGGTACTTTCCTTCAGTGACAAGGGCCAACATGTTACACTTAGAATTCATGACAAGCTGAGAACAGAAGTCCCTCTGCACAGAAAGCCCCGAGAGACAGCCCTGAGGCAAAGGGGAAGGACAGTCTGGCTTCTATAAAGCTTGTCTTTTCATGCCCATCTCTCTTCAAAGGACAAATTAACCACTACTTGATGTCAATGCTGGCTAGCCGCTCCACTTCAAAAAGGCTAGAACTCTACTTCCTTTGATCTGTGTTCTCCAGACTGTGTTTAAGAGCATAAGGAGTGGGGAAGAAGGAGTTGGGGGATAAGAAATCTGGCAAAATCTTCTCTATCTTTTAAAATTTTTTCTGAGTTCTTCCCTCTGCCACTTTCTTTTAGTCCATGAGATCTGGGTCAATAGTGATGAATACATGAAAAAGAAAAGAAAGAGAAAATGACAACATTTTACTTGGACATATGTATGCAGCAATGTCAATTATGTGAATAAAAATCACAATATGTAAAAATTAATTGTGACTTTCCAAAAACTCACATGTTTGTGGCCTTCAATCCTAAGGGATTGTTCTTGTTTTAAACTGGGCGTTTTTAACCTGAGGTCCGTGGACCCTCCTGTGGTTTCAGAGGGTTTGTGAGATTAGATAGGAAAAAACAATGACATCTTTATTTCAATATAAATGGAAATCCTTGGTAATCCTATATATTTTATTTTGTGCATTTGAAAACATTATTCTCCAGAAGATCCAAAGACTTCACCAGATAGGCTGAGGATCTTCACGACACGAAAAAATGTTAAGAACCCCTGCACCAGATATTGTTTACCTGTCCAACAAGGAATATTCTGTAGATTCTCCTGTCAGCTACCTGTATCTTTGGGCCCTGAGGTCCACCTGCTGGGCTTCACCCTCCTACGAGCCTCTAGTTCATGTAGATTCTCTAAAGGTCTCCAAGTCTGGGACTATAAAGCATGGTTCCTGACTTCTCTAGTTTGGAAACTGTTGCCCATGTGAAATGAGGACTTATTGAAAGATGACAGATTATTCAATTTGGTCTTTATTTAAACAGATAAATTAGGTTAGCCATGCCAATGAACCATTTTGGGATATCCCTCCAAGAACGAATAGGAGCTAATTGGAGCCCCAGACCATGCAACAATTGATTTAGTACAGGACTCTGATACTTCAGAGGTGGAATCTTTTCCTCTCTGATCTTTCTAAATATCAGTTGAGGATAATAATTCCTACGAGTTAGTGGAGAAAGATAACAAATTCAGAATTGATAGGCATTCTTAGAGGAAGGAGAGAGATAAAGATATAGGTGGAAGACTGAGGTATGTCCTGAGATGTCTGGCATGATAACTGAATGCCATTTGACTATTTGGCCATTACCAATGGCCAGATCTCATCCGGCTGTCCCAATATGCCAGCCAACTCAAGGTACATCACAGTCTTCAACATCATCTTTATCCTGCCTCTAAAAATGTATATGTCACTTCTAAGTCTGTTCTCCACACTAACATTAATACACTTCTAGTTCTGTTTCTCATTACCATTGTCATCCTCATTCAATATTTTACTGCATAGCCCACATGTTGAAAGAGCACTGTTGAATACTGTACAAAACATTACAAAAAATTACACAGTCCACAGACCATAGGTTGATATCTGGTTCTCTTGTAAGGGTCTATCAATTTCATATTCATCCAAAGATTGCAACTATAATGTAGTGACATCATAATTCTCCATGTACCTAGAACTATGGTAGTTAATGGAATCACACAACCCGGTGATAAATTTCATATAATGCTGGACCCCCACTTGCCTAAAGAGTTTGTTGTCCACATAAGAAAAATCGACATGGAAAAACAAATAAAACATGTACAGATTTGCAGACAAACATGTTAAACAATAATGAAAGCATGGAGGATGAAGAGAGACGTGTGTATTGTTCATCGTCCAAAGGGGTTAGATAAAGGAGAAAACAGCCATCACCTAATTTACAGTTAGAAAAACTGTTGCAGAGAGAGTGGATTTCAAGGGGGGTTTTGAAGAAATGGGTTGTTTAGTCCTGGAGAATGTTCATTTACTGGCTCACCACTTATTAAATTTTAAACAAACTACCACAAAGGGTAGAAGAAGAAATGGAAGAAAGCTTTTTCTTGATTAGCTTATTCCCCAAAGCAACATAAATGTGTGGACAAAGCGTCAGACTTGGAGTCCGAAGACCTGGTTTGAAAACCTGCCTCTGATACTTACCAGGTGTACAGCCCTGGGCAAATCATTCCATTTCTCTGAGACTCAGTTTCTTCATCTGTTACTTAGAGATAATGGTGGCTAGAGCACATTTTGCAAATTTTAAGGCACAACTTAAATGCCAGTATTACTATCCTCAGCCAACTCTTGGTTCTTTTACTATTAAAGAGAATAAAAGGTGGAAGGCAATAATTTTTTTAATCTTAATTTTTTTTTCTCTTCTATCTTTCTAGCCCAACTGAATTCATTCACAAACATTACTTTGAATACCTGCAAATGCATCAATTCATTCAACAAATGCTTACTGAGAGCAATTGCTGTTATGCGTTTGCTCTGTTTCCAGGCACTATGTCAGGGATTATGGGGGACATAATATTGTACGAAATACAGCCCTTCCCCTCAGGGAGTTCATAATATATCTAAATTAGCTAAATCCTATACCCCTTCTTATTTAAAAAAAAACTCTTTGAAGGATTTTGTTCAAGTGCTTTCATTTATCTCCATTGTTTACACACAAAAAATCATCTGAGAAGATACCAGAAGTGACATGTTGATAACTTAAGAAGCTAAATTACTTTCTCAAGAATTACAGAAGTTAAAATCAGTACTTCTAACATCAGAGTTTGTGATGGACCATGAAAGTCCTCTCTTCCATAAACTCATTCATTCAATGCTGTTAGTTTACTCTGTGGTAACAGATGACACTTCATTTTTGCATAGTTAAGTTTTTTATTGATTCCCCTTTACACTCCCCTCCCCCCACTTTCCTCTCTATTTTTCAGTTTCTCTATCATCATAGTGACTTTCAAGGGGGTGGGGAAGGGGAGTGGTTTCTGGCTACAGGTAAGATCCCAAGCAAATTCAACTAATCTCTGGGCTTGGTGAAACCTCTTTGCTTAGAAATTTTATGACCCACTGGAATTGATGGTTTGTGTTTGCTCTTCAAATAAAGGAACCTTGGAGTTATAGGAAGGTCCTTTTCAGGGGAGCTGCTGACTTTTGAAATCTCAAGTCCTGTTCCTTATCACGCGAGTTTATTACAGGTTTCATAAATGTTTTATTGAGGGACTAGTGAGGCATTGCTGACCAGGGGTGGTGGCAGCTGTCTCCAACTTTCCAGCATTGTTGACAAGATCAAAGGACAGATTTACCACCCTGATAAGATCTGGCAGATAAGATAGGACAAATCCCAAACTGACTTCTTGCCTCTCTGCTCCATGGACAAACAGCTAGGGTTTGCTTTCCTGAATCTTTCCCCTTGCTTCCAGTCCTTTGTTTCTGGCCTCAATGACAAAATCAACTGAACTTCGCAGCACAATTCCCTACTCCACTCGATCAACTGCTGACTTTTCTCTATGATCCCAAACCCCCCAGGAATAGTACTGTTTTGTTTCCATCAACATGTTTGCCACATTTGTACTCATGAATAAAATGGTCTTTTCTGCTGTAGACTTCTTAATGTGATTGGCACCCATACATTGAAACAAGGGCCACTGGAAATAGAAACATTTCAATTTAACACTGAGTTAGTCAATAAACAGGTGGCATGGTGCTGGACAATGTTTCTATGAATCTATGATCCTATAATGAAGAAGGCATTGTTAAGTGCCTGGAATGATACTTGGTCCTTGCCTAGTAGCTTACCATCTCAATCATTATATACCCTAGCATTATATAGCAGAACCAGGCCAGGGGATATTGAACAATCCAGTGCTCTCATCTGATCTTAGACTTCTGAATTCTTCCTGAGTGTGTGAGGCAGGGGAAGAGAAGAACTAGGTGGAAGGGTAGCATTTTTAATCACTGTAGCTCCAACCTTATTCAAGGTCCCTGATTTCCATTAGATTCTCAGTCTGTTTTTTGGAATGTAGAGTACTCATGGTCTTGGGATTTAGAGGATCTCCATAAGAATCCTGGTTCTGTGTAACCTTGGGCAATTTGTTCAGCCACTCTGAGCTTTGATTCTCTGTAAGATGAGCCAATTGCATGAGCTGGCTAAACCCTAAGGTCCTTTCCAGCTCTAATATCAGAATCCCCAAATTGTGAACATTGGGAGCTGTGGTCCAGGCTTGATAGCTTCCAGGACAAGCCTCAGACAAAACAGTGAAGCAGGTAAGGTGTTTTGTTCAATTAAATCCAATAAACATTTATTAAGAGCCTACAACGATCCAGGTAGTATTTTCTTAATGTCCTTCCTTATTTCTCTCACCCACCTTCCCCATCTCTTCTTGATGTTTTCAGTCATGCCCCGTACTTTGGGACTTTCTCTGGTTCTTCTCCTTTATTTAAACTGACCTGTTCTATGTTCTTTTCCCTCATAGAAAGTTGTCGATTTGGAAAGCAATCTGATAACCAAATTTTCACTGAAGTGATAATGCCCGATAAAGCAATTTGTTACCCCTCCAGGAATAGGTTGCTTTTTCAAATGAGGATTTCTAGAATTCATACCTTAACCCAAGGGAATGAATGAATGTAAGGCATTAAGCAGACTAGTAGTAGGAATGTGGGGGATGGAGACCAGAGGCATTTAAATGCTTCTCAAATCAGACCATCTATGATTTTGCCCACAGAGAATACTGGCTCTGACAGCTGATCCTGGTATGTCTGCTATCTCTGAAAGACATACTTAGCCTAGTTCTGAGCAACCATTTGCACTAGAAACCAGTCATTAGGAGTCCAGGATGTCCTAATGGTAAAAGTTTAGAAAACTCTCCCTACCTCTAGCTCCGGGGATATATTTTAGGATAACCATTGAACAACCAACCTGGCAACTCTGGGCCTACCTCATGATTGTAAAGACAATGCAGTGCTATGGAAAGAGGTTTTGGAGTGATCTGGGTTTGAATCCTGGCTGTTCCAGTTAATAATGGCTAGCATTTATTATAGCACCTTAAAGATTTGCAAAGCTCTTTCATATGTTACTGCATTTAATCTTTACTGCTACCTGTGAGGCAGATAGGTGGGGCAGTGGGTAGAGCACCGGACCTGGAGTTAGAGAGACCTGAGTTCAAATCCGACCCCAGACACTTATTAGTTGTGTGACCCTTAGCGAGTCACTTAACCCTTTAGTTAACTCAGGTTAACTTGGCCCAGTTTCCTCATCTGTAAAATGAGCTAGAGAAGGAAATGGCAAACACTCTGGTATCTTTGCCAAGGAAACCCCAAATGGGGTCATGAAAAGTTGGATACGACTGAATACCACCAACAACACAACTTTAAACTGAGGCATAGAGTGATTAAATAACCCACTTAGTGTCACAAAGTTGAAGTGTCTGAAGCAGGATAACTTGGGAAGAGTTTTGGAGGGAAAAGGGAGACAGTAGGTTTAGATGGTTGGAGGAAAGGCATGGGTGAATATTCAGAGGCAAGTGTTTGGGGAGGAGGGTTGGTCAAGCAGGTTTTCATTTATCAGCACAAGTCAACTCTCTGTTCCCTCATTCCCAGGACATTGGAAACTCTCCCTCACTAAATCATCACCCCCTTTACCCACATTCCAGAAGACATAAAGTTAAACATTAAAAGACTATATATATATATGTATATGTTTGCTCATCTTATCTCTTGAGGAACATCATGGGAAGCAGCATGGAATATTGGAATGAACCTTCAATTTAGAGTCAGAAGACTTGGGTCTGTGCATAGTTCTGACATTTACAGGCTGACCTTGGGCTAGCTCACCTCTCTGCAGCTCAGTTTCTATGTCTGTGAATATGAAGGGGTTGGACCAGATTCTAATTCTTAAAAATTATATGATCTACTCTATATGTGATTAATTTGTTTGGTTAAAATATTTTATAATGACTTCAAATTTAGATCATGTTAATTTCTTACCATATCCCTCTCTGCCCTTCCCTATCCAGTGAACCATCCCTTATAACAAAGGTTTTAAAGGAAAGACACCAAAAAAACATGCTTTAGAGCAAAACCAAACAACACACTGACCGTGTGTGACACTGTACACAACATTCCACATCTCTAGCCCCCTATGTCTTGTTTCATTAAGAATTGGCATATACATAGAACCTTGTCAATGATCATAATAATTGTGCTTTGACTTGGGAGGGAGGCAAGTGTCCATAAATCATTAGCTGTAGCCCAGAGCTACCCCAGCATTCCCAGCTGTCTCTTCATCACTAGGATATAGTATATGAGTAAGAAGTCTACTGTGTGTGTTTTTCTAGATATGTAATGACAGATCAAATTTCCTGTTTTTAAGTATTAGCACTGGTCAGAAAATTTATTTTACATCATAATTATCACCATCACCGAAATTCTCTTCATCTTCACCATTATTGGTAGCGATGACAATGATCAGAGCGGTAGTGAAAAGTGACCTAGATTCTCTGTGGTAGAATAGGCTGCTGCTTTTCTGAAAGGGGAGGTGGGGAGAGGAGTGGGAAATATTTCCCTCTCTATGAATGGGCAGCATGACCTATGGTACAACCCCTCTGCCCCAGCACTCCTGAGGCCTCCTTACCTATGGTGAGGGGCAGGGTTGGAGCTGAGAAGGGACAGAAACAGGGATCATGAGGCTAAGGGGATTTTCCAGGCCTCCAAGTCCCTAGAACCACTTTTGAACTTCAAAAAAAAATCAATGCCTAGCATGCTAGGTAGGGTGCTCACAATGAGCAGGGTCTGAGCCATCCTCTGGGAACAGTCAGGTAAAAGTCTGCTCACCTAGGAGATTCTGAGCAATAGGCAGACAGGCTTTCTTTCCTCCTCATGTGGCCCGGCAGAACTTAAACATGAACTCTCCTAAACCTCAAAGGGACAGACTAGGGCAAAGTTGTCCTCAACTTTGTACACACACACACACACACACACACACACACACACACACACACACACAAAGGGCTATCGAGGTATTATTGTTAATAACAATAATTCTGATAGCAATGTGAGTCATGAAATTAGAAGTGTAATTATTTTCATTTTCTAGGACATGAAACCAAGGAAGAGAGAACTAGAGATCTGAATGACAGTTGAGAGCTCCGATGGAAACATGCGTCTTCTGACTTTGGATTTAGTTCTGGGTCTGCTCATCCAGATAATCTGGAAACAATGGAAGTAGATGCTACATAAAATTGATAAGTGCAATACTGGAAAATGAAGTCTAGTCTTCAATTAGGAAAACAGTCCCATCTAAAATGGGCCCAATTTAAGGCTTGGCCATTTAGGGCTTTCAAATACATTCCTGGGCTTTCAGATCATTTCAAGTTTGGATCACATCACAGGGCAGGTTTGGAAGATTGCCATGGTGCCTAGCCCAGCAGGCTGAGTGTCTAGGGACAGCTGTCCCTGATTATGCCCACGATATTCTAAAAGAGTACAGAAAGTTCAAAACCCTTACTTCCCCTGCTCCATCCCCAAGCATCTGGGAAAATGGCTTGACAGCCCACCCTGGTGTGTTCTTCCCTGGATCCCATCCAGGAGAGAGGCAGGTGTCAGGAGGTCATCCTCAGAGCTGGGCAAGGCAGGCCATAGTATGAAGCAAGTTGTCTCCTTCCCTTATAGGACTGGTCCAATTAATTCAAAGCTCCCTGGACTTCCTTCTCTCCTCCATTTAGGGAGAGAGCAGTTGTCTCTGCTGACCAGGGCAGAGAATAGCTCCAGTTGCCATCCCTTATGCTTTATATGACCAAGGCCAAGGAGGCTGGGCCTGGAGTAGGGGAAGATGGGGGGTGGGGGAACTGATGGAGAAGGGGAACTTTATTGTCTGTGAAATTGTTTCCGAAACATTATCAACTCAGATTATTGGCCCCAAATTTCAGTCCCCAAACTAGAGAGTAATAGGCTTTTTACAATGTAGTAAAAAGGATATTAACTTGTGCTGGGATTGTCTCACTCTCCATTTACTTCACTCTTTTATCAATATTGCCATAATTTGACACTTGTGAATGAAGGAGGATTGTAAAGTGTCCACAGATCCTGTAAAACATGTTAAATAGAGATTAGTATTACTACTTGTTTTAAACCCTAGTAAAAGATAATTAAATTGACTGATGTGGCTGTAAATCTCACTTTTATCAAATCCTCACTCTCAATCCTTATGATTTTATAGCATCATTAATGCTCTGACTATATCATTCATCTTGCATGGTCAATGTTACCTGGAGGAGGAGGAGGAGAAAATAGAAGATGAATTCTCACCCAAAACTTTTTGGCTATTTCTTCTGACTTCATGGTTGTCTTTTTTTCTATATGAAAACTGTATGAAGGGATCATAGGTCAGAGGGTCATAAATGGAGAGGTAAAAGGGACCTTGGAAGCCATCTAGTTACTGCAACCTCTTCATTTTACAAATGAGGACATTGAGAATCAGGGAGCAAGGAATATGCCCCAGGTAACACAGGTAATAAGCTAAGAGGCAGGACCTGAATCTGAATCTGAATCTGAATCTAGGTCCTTAGATTCACAGTGGTGGGCTGGGGTCCACTTATCCAGCCTTGCCTAGCAAGAATTGATTGTTAAATTTTCAATGTGAATGTTTCCACCTCGGAAATCAGCAAATGTTAAAAACTGGGACTTGATTTATTGTTTTGTTGGTTGTTTAG
Organism: Phalanger gymnotis; assembly: GCA_028646595.1. NCBI lineage: Eukaryota > Metazoa > Chordata > Mammalia > Diprotodontia > Phalangeridae > Phalanger > Phalanger gymnotis. The sequence goes on from CM053622.1 coordinate 663,721,902, forward strand.
ATTTAATAAAGTGATGGAAAAATATGATTAAGTTTAAACTTAAAAGTTTGCTGCATGTACTTTCCCCCCGCTGGAAATCCAGTTGTTAAACATTTATCTGTAGGCTCCTGTTCCAAACCCAACATTTTTTCTACTGTAACATAAGTGCCATATTTTCCCCATGTCATGTTGCCTCTGAGTGGTCTATGTCTTTGCTTCAGGAGTGCTAAAAGAGTGGTTAATGGATAGGAAAACAATAAACACTCAAATTAGCTTGGTCAAGTCTGCTGCTGGCCATGGGAGAAAGAATAGCCAGCTCTGACTTCTTTGGCCTCTTTCAGCCATCACACTTTAATCAAAGTTCTTCATGGGAGCTGCTTTCAACATTGAAGTTCTCACATGTGGTCGAGGAACAGCCTCCTGTGCGAGAGGGTCGGGATGCAGAGATAAGTAATATGTGAGGCAGCTGAAACATGATAGGAGAAACATCGTGCAATGCCAAAAGTCACGGTCTGAGAGTGACTAGATTTGAGTTGGAATTCCTGCTCTTCTCCAACTGGCTCTGGGCAAGTCTCTCCCCCAATCTTGGAATGCTCACTTGTAAAATGTGAGGATTGTTCTAGCTCTTAAGTCTTGTGGTTCTACAGTTAGGTTAGATACTATAGGTAACAAAAGGGCTCCTAATAAGAGACAACAGGAAACATTTCCATAGGAAGCAATGAGTCAATGACATCCCCAACAGAAGGATTCCTGACCCGGGGATAGCTTGGAAAGCTAGAAGAGCTTCCAAGTGCGTGGACTAGAGCTTATGGCTAAGGTCGACATTCCAGAGGTTCTGGAATAGTCTGTGTTACCTCCTCGGAAGTTAGTACCAAGGCCAAGCAAAGGAATAGAATTGGCCCCGCTCCTTGGGAAGCTATTCTTCTCTTTAGTAATTCTCTAGTGCTGCTCTGTAACTCTGTAACTAGTTAGCTAGCTAGAAGTTATGAAGCACATTAAGATTTGCAAAGTATTTCACAAGAGGATTAGACAGAACTGCCAGAGGCAAGTTCTGTTATCATGTTGCGGAAACTGAGGCAGACAGCATTTGAATGACTTGCCCAGAGTCATATAGCTAGTAAAGTGTCTGAGGTCTAACTATGCCTCTGTTCCTTCACTTCTCCCCCGGTTGACGTGGGTGTGCTCTGGTGACTTAGAATTGTAAACTGTTAGAACTAGAAAGGACCATAGAGATCATATTAAGTCATAGGAGCACAGACTTAGGGGAAGCAGCATGGAACAACGGATAGGGTACTGGACTTAGAGCCGGGAAATCCTGGGTTCAAATCCTGCCTCCATTACTGTGTAGCTGTGTGATCCCAGGCAAGTCACTTAAGCCCTCAGTTTCCTCATTTGTAAAAAAGAGATAACAATAGCACCTATTCATAAGGTTGTTGTGAGATAATACATGTAAAATTCTTTGTAAACCTTAAAGCACTACAGAAATGCTAGTTATTACTGCTGGTAGAGACACTACTTTTTGTTGTTGCTGTTGTTTTAAGACTCTTGGATAATCACAAGTATATTTCCTATGCCAAATTACATTTATCACGCAAAGAATGTCTTAGTCTTCACTATGGATTAAGAATTATTGGGGCGGCTAGGTGGTGCAGTGAGTGGAGCTCCAGCCCTGGAGTCAGGAGGACCTGAATTCAAATCCGGCCTTAGATGCTTGACACACTTACTAGCTGTGTGACCCTTGTCACGTCACTTAACTCCAATTGCCCTGCCTTCCCCCCGTCCAAAAAAGAAAAAAGAATTATTTAGCACTGGATCAACTCCAGGGTTTGCTTCCCAGTTTGGACATTTATTTAACACCTATGTTACCATATATATGGTAACTGTATATATATATATATGTATATATATATATATATACATATATATATACACACACACACATATATATTTACTGTGTATGTGTGTACTGTGTATATGTATGTATGTATATGTATATATATATATATATACATATATATATATGTATATATATATATATATACATGTACACACACAGACACACACACAAACCAAACTACACCTGAGGCTTCTCTGAACTTGTTAAACTCAATCCCTTCATGAGCAAAATGGGATGAAAAGTATCTTCGCTACTGTCTCCCTCACAGAGGGATTATGAAGAGAGCATCTAATGCCCTGGTGGGCCCTGTTGTTACGTTGGAGAGATCTACACTATCCCAATAACAAGCAGGAAGCTTCAAGAGTCCCATCCTGGCCAGTGATGTAAGGACATTACCCAGAAGGTCAGTACCCCCAGTCCACACCAAAGCAGAAGCTCCCAGATCTGTATGCTTTTACACATCTGTTCCTGATGTCAACAAGGGGACTGCGAGCTCCTAAATGCCCTCTGATTCTGGGATACCTGCCTTGACTTTTGGACAAGGCCAAGTTCCCCAAGCCCCTCTGGGGCCCAGCAGTGCTCCTTGGATGGTCTTGATTGCACAAACTGGAAAATGGAATACAAGGAAACAGTGATAGCAGGCCGTCATCTTGGGAAGGTTGGATACACACATAAATGTTTTTATTATCTGCAGTGAAGTGATAGGTACCTTGGTTGGGATCAGCGGGCTGAAAGTTCAGAAGATAAGCGACTCTTAGCCTAGGGGAATAGCAGGGTTAGTGGCCTAAAGTTGATTCATGCTGATGAGGACAACTCCCCTTTTGAACTTTTAGACTGCTTGGCTCAGAGCATGTGGTCAAAGTGTTCCCTTGGCCCGTATTTCATAACCACGGACGCCCAGGAGCCTGAAGACAGAGGAGGAAAGTTTCTGGGCTGCAGCTGCTTAGCTCTTAGTTGTTTTTTTTTCTTTCTGTTGCTGGGTTACCTCAATGGGGTGATTTTTATTTCTGAATCATAAATAGTCTATGACAACCAGGAGGGACAATATCCTCAACAAATATTTACAAAGCCTTCACTGTGTGCCTAGCTAGGGGTTTGTTTAGGGAGAAGGTTAGTCTCTGCACTTAGAGAACTTATAATCTAGAGGAGGGGGTGAGATAGATAAACACACAAAGTAAGAACAGAAATTATATGTAGATAAATACACTCTTGTGCTTGGCTAAATATCCACCAGACAACAGGGGCCGATGTCCCCAACGGAGAAGAACGATTAACAGATTCATGAATTCAAATTCTGTTTATAGTTATTGCGTGAACAATAATGATACATTAGCCCAAGACGGAACCAAACTTTGATGGTAAATTTCAATATATGAGGATAAGGAAAGCTTGAGTCCCTGGTATAAAAGTGAATTGGGAGAATTCCAACATGTAACTCTTTACTAATAGGTAATAAAAACAGAAAATCTTAAACAAATGATTACAAGTCATAACAGAAACGCAATCAGGACCCTAATCAATGGTTTTACCCACTACTCTTCCGAGCTTTGGATATATTAAGTCTTGTTCTATGACATGTGCATGCAAAGTATGCTCTACTTTGTCTAGCTCTCGGTACATACTTGCAGAGCTATAACTAGTAATTTTTGTGCCTTGGGCAAGAAAAACCCCAAATAAATTGAAACAAGTGGAACAAAATGTGCCTTCAAATTAACTTTTAAAGACAAATTTAGTTTGAGGTAGGAGATCTTGGACAGCATCTCATGGGACCTGAAAGGGAGATCCTGGGATTCTTTAAGTCCACCATGGGGTGGTGGGGTGGTGGTGGTGGTAAAGAGTAAGTGCATCTTATTTTAACTAATAATTACAGCCATGTACTAAAACCAGTTAATTCTATCAAGTGCTATGAATACTCCCTAAATTTTAGTGCTTTGAGTTAAAGTTCCAGTCACTTTGCCTTAGAAATTTGCTCACATATGAATATACATACATATACACATAATTACATGAATATATATGTATATTCACAAGTATAGGGAGAGGGACTGGATTTGAGGTTTCATTAGTATAGTGAACTCCCTATACCAATGTTGGTCAACCCTCCCTTACAACTTGGAGTCTTAGAGAGTTTCTTAGACCATGGGATAGATAAATGACTTGCTGAGGAGGTCACATAGCATGTGTCCAAGGCAGGGCTTGAACTCGTCTTTCTGACTCTGAGGCTGGCTCTCTAACCATCACACCATATTGCCTCTCTATATTCACATATGTTCAGATTCTTAAATATGGAGAGGCAGAGTCTGAAGCTGTGATTTCATAAGCGTATGGAACTCTATTACGGAAACTCCCTCTACTCATGTATTCCTGTTATTTATCTCTAACTTACAATCTTAAAGAGCTACCTGGTTTACTGGGAGATAATTTACTCATAGTCACACAGCTAAGTCGTCATCCTGAGTCCAAGGTCTCTCATAAAATTGTTATATACATATATGCATGATGGGCAGTAAGGTGAGTGGGTTAAATTGAGGTTGGTGTGATAGAGTTAATGTAAGCTAAGGGTAACCAAGAAAAATAAGACCTTCAAGGAACTTCTACTGTTTAGCCTAAAGAAAGGGCAGCTAGGTGACACAATGGGTAGAGTACTACTGGGCCTTGGAATCAGGAAGACTCACCTTCATGAGTTCAAATCTGGGCCTCAGGCACTTACCTCAGACACAGAGCTGAGACCCTGGGCAATTCACTTAACCCTGTTGCCTCAGTTTCTTCATTTGTCAAATGAGCTAGAAAAGGAAATAGCAAACTGACTCTAGTATCTTTGCCAAGAAAACCCCAAATGGGACAATGAAGAGTTGGATGCACTGAAATACCTCAACCACAACAACAACACCCCAAAGAAACTCATTTGGAAATCTCTGCATAAGGCATTCTCCCTGACTGGAATCTTTCTCCTTCCCCTCCTCTTTTTTTTCTTCCTATTTCTTTCTCCCCCATCCTTTTCAGAATGAGCACATAATGCTTAGTTCACCAAACTTGGTCATTCTTCTCCACTTCCTTTGCCTAGAGAAATCATTCTGTTGGGGATTTAACTTGAGCATACTTCCTATCAAACCAACCTACGAAAACATTTCTCTAGGATCTTATTTAAATACAAAACAAATACAGCTTTCTACTTCATTCTTAAGAGGATGCCATCTTCCCATCCTAGGTATCCAGAAGAGAGGATTCAGGAGAGAAATTGCTGGGCAATCACCCAAGTGAAAACCCCGAGGATGAGGGCCGAGGGCTAAGGCTAAGGCACTCTCAGTTGTTGAAACTAATAAACCAGACTATCTTGAAGAGTAAACACCATCTTGTTTTGCCAACTATTAGGTTTTTACTACTCTCCAATAAAGAGTGCACATTATTCCATTCAAATAATATTCCACTCATTGTTCCCTAAAGAGTTCCATTTAAAAGAGATGTCAACAGTTTTCACTCTTTAAATTAAGAGTAATAGGCTTTTATAGCATAGTATAAAGATATCGCCTGGAAAAGGCTATATTTGCAAGAGCTCTATTTTGCTTTTATCTATCAATACAGCCCCAATTTGACACTTTGCGAGCAAAGGGAGCTTGTAAAGAGCCCGTAGACCCCATAAAGTAGGTAACATTTAGATTAGTCTTACAGCTCATTCTAGACACAGTAAAATGATAATTTAATTAACTAATGGGGCTATAAGCTCTCCAGTTTATCTAATTAGTTCTCTTCTCCTTTACCTCCTAGCTATTTGGGCTCTTCAGTGTTTACATTATTAACAATATCTCGGGCCATGGCTCATTTGCCTAAAGAACTGAATTTAGTACAGGAGTTCAAGTGCTTTTTTGCCACTGTGGTAATTCTCGCTACTTTCATAGATTGGCCTGGCCTTGGCCTATGTCCCAGGTATAAAGATAGGAGATTAGGTTGTAGAGGGATCTGAATAGTCACATAAATCACCCAGGATGGAAAACTACTTGGATATTCTATTTACTTTATGTGTATGTTTCTGTAATTTAAATATCCACTTACCTAGAGTGATAACAATCGATGTTTATTTAGACTCTAAAGTTTGCAAAACACTTTATGTTTAACAGTTCACTCATAACGAGGCAGCTTGACATAAGGGGTAAGATTCTTTGGACAGAAGGTAAGGAAACAAGCGTTTATTAAACACCTACTACATGCAAGGCACTATGCATAGTGCCTTACGAATACTATCACTTATGAATATTATGCAAAGAACTTTGCAAATATCTCATCTGATCCCCACGACAACCCCGTGAAGTTGGTGCTATTATCTCTATTTTACAGTTAAGGAAACTGAAGTTTAGTGACTTACCCAGAGTTACACAACTAACAAGTGTCCCGGGCCGGGGTTGAACTCAGGTTTTAGTGATTCCAAGCCCAGTACTCCATCCGTTGAGCCATATTGTTGCTGCTGGCCTGAGAATCAGGAAGACCGAGGTACAAATCTCAGATCAGACACTTACTCCGGGTGACTCCCTTAACCTCTCTGTGCCTCAGTTTCCTCATCTATAAAATGAGGAAGCTGGCATTTGAGATCTCTTCCAGCTCTGAATCCTTGAACAAGTTGATTACTTAGGTGTTATTCCTGTTTTTTGCAGATGAGGAATCTAAGGAATCATGGTTAAATGATTGAACCCACACAACCAATAAATGTCAGAAGCAGGATTTGATCCCAGAGTGTCTTGATTCCAAGTTCAGGGCTCTATATATCACATTCTCTCTCAATTACAGAAGCCGTCAGCCTTCCTGAGTGAGCAAGGTTGTCTGTTCTAAAGCTGTTCCTCAGCCATTCTCTTCCCCCCGGTCATTATTTTGGTTTCTTGTTCTAAGATCTTACACGCTTGGCTCCTGCCTGGCAGAAAAGTGTCTTCAGCTCTGCTTTAACCTATTCCCTTGTTTGGAATGAAGGTCCAACAAGAGAAGTGGTTTGGGGTTTTTGTTTTTTTAGCTTTTAAAATTTCCTGCGACAGCTAGGATAGAATGCTGGGCCTGGAGTCAGGAGACCCTGAGTTCAAATCCAACCTCAGACACTTGCTAGCTGTATAACCCTGGTCAAGTCACTTAATCTCAGTTTTCTCAACCGTAAAATAGAGATAAGATAGCACCAGCTTCGATGGGTGGTTGTGAGGACCACGTGAGGTCCACTTACATTTGCAAAGTGCCATGTAAGACCTCAAAGCATGATATAAATGCTAACTATTGTCGTTATCATTTCTTTCTATTTTCATCTCACAAACATACAAGAGCAGGGCTTTCTAGAAGATGATCCTACTCACAGACTTTCTTCCAATACAGAATTTCACTCTGCCACCTTTGGAACATCCTGTCTTGTTCTAGGTGCCACAACTTTAGGAAGGAAATTCACGAGCAAGTACTTTGCATTTCTATAGTGCTTCGAGTCATGCAAAGTACTTGAACTCATTTGATCCCCACAACAAGCTGCTGTTATGATCCCTATTTTACAGAGGAGGAGACTGAGGCAAATGGAGGTTACGTGATTTGCCCAGGGTCACACACCTAGTAAGTGTGTCTGAATGTGGATTTAGTTCTTCCTGACTCCAAGCACTGCGCCACCTAGCTGCCTAGGATCAAAGGATCATAGAGATGGAAGGGACCTTACTGGTCATCTCATCCATCCAACATCCTTATTTTACAGACAAGGAAACTAAGCTTCTAAGAGGTGAAATGGCTTGCCCAAAGTCAGAAAGGTAATAAGTGTTAAGTGGCAGAGCCAGCGGCCAACTCCAGCTCCTTGGATTCTCAATCCAGCACTCTTTCCAGGGTTCCTTGTTTAGACCAAAGCCAATGGCCAAAGTGGAATTTAGCTGAAACCCTGCAGATGCTTCAACTTTGGCTTTTCGGGAATTCTAAGCTCTGGAGCAATGGCATATTTAAGTAGCGAGGAGCCGGAGCAGTGGTAGAGAGCAAAGGGCCTATGGAAGTTGCAGCTGGGATAATGAGCTTTGGAAGAGTCAAGGCCTTGTATAGTTCCTTCCCCTCAGAGTGTCCCACTTAGCCTGCCTTTACAATATCAATAAAACTACTCTGGATTATTCAGTGAGATGGTTATCTGGTTTGAAGATCATTCAGACATTTTCCTTCTCTTGGCTGCTCATCAGCACCGTGACTTGGGTGCTCCTGTGCACAGATGTAAATATTTTGAACTATTTCATGAATATACCTAGGACTCTGTACATCTTACTTGTTGGAGAGGCTATTGACCAGATTTTACCTTATCTGGAGAGTGAGACTATCAGAGTCAGCACTCCTGATTGTCTTTCTCCTAAAGTTTTATTGGGGAATCAAATAGCATAATGTTTGGATTAATATCTTTTGCCAGATTGTTGCAAAATGGGCCATATGGCTGTTTTTTTTTAATATAAATTCAAATAGAGGTAGAAAGACAGCACTCCTATCCTATCCAGGATGATCTCTCAGGTTCCTTTTAGCTCTGTCTTATCATCCTACATTTTTTGTCCCTCTAATGCATTGGAGAGACCATTACATTGCCCCAGGCAACTCTCTAAACTTCAGACTTACAGAACAGGTGCTAATCTGCATAGGCAGAAGGAGTTTCCTATGCTAATGAAATCATAGGACTAGTCCTAAAATCCTATGGATAATATCTTGCCATATTAATTTTTGTCTAGCCATTTTTCAATTGTGTCCAACTCTTCATGACCCCATTTGGGGTTTTCTTAGTAGAGATACTGTAGTGGTTTGCCATGTCTTTCTCCAGCTTATTTTATACGTGAGGAAACAGGGTTAAGTGATTTGCCCAGGGTCACACAGCTAGTAAGTATCTGAAGAAGAGTCTTCCTGACTCCAGGCCTGGCTCTCTATCCACCGTGCCACCTAGCTGCCCGGCCATATTAAATCCAAGAGCAATATTAACCATTAATATAATCATTCCCAAGCTTAATTTTGTAACAATCCGGGGTGCATGAAATCCTTGAAGAATTCTCAAAACAGAATTAATATTTATTAGCTTGAACTTTAAAAAGAAATATGTTCCATATGGTGCTTTTATGAAAATCTTCGTGAGTAAATCAAATGCTCAACAATTCCCAGTCACAGCTTCAAACAGGTGTGGGTCTTCACTATATCAGCAAACCAAGACTATGACCAGGACCTGCTTCAAACCATAGCATTGAAAGCTGGAGGGCGATCACGCAATACAACAGCCTCCTTATTTTTTTACATGGAAGGAAACCACCGGCATCACACAGGCAGAAATGGAAATGGCAGAAACAGGTTTTCATTCTGGGTTTCTTAATTCCAAATCTAGTGTTCTTGTCACTACTTTACACCAGGTTGCTTCTTTTCTTCCACCCAAATGGTTCAATTAAAGAAAATTGACATAAAATACACTCCAGATGTTGTCTAAAGGAGTTTACAAATTAAAGTGTGGAAAAACTCCTTTGCAAATTATTTATGGGGCCTGGGATCAATTGAGTGCTAAACCTGAATGTTTTGGAATTTGAAATGGAGCACTGCTGCCATCTTGTGGGAGAATGAAATATGGCATGGTAACTTAAAAATTTACACAGCCCATTGGAGTTGTGTGGAGTGTAAAGAGGGACTACAGCAAATGGAGAGGTTTTGAATGCTGTGATTGAATTCTGTGGGGAAATTCACTTAGTGTACTTTCCAGGGATATACACATTGATAATGAGGTTGACAGACACATTGTCAGAGCTAGCTCAGTGTTTGGGAGCCTCTGAAGGAAAGTATGGGAGAGAAGAGGTATTAGGATGACTACTAAAATGAAGGTTTGGTCCTGAAGCCGTGGTCCTGACCTCATTGTTGTATGCCTGTGAAACCTGGAGAGTCTACCAGCACCATGCCAAGAAATTGAGTGGCTTCCATTTGAATCGTCTTAGGAAGGTTCTGAAGATCACCTGGCAGGATGAGGTACCAGACCATGAGGTCCTTACTCAAACTAACTGCCAAGCATTCAAACTCTGCTTCAGGAGCACAACTCCCATGGGCTGGCCACATTGCTTGAATGCAAAACATAGGCTTGCCAAAAAGACTGTTTTATGGAGAACTCACACATTACAAGCATTCACATGGTGGTCAGAAGAAGCGATACAAGGACACTCTCAAGGTCTCTCTTAAGAACTTTGGAATTGACTTTGTAACATGGGAGACACTGGCACTGGTCAGCATAGTGTGTCCACATCAGAGAAGGTCCTGTGCTCGATGAGACCAGAATTAAAACAGCTCAAAGGTAACGCAGGATGTGCAAATTTACAGAATCCACCTCAAATGTTCACCTGGACTCTTTGCGCCTGACCTGTGGTAGAACATCCCGAGCTTATATTGATCTGACCAGCCACAGCCAGACACACGGAAACTTGACTCTAGCATAGTGATGCCATTTTGGTCTTCTTAGAGAATGAACGACAACAACCAACCAGCAGACAGAGTCCTGGATTGGTCATCTAGGGAACAGGTTTTGAATCCTGGTTCTGCTGATAGCAATGTGGCTTTTAGCAAGTCAATTAACTTCCATGGGAGATACTGTGCTCAATTCTAGGTATCACATTTTATGAAGGCTCTATGTAAGATGGTTCTTGATCTTTTTTGTGTCATGTACCTCTTTGGCAGTCTGGTGAATACTATGGACCCCTTCCCAGAATGATTTCAAATGTATGAAACAAAATACACCAGATTACAAAGAAAACCAATTATACTCAAATATTGTTATCAAAATGCTCCAAAAAACAAGTTCACAAACCCCAAGTTAAGAACGTGTGGTCTAGAGGACAGATGAATGCTAATGCTCAAATACTTTTGTTCTTATCAATTTAGATGCTCCTTCTAATGGAGAAGACAGGAGGCTATCTGTGTTCACCTACTTGGTGTGACTGTTGCCCCAGTAGTTTGCCACAGGGGGTCCAATGGACTTGGAGTCTTCTTCTCTTTCCTTTGATATCATGAAGGTGCCAGGGGAGCCCTTAGATTATCTACATTTTAACCCTCTCTATGACTATGTGATCAGCCTCTCTCTTTCACTCAATATTTCCCTGATGCCATCCTTTGCTCTAATTGCTTAAAGTTCCTTTTCTGTTATGTGTTGCAGACAAATCGTGCCCATCATGTACCTCCTATTGCCCTCTGTGTGATACTCATTTTTAGTTCTTTAAAGACCATAACATCCTATGTCTTATTCTCATGGGACACAGGCAGAAAATTGGTATTAACAAGATGCACTTTTGTTTCAAGGACTTTGGGGGCATTAAAGCAGCTTTGCCATTTCTGGAAGGCAATTCAGCTTATACTACTCCTTTTAAATTCTGGACGCACCTTATTTTTCCATTCGTACTGCTTGTCCCTAGATACTGATAGTTCTATAGTTGTCCATTTATATCATAATTTGATCAATATACAATCTTTATCCACTTGGTTTTTTCTGTGTAGATGGTTAAGTCAAACTTTTTTGAGTGGTTACAGATCTTTTCCAGTAGACTGTTCAATGCCCCAGGGCTTCATGCAATCAGAACAATCTTATCTGAACAAAGGAACATCTGGAGATTCATTGTCCATAGGAAATTCCTCTCAGACTTTGGTCTCTCCATTGAATCTTTTCCATGACAGTGATGAAGACTTTTAATGGATGTACAGTGTGTTATGCCTCACTTGACATTCATTATCAGAAGGTCTTGCAGCAAGATTATCTCTGGTGTTTTATTTTCTATGGAATCTTGAATAATGGAGATTTGTTGTTGGAAGAGAGCCTTTAAGAGAGACTTTTGTTCCATCAAATGAAATGATTTTTCAAAATAAAGACAGGAAGGTCTGAAAGGGAAGGTATTAAAGGAGTGTTAAAAAATATCAGACCTTATTAATATTGAAAAAAGAGCAATCAATTGAGAAAACATCAACTCCTAACCTATGTGACTACTTTCCACACCATATAAAATTGTTTTTTGAGAATCATTTACACATGCATGGAAAGCATTCTTAATAAGGGTATTAGTGGGGAAAAGGGAGGCATGTTTCCTCATACAATTGACTATAAAAGATGTATAAAAGGGAAGATTCCTTTGTGCATACTATAATAAATACATGTTGAATTGAATTGATCAGGGTGGTAAAGGGCCACTTCTCAGATTTGTCAAGTATGCCGTAGAGGGGATTCTCACTCAATTATAGTTTAGACTTGATGGCTTCTAAGGTCAGTCAGTCAATAAACATTTAAGTGCCTACTATGTTTCAGAAACTATGCTAAGTGCTGGGGATACAAAAAGAGACAAAAGACAGTCTTTGCCCTCAAGAAGCTTACAAATCTGATGGGAGAGACAACATGTAAGCATGTATGTATAAAGAGGATAAATATGAAATAATTAAAAGAGGGAAGGCATTAGAATTAAGAGAGGTTGGGAAAGGCTTCCTATAGAAGAATGAGATTGTAGTTGAGACTTGAAGGAAACCATGAGGCAGATATGATGAGGGATAATATTCTAGGAATTGGGAAAAGTCAGAGAAAATTCTAGGAATTTTTAATTTTTACAAATTTGTAATTTTGAGCTGAGAGATGGAAAATCTTGTCTGTGAAACAGCAAAGAGGCCAGGACTACTAGATTGAAGGGTATGTGGTAGGGAGTGTAAAAAGATTGGAAAGGCATGGAGGGGCTGGGTTATAAAGGGATTAGAACATCAGCATATTTTGTATTTGCTCCTGGGGATAATAGGAAGCCATTGGAGTTTATTGAGTAGGGAAGTAATGGACCTGTGCTTTAGGAACATCACTGTAGTAGCTGAATGGAGAAGAGATTGGAGTGGAGAGGGACTTGAAGCAAGCAGACCCATGTAGTAGCAATTTGGATTCAAGATCTTTCCTACTCATTACTAGGCCATGTGACCTGCTTATGTCACAGGAAGCCTAAGTTATGCGGGGTGGGAGGAGCTTCCTGACCGGAAAAGGAAGTTATGTCACAGAAATTGCTGAAAGAGAGAGAGAGAGAGATGCAATGGCTGCTAATGGCCGCCCTCCTGATTGTTAGAACTGAACAGGCTGACTTCGCTGTACTGTGAGTTTGTTTTGGGAAAGAACCCAGCAGGGGGCCAGAGAGGTTTTGGGCTGGTGAGGCTCCATGTTGTGATATTCTATATGGAATGTTTTGGGTTCCATGCTTGTTATGATGAAGTGGACTGACTGGCTGTGGGAGCTGAGCATTTGGTTGTGGGATACCTTCTATGTGGAGAGTCTCATATACTTTGCGATACAGAACCACATAGGCATTTTGACAATTATCATCTATATTGTTATTATTCCCTTACTCTTACAACCCACCAGCAGGCTATTGCAGTAGTTCAGGCCCAAGATAATGAGGGCCTGTAGCAGAGTGGTGACAGTGTCGGTGGAGAGAAGGGGGATCAGCATGGAGAGATGTTAGAAAGGGGACTTTGACAGGTATCCACAATGGGTTGGCTATGGGGGAGTGAGAAATAGTGAGGAGTTGAGGATGATGGGTAAGTTGCAAGCCTAGGGGGAATGGGAAAGGATGACAGTGATCTAGACAGTAATACAGAAGTTAAAGGTGCCAGGGTTTAGGGGGAAAGACGAGAAGTTCCATTTTGGACGTGTTGAGTTTAAGATGTCTATTGGAACCCAGTTTGAGATCTTGGAAAGGCAATGGAAAATGTGAAATTGGAGGTCAGCAGAGAGATTGGGGCAATTTTAAAAATGAGTAAGCAAAGGGAAAGAACCTGATCATTGACAGTTACTAAAGTAAAGAAGATCTGGGCTCATACTCAAAGGGAGATAGTAAGGTAAAAAAACAAAACAAAACACTCTTACCCTAAAGAGTGATGTCAAATGGCACCAGCTGTGTTGTTAAGTAAAATTGTCTCCTTAGTATGGCTTTTGTTCCTTTTGAGTGGAAGTACTTTCAGCTGTTAAGTGCTAAGCCCCAGGCCCAAAGCCCTATCAGGTGTGAAACCTGTGTGGGTGTAGATTAATGACTTAAGAGGGGCCAACTCGGGAACCAATGGTCGTTGAGGCGGGGCTTGAGAACGCCACAGGCTTGGCTGCGAGGAAAGGTGAGCCAAGAGACAGTTTCAGCAGAAGTGGAAGCTGCTTCGGAAGCCGGAGGCTGCGGAAGCAGGGCTTACCCGTGTGTAGACCCAGGAGTGCGAGCAGGAACTTGAGGCCAGTAAAAATGATTTGGCTAAATACTATCTTGTTTTTCTGTGGCCTCCTGCTTACTCTTGTGAGGTGGGCTTTCTGGGCCTGGAGTCTTTTTGTCAAGATGTTGGAATGGGGAGGCTGGTTCACGGATCAGCT
>CM053622.1:663736220-663750401 GCA_028646595.1 Phalanger gymnotis
CTTAGAGAACCTCTCATACCTTGCGATTTCGAACCATTCAAACATATACATGATTATATTTGAGATTATAAATTTGGCCTTCCTACTACACCAGCCCAAAAAGAAATCTTGGGAGAACTTAAAAAGGAATTAAAAAATCAGATAAGAGAGAATGAGGAAAAATTAGGCAAAAAAATAAAATTGAGAATTTTCATTATAAAGGTGATAATTAAATCCATGGGAGTTGATGACATCACAGTGAAGTTTTATAGAGAAGTGGACCCCGGACAGGGCCCTGTGGGACACCTACAGTTAGAGGTGACCTGGATGAGGAACCAGCAAAGGGGACTGAGAAGAAAAGGTCTGATATGTAGAAGAAAGAACCTAGACAGGAGAGTATCAGGGAGAAGTGTCAACAATGTCAAAAGTTGCAAAGAAGTCAAGAAGAATGAGGATTGAGAAAAAAAAAAACAAATCACTGGATTTGACAAAAGATCATTGGGATTTATATTCTGGGAAGATAGTAGAGTAAGTGAGAAATTTCCAGGGTCTCCAGATTTCCTCTGCAAACAGACAGAAAATTTCCATGAAATGGACATAAAGCAGCAAAAATAAAGGGGTAAAGCAATTGTCCTCCTAAGACACCTTGACAAGATCTCAGAGAAGACTCCATTGGCAGAGGTTTGGTCTGAGTGAATTGTAAATACCTCCAGGCCATCTCCACTGAATCAACAAACAGTAGGCCCTGAGGGAAGCAGACTAGGTCTCAAGAAATTTCCCCTCAGGAACTTTCACCTCACAAATTTTTACCACACAAACTTTCATCTATAAAAAGAATAGCAGATACTGGGCAAAGGAAGACTGAAGGACCCTCTGTTGTTTCTGGAGGTCAGGCCTAGCGGTGCTGACCAGATCTGATCCTGAGCTTTGGCTGTGGGTGAGGAGGAGTGAGCACAAGCCAAGTGAGTGCGGTACCAGAAGCAAGAACATTTTCAGGAGAGAGTGACTGGGTCTTAGCGGAGGATGTGGATTTGATGCCTGAGTCACTCCACTGAATGCTTCCTTTCTTTTTTTTTTCTTTAAGTCAATTTATTTATTATATTATTTATTAAGTCAATTTATTTATTTTAGTTTTCAGCATTCACTATTAAAACATAAGTTTTAAATTTTTTCCCCCTCCTTCCTCTCCCCTCTCTCTAAGATGGCATGCAATTTGATATAGGCTCTACATATACATTCCTATTAAACATATTTTCACATTAGTCATGTTGTACAGAAGAATTAGAATGAATTAGAGGAAACATGAGAAAGGAAAATGCAAAATAAAACAAAAAAAGAAAATAGTCTGCTTCATTCTGAATTCAGGCACCATAGTTCTTTCTCTGGATGTGGATGGCATTTTCCATCATGAGTCCTTTAGAAGTGTTTTAGGTCCTTGCATTGCTGAGAAGGGCTAAGTCTGTCAAAGTTAGTTATCATACACTGTGGTTGTTATGATGTACAATGTTCTTCCAGTTCTGCTCATTTCATTCTGCATCAGTTCATATAAGTCTTTCCAGGTTTGTCTGAAGTCCACCTGTTCATCATTTCTTATAGCACAATAGTATTCTATTACATTCATATACCACAACTTGTTCAGTCATTCCCCAGTTGATGAGTATCCCCTCAATTTCCAGTTTTTAGCCACCACAAAAAGAGTTGCTATAAATATTTTTGTGCATGTGGGTCCTTTTCCCATTTGTATGATCTATTTGGGATACAGCCTTAGAAGTGATATTGCAGGGTCAAAAGGTATGCACAATTTTATACCCCTTTGGGCATAGCTTCAAATAGCTCTCCAGAATGGTTGGATCAGTTCACAACTCCACTAACAATGAATTAGTGTTTCAATTTTCCCACATCTTCTCCAACATTTATAGTTTTCCTGTTTTGTAATGTTAGCCAGTCTGATAGGTGTGATGTGGTACCTCAGAGTTGTTTTTATTTGCATTTCTCTAATCAATAGTGATTTAGAGCATTTTTCATATGACTATACAAAGCTTTAATTTCTTCCTCTGAAAACTGCCTATTTGTATCCTTTGACCATTTCTCAATTGGGGAATGACTTGTATTCTTGTAAATTTGACTCAGTCCTCTATATGTTTTAGAAATGAAGCCTTTACCAGAGACACTGGTTGCAAAAATTCTTTCCCAGTTTTCTGCTTCCTTCCTAATCTTGGTTGCATTGGCTTTGCTTGTGCAAAAAATTTTCAATTTAGTGTAATCACAATTATCCATTTTGCATTTCAAATATTCTCTATCTCTTGTTTGTCAAATTCCTCCATTCTCCATAAATCTGACAGATAAACTATTTCTTTCTCCCCTAATTTGTTTATAGTATTGCCCTTTATATCTAAATTGTGTACTTGAACTTTATTTTGGTATATGGTGTCAGATATTGGTCTATGTCCAGTTTCTGCCATACTATTTTCCAGTTTTCCCAGTGGTTTTTGTCAAATAGTGAGTTCTTATCCTAGAAACGGGGGTCTTTGGGTTTATCAAACAGTAGATTACTATAGTCATTGACTACTGTGTCTTGTGTACCTAATCTATTCCACTGATCTACCTCTCTATTTCTTAGCCAGTACCAAGTAGTTTTGATGATTGCTGCTTTATAGTACAATTTAAGATCTGGTATGGCTAGGCCAGTTTCCTTAGCATTTCTTTTCATTAATTCTCTTGATATTCTGGATCTTTTGTTCTTCCAGATGAATTTTGTTATGATTTTTTTCTAGCTTTATAAAAGAATTTTTTGGTAGTTTGATTGGTATGGCACTAAATATGTAAATTAATTTAGGTGTAATTGTCATTTTTATTGTTGTTGATATGATCAATTACGCTGATAGTTTTCCTAATATTGACCCAACCCCACATTCCTGGTATAAATCTTACCTAGTCAAAGTGTATTATTCTTGTGATAAGTTGCTATAATCTTTTTTGCTAATATTTTATTTAAAATTTTTACATCTATATTCATTAGGAAAATTGGTCTACAATTTTCTTTCTCTGTTTTGACTTTTCCTGGTTTAGTCATCAGTACCATATTTGTTTCATAAAAATTCGGTAGGACTCTTTTGCCAATTTTCCCAAATAGTCTGTATATTATTGGAATTAATTGTTCTTTAAATATTTGATAAAATTCACTTGTAAATCCATCTGGTCCTGGAGATTTTTCCTAGTGAGTTCATTGATGGCTTGTTCAATATCTTTTTCTGAGATGGGGTTATTTAAGTATTTTACTTCCTCTTCTGTTAATCTGGGCAATTTGTATTTTTGTAAATATTCATCCATTTCACTAAGATTGTTGAATACCTCCTTTTGAGTTGAAATCAAATTATTAACAACTCTTCTTTGACTTCAGCCATTCAGCCAATTCCATATTCATCATATCCAACATGTCTTAAACCGTAGGGTCGTGACCCACAGTTTAAGAAGCGCTGAAGGGGTCTCAAGTGGAAAAGTTTAAGAAGCCCTGATCATAGCCCACATTTCTCCATGTTTTGTATTAAAATAGCCAAAGGTATTTTATCAAATACATGGAAAAGCAAGATAAACTAGAGTTATAGAATTCTTCTGATTTACCAGTTTAGCAATATCAAAAAGGTGAGTCTAGCATGACCTGTTCTTAATGAAACCATGTTGAATCTTTGTGGTTACAGAATCCTTTCTTCTATATTCACTCACCATGTTTTGGGGCCTATTCTAGTCTTTAGCAATTACCTTCTGGTCCATTTCATAGATAATAAGAACCTCAACCTCAAATTTGAGTGAATGCAATCCTGTCTGTCCTCTAGAGCCTTTGAAATTTATTCACCTAATTTAGAGCAAAAACTCTTCCATTCATAAAGCTGAACAAGAGAATGAATGTATCTTTTTTATCACTACCTTTGGTGGTTTGTAACAAAATCTTACAAAAGGGGTGGGAAATTTTATAGCACCGTTACATTTGTTGTTCCTTCTCTGTTAATTATTTTGTACAGTGTTCAGTCTACTGTACCTTTCCTACTGTCTGTCTCTTTCCTCTCGCTACATTGAGAAAATTTGTAACAATCAGCTCAATCTAATGATCTTGAAAAGGATTTACTTCATAGCATTCAGTGTTTTACTCTAACCAGCAAAAATCATTTATTTGGACCATGCTTTAGTCCATGACCTCGTGGGGTTATAGATTTAGACCTGGAGAGGACCTTAGAAATCTTCTAGTCCAAACCCTCATTTTTGCAAATGAGGACACCGAGGCCTGAGAAAGTTAAGCTACTTGCCAAAGATCTCATGGGCAAGTGGCAAACCCAGTTCCTTGGAGCCCAGATCCAATGGTCTTTCCATGCACCATGCTTTTGCGGACAATAATTCCCCCTTTCTCTTCCCTTTCCTCAGGTTCCTTCTCACAGCTTTTTTCATTCCACAAATAACATTTTTTTTTTTTTAAATATAGCACATTGTGGTTACAAAGCCCTCTGTATGCATTATCGTCTCTGAGACTCACAACTACCTGTGAGGTCTGCTGAGCCACTGGCGTGACCCTCAGTTTGTCAACCTAAAGAGGTTGAGTGATTTATTGACCCATGCTCATACAAAGTTATTAAGTGTAGCAAAGTTGGGAATCAAACCTCACCTCTTGACTTCTTGTCCAGTGTTTTTCCATTACAACATGCTACCTCTCTAAAGCTACAAAATAAATGCATTTCATGTGGGGGACAAATATAAAATTTCTGGAAACAGATAAAGGAAAGTTACGTCAATGTACTCTCTTGCACTCGAATGCCAGAATATCACAAGTGGAATATATTAGATGATTCTGTTCCTAGTAGAATTCTTTGTTTCAAAAAGGAAAAATAATCACCATGTAAAATTTGTTTTTGAGAGGGGACTAGAACAGCAGTGTGTGCTATGTACAGGTTAAGGCTAAAATGAATTGACAGACCTGTCTGTTTTGACCATTTTTTTTTACAGAAAACTTGCTTTGAAGGCACATACATAAAAGCTAATGCTAAGTATTTTAATCTTTTTTTCATGAGGGCTGATATGTTAAAAGATAAACAGAAAAGAGATAAATTACAAATATACAAAGAAACAAAAACAATAAAAGGTTTGAATTTTATGTTTGTGATTGCCCTACAAAGTCAGAAAAAATAAACACTGAAGAATTGGAAAGTTTATAATAACACCATTACTACTCTTGAATGGTATAAGAAAAAGAAATACAACTTTCTTGGAACATGAAAAATTGTCTTGTAGCAATTAGGAGTGTCCAAGAATGGAATAAGTATCTACAAGGTATTGTCACCATAGGTGTTCAATCAGAGAGCAATTGGTCATATTAAAGATAGTGTAAAGGGGATCCTGGAAGGGAGGAATGGTAGTAGATGAGGAGACAGGTGTGGTCTAAGGGAAAAAACTCCAGGTTGGGACTCTAGAGCCCCAAGACTGCTCATAACTAACTTTGTGATCCAGGGCAAGACCCTTGTCATATATTGGCCTCAGTTTTGCACATCTGTCAAATGGCAAGTCTTAGACTAGGTGGTACAAGGTCTCTTCCATCTCTACCACTCTGATTTTGTGAGGCCTCTGAGATCCCTTCCAACCCAGATCCTGTGGTTTTCCTAACCAATAATATTGGTTCTATTCAGAATAGAGCTCTGCACATCTAAAGTTGGGAAGTCTGCTGGTTTTATTCTCTGTAAAATTATTTCTACTTATTCTGTCTTCTTTCTTTTAAGGCTGCCTCAGTTATTTCTTTTTGAATAATTAACTTTGATTTGACTTATAGCTTACTTTTCAGATAGATTAATAGTATTATGAAAAACTGTCTCCAAATGCAATTTCTAAATTTATTACCCAGACTTTTTTGTATTGCTATTTAAAAACCAACTTAATTTGTTTTTGAAAATAACAATCCCTCTTACTTAAGCCCCTGAAGTCGTAATCTCTTACAGCATCAAAACTGTTACTATCGTGGCTTTTTGTGTTGTGGGGTAAAGAAAATGAGAAAAATGGCAAAATCATATGTATCTATGGATGGATTACTCTGAAAAGGAAATAGGAAAGGGAGTTGTCTAACTGACATTTCTTGAGGCTCTCTATCAGATCTTACTCCCTGTTAAGCACTGCAAAACATTTCAGTAAAAACAAAACTGGCAGAAAATGCTGCAGATGTTATTCTTGCCAAATCCTCTGTGTGTGTATGTGTATCTTGTGATTTATTACCTTAACCTAACTTCATTTCTGTACCCTTTGAGAAGCCAAAGGATGTCTTTTTAATCCTCAAGATTTAGACTTGTTCCTCCTTCAAACTTTGATTATTACTTTGAAATATATGTGAAATGTAATCAAGCACTATTTCTTGGAAATGGAGGCTGACTGTTATGAAATTCTTGTTCCTTAGAACTGTGTGGTAAAAAGAAAACTCCTGGAGGGGTGCCATTTCATTATGCACACAGGGAAATCCTGCTATACGTAACATCAGACTACCAGTGAAAAGAAATGTAGAACTACCAAGTCCTATTGCCATATGCTCATTGGTATTTGGCATTCCTTCAGAAATGAAAGGGGGCTATTTGACCCTGAGCTGTAAATGATCATTGGGCAATGCTTGCATTGCCCTGCAAGAAACCTTGGACTTGGACATTTGTTAACATCTTGTAAATCAAAAATGTGCTCCTCTGTACAGTAAAGTACACTACTGTTTAACAACATGAAGCTGTATGGCAATAAATAACTTTGTTCCCTTAAAAAAAAGAAATTTATTCACCTAAAATAGGGGGCAGATCAGACTATGTTAAGCTTTCACTTCCTTCTCTGTCATAAACCCTGAAGAAGAATTCCCGCCAAGGTTCCCATCATTTTTACCTTAGCAATCAGTCCCTCCGTGTTGGCAAGAATGAAATCCAGTATATAATTTCCCCTTGTTGATTCTTCTTTATTTGAAAGATTATTTTTTTTATTAAGGCAAGTCGAGAAGTTGCTAGCTGCTCTGCTTTTGGCATAGAGGGAGCTCCAGCAGATATTTGAATTTCCCCTGTCACTATTCTCGTGTTTGCAATCTTTTCCCTCAGTTCCTAATCTATTTCCTGTCTCTGTTCAGGTGCTCTTCAATGCTAAAATTGCTTCTGTTGCCTCAGTCTTCACCCGATGCTCCAAGGTTTTGAGCCTGGGAGGATTAGGGCGTCACCAGCCAAAAATAGCTAGGAAAAGGAGACCAGGTTTGGGGGAAAAGATGATATGTTCACTTTTGGATAAGTTGACTTTGAAGGGTTAGCAAAGCATCAAGGTGGAGATATTAAGGAGGCAGTTAGAGATGAGAGATTAAAGCTCAGGGGAGAGATTCAGTTTTACAGCATGATGCAATAGGAAGAACATTAGAGACAGAAATCCTGAGGTCACATCCTGGATAACCTTGGGCAGATCATTGACCTTCCCTTGCCCTCGAAATGAGGTTCCTAATGTATAAAATTGGGGGGTTGGACCAGATGACTCCTGAGGTCTCTTCCTATTATAAGTCTATGATCCTAGAGAGGGAAATGTAGATTGGAGAGTCATCTACATAATATTAATAATTGAACCCAAAGGAATAGATGAGTCTCACAAGTGAGAGATTATATACAGAGAAAGCAAGAGATCCTAGGCCAAAGTTGTTAAGGACATTCAGAGTCAGGAGGTTAAAGAAGATTAGTGACCTTTCCAAAAAGACTAAGACAGAGAGCTTAAACAGGAAAGAGGAGAGCAATGTCATCCAATAAGAATAACTCTCACTCGCATTGTACTTTAAGACTTACAAAGCTCTTTCCTCACAAGCCAGTGAAGTAGATAGTATTTTTATCTCCATTTTTACAGGTGAGGAAATTGAGGCTCTTAGAGCTTGACTGATTTGCCTCAGATCATGCATCTAGTAAGTGATAGGGTTGGGATTCAAACTTTGGCATTCTGACTACAAGTCCTGGTCTCTGTTCACTTTTCCAAAATGTTTCTCCCTCAGAAGCCTAGGAAGGAAAGAGTATCCAAGGGGAAAAAGTAGTTAATAGTGCTCCAGAAATGCTCCAGAAAATGCCCCAGAAAAGTCAAGGAGGATGAGTATTGAGAAAAGGTTATTGGATTTAATAATAATAATAAGGGTCAGTTGGTGAGCTCTAAGACACCATTTTCAGTCTCTTGGTGGGCTTGGAAGCCTGAACACAAGGGGTTAAGGAGTGAATGGGGGATAAGATAAAGAGTAGGAGCCAGTGAGTATAGACTTATTTTTTAGGAGTTTAACAATAAAAGGGAGGAGAGATATAGTATGATATCTTAAGTGTTTGGTATACTTGCATGAAAAGTATACTTGTAGACAGGTGGGAGAAGGGTGGGAATAGCTAAAGAAAGATTGAAGATGAGGTCAGAGTGAATAATTGATGAGGAAAAGTCCAAAAGGAGATGAGAATTATGGGATCAAGGACACAAGTGTAGAGGTTAGTCATGGCAAAGAGAAGAGCCATTTCATACTCTGAAATTGGAA
Organism: Phalanger gymnotis; assembly: GCA_028646595.1. Classification (NCBI taxonomy): domain Eukaryota; kingdom Metazoa; phylum Chordata; class Mammalia; order Diprotodontia; family Phalangeridae; genus Phalanger; species Phalanger gymnotis. The sequence continues at coordinate 663,744,730 of CM053622.1, forward strand.
CAAAGGAGACATTTTGAAGATACAGAGAGGTTTGGAGGTAACAGAGAAGAAACATGAAGGAGCTGGGGGAAAGGCAATCTCAACTTTCTAAATAAAGTAGGAAGGGAGACAATCTGCTAACAGGAGGTTTGGGGTGGAGATGGCAGTTTGAGGAGGGACAAGAAAATTTTTTAAAAAGCTATTGTAGGGATTCAATAAGAAATGAACTGATGGAATTGCTGTGTAGTGGTGAAGACCCAGTTGAATTAACATGGACTCATACTGGATTCAGTCCACATTGAATGTCTGCTGTGACACTGAATGTCACACTGTTGTGACATTCTTAAGCAGGGCCCAGTAACTGCATAGCAGGAGTGGTTAGAGTAGAGGTTGAGGATGATCCAGATGAAGATTAGTGGAAAGGAAACATAGGAGAAGAAAAGAGAGAGAAACAAGCAATGTGGTGGGAGAGGGTAATGCCTTGTTGAACTGGTTAATGATAGAATGTAATGAATCCAATCATACTCACTGCTTGATGTCCCGGTTTTGAGTCTACATGTACCTCCTCCCTGTTGTTCAGTTGTTTTCAGTTGTGTCTGACTCTTCATGACCCCACTTAGGGTTTTCTTGGCAAAGATACTGGAGTTGTCTGCCATTTCCTTCTCCACCTCATTTTACAGATGAGGAAACTGAGGCAAACAGGGTTAAGTGACTTGCTCAGGGTCACCCAGTGTCCGATGCCAGATTTGAACTCAGGAAGAGAAGTCTTTCTGATTCCCAGCCCAGTGCTCTGTCTACTGTGCCACCTAGCTGCCCCATATCTCTTCCCTAGGTGCTTCTGTTTTCTCCTGCAGATGTAGCCTGCCTTCAGCCATGACCACAAAGAGCAAAGAGATTTGAGGGATGGGAGTGACCTTTTTGATGGGAATTTTCTCTGTATTTTCCAAGCTCCTGTAGTCTTAGACCTAAGGAGGAACAGATGACCCAGAATTTCTTGGACCTTAAAACTTAAAGGGGCTTATGGTAGAAGAAGGAAGACAGGATAGCAGGAAAATCCATTATACCAGACCATACAAAAGAATAGGGCATGCATGGCCTAGGGTGTCAGACTGATGAGTCTTGATCTGGGAGGTACCCTCCTCCTTGTACTCCACTGAAATCCCAGGACTTAGTTGGAAAGTTGATGCCGAGGTTGTTGGAGAGTGGGAGCTAAGAGGAGGTGGTCCAAGGGCTACTGGGAGCTGATGGACATGTTGATGACACGGAACCCTGGTGCTTTGTTTTCTCTCTCTGATCACTAAAGGAGTTTAGCTCAAAGCTCCTAATTGCCAGCTGAACTGTGAGATGAATACCTTGCATTCTCTTTCTGCCCAATGAGAGACAAATGATCTGTCCCTTTTAGGCCACTAGCCCAAAGTAATACTTTGGTTACCTTTTGTTTTACTTTTTAAGTTCACCCTTTAAATTCTGATGCTATTTAATTGATATTTGAAACAAAAAGGCTAATGACCACCAGAATCTGAATTAGCATGATTTAATGACAGTGGGTCTAGGAAAGATTTGGGAAGAGGTTTTATCCTTAAGATGCAGGAGACATTTTTACCCTCCAGTGGGTGTTGAGGTGAAGCGGGTGGCCCCTGTTTCCCCATAGGAGAGAGAAAGTATATAAATCAAAATCATCCCTTTGACCAAGGGTTCTTAACTTTCTTTGTGTCATGAACCCCTTGGGCAGTTTGGTGAAACCTAGGGACCCTTCTCAGAATGTTTGTCAATGCAGAAAAGAAAATGCATAAAATTATAAAGGAAACCAATTATATTAACAATAGTCATCGAATTATTTTTAAAAACAAAATATTTGTAAGCACAAAACATTTATAATAACTCTTAGCTATGCAAAGGATTGGAAATTGAGGGCATGCCCATCAATTGGGAAATGCTGAACAAGTTGTTATATACGATTATGATGGAATGCTATTGTGCTGTAAGAAATGATGAGCAGGATGATCTCAGAAAAACCTGGAAAGTCTTACATGAACTGATGCAAAGTGAAGTGAGCAGGACCAGGAGAACATTGTATACAGCAACAGCAATATTATAAGAAGATCAACTGTGAATAACTTACTATTCTTAGCTATACAATGATCCAAGACAGTTCTGAAGGACTTATGATGAAAGATGCTGTCAATCTCAGAGAAAGAACTGGTAGAGTTGGAAGGCAGATTGAAGCACAATTTTTCATTACTTTATTTTTCTTGGTTTTTTTGGTCTGTTTTCTCTTCACAGCATGACTTACATGGAAATGTGTTTTGTATATGTGTATAACCTATGTCAAATTGCTTGCTTTCTCAATGAGGGGAGGGGACAGAGGAAGGGAGAAATTTTGGAACTCAAAATTTGAAAAAAAAGAATGTTAAAATTATTTTTGTATGTAATTGGGGAAAAATAAAAACATTAAATTAAAAAAACTAGTTCACAGACCCCAGTTTCAGAACCCCTGTCTTTGACCAGTAGAAGAAACCATTGAGGCTAAGAATGTGTATGATTATTATTTGTGGGTCCAGAATTTTTGTTATACAAGTCCCTTTTGCATGTATGGACCCCTTTACACAAGTGTACAGTTTGGTTCCACATCGACCTTAGATATGGTAGTTCAGTGTGACAATGCTGCACAGAGATTGCTAGTGGTTCAGACCTCTGATAAAGGGCTCTAGAGTGTGCTTTAAAGCACTCCATAAATGTTAGCTCTAATTATAATTATTATCATCACTATTGCTATTATGCAATTCAGATAACTTAAATCTCTTGGGCTTATCATCACTATCCTCGGATGACAGATTGCCTGGGTGGAGATCAGCACTAGGACACATCTCACCTGTTTGGGTGTACCTGCCTTCTCTTCATTGGCTTGTCCCTGCAGTCTTAGAGACAGGTGCTGTGAATGGAGCATTGGGCCTGGCAAGAAGACCTGAATTTAAATGACTGGATTTGTGATCCCGGGCAAGGCATTTAACCTCAGCCTGCCTCAATTTCCTCAACTATAAAATATAATAATTGCACCTATCTCACAGGATTATTGCGAGGATTAAATAAGATAAAAAAGTGCTTAGTGAAGTGCCTGGCATATAGTAGGCACAAAAAAGGGTTTATTCCCTTCCCCTCTTTAAACCAGTGAAAACTCACTTTAGGGATAAACTCAGCTCTACTAAGAAATTGTACCTGAATATATTACCCACAAACCACTGAGGCCCAGATCCCTTAAACAGTTCCTGGAACAGCACCTGAATTGCACTCCCAAACACCTACACCAACCCCACCAACACATACATCAGTCACACACTCCTTCTCATCATCTCTTCATCTGAGCCACAACTGGCTGTCAAAAGCCTGATTACATCCTGCCAGTTATTCAACATCGTTGTGGCAGCATCCCATATCCTATGAAGATTTCCATTTCAAACATCTGCTTATACTCACACAGACCTACTCACTCAGATCCTTTGCCTCAGACATTCTATTTTTCTACGGGGAAGACTGATTGCCTGAGACTCAGGACTGTGTCATTCAAATAGCTCACTTCTGCCAGGATTTGTCATCACTGTCCCCGGGTGCTACCCTTCCTCTGTGGGGATCTTCTCATTGACTGGCTACCAGGCTGGGGGTGCCCATCTCCATAAGAGCAACCTTCCCATTCTCTCACAGATTAAAGGTAACTGTAGGACCAAACCCGTCCCCACTGAAGACCCACATCCAGACAACTCACAAACCAGCGGGAATCTGTACCCTTCAGTTGCCCAGAGAGTCATACACACACACACACACACACACACACACACACACACACACCCCAAGATGTTCCCTGACTCAAATTCTCTCAGCTTCCACAAAATTTCATTGTTTTCTAATCATCCCTCTCTCTCATCAGAGACTCATACTACTGTTAACTCACTCCACAAATTCAGACTCTTTTGTAAACTGAATAGTCCACCTCCACAAAGGGCCAATGTTGCCAGGTTGAAAATCCCCAGAGAAGGCAGACAGCTGTGCAGGCAGGAGGCTGATTTCTTGCAGCTGTCTGCAATCCCTAATCATCTCCCAAGGCTAGAAGTAAGCAATAAGAAGCCCTCCTGAGGCTGCTGATCATTTAGTGTGTTTTGGCATCAGGGCAAGAACCAGCTCTTGCATATACCTATGACAAATTGTGAAGCAGCTATTGAGTAGATGAGGTAGAAACTGGGTATGTTTGTGATGGAGCTCTGTGTAGTGTGTGTGTGTGTGTGTGTGTGTGTGTGTGTGTGTGTGTATTGGGAAAAGCAGAAGGGAGGAGAAAAATTAGTGATGCAACTGTGTGAAAGCCAAGTATGAGTGTGTGTGTATATGTGTGTGTGTGTGTGTATTTGTGTAAAAGTAACAGGATACCAGATGGATAGGGGCCATGTGGAAATAGTTTCAAACACACTGCAGTAGGGCTTGTGCTTGAACCTTTCAGATAATGGAGGGGTGTGAGGATCAGGGCTGGCTCTGGATGCAGACACCTGCTTCCTGTGTGCCTGGGTGAGAGAGAAAATGTATGAGCCCTGGCCACCATGCCCTGTGATGCAGTGATTCCAATCAGGAATTGGTCAGAACTGGTCTCGTACCATTCATCTGAATTGATATTGTCTGAGTCCTGTGTGGTCTCAGCAACAAAAACAGACCACTCAGCTGAGCCAAGTCAAGCCAACAAGCATTTAGTAAATGTATACTTTATGGTAGGCACTGTGTTAAACTCTGGGAATATGAAGAAAAGCACACCAAAATATATTTTCCTATCTTCCATGTATGTCTAGCCCTGAATCACAGCTACAACAGTCACCAGGCAAAGTAAATCTAGCAGTCAACAAGTATGTATTGGTTGGTTACTATGGATCAGGCCCTGTGCTAAGTGCTGAGGATACAAAGAAAGGCAAAAATAACGCCAGCCCTCAAGGAGCTCATAATCTAATTGGGAAGACAAGCAAACAATTTCATACATAGAAAACATATACAGTGTAAAGGAGAGGAAATAGTACGTGTACATGCAAGAAGACCTGGAGCTTGGGGTTGTTTTAACAATCTGGCTTGCAGCCTTTGTGGGGGTGCAAGATCCACTAACAATCAGCACCCAGAAAGCTGCCAGCACCCGCCAAAGCACAGGTTCTTTTGATCTGCCTTAATAAGCAAGGTGAAGGGGTTGGCAAGCTTACTTTAATTCAGTATACAAATATCATTCACTTAGTTCAGGGGAAAAAGCCAACACTCTGAACTTCAGAGCAAATTACAAACAAAGTACAAATTACAAACAGACCCAATACAGATTCATAGTTACCAACATCTAGGTTCAGCCCGGGAGCTCAGAACAAGAGCTGGCCCAGAGTCACGCGTGCCACCACTGCTGTGGCAAAGAGCTCCAAGGAAGAAGAGGCCAACCCCTGGTTTTTATATCTTTGTCAGTGTCAGGGGTGAGTCACACATGCCACTCATCCACATGACCTAAAATCATCACAAAGAGGAGGACTTAAACCCACGTGGTCTAAGAGCCTCTGCTGTCCCAGACATGTAAACTAGGCCCTCCCTGGAGTTAGCCCCACCTTGGGCCCCACCTTAGTTGCCAATCCACACCCACATAGGTTTTATACCTAATAGGGGTTTGGGCCTGGGGCTTAGCACTTAGTAAG
>CM053622.1:663750901-663772287 GCA_028646595.1 Phalanger gymnotis
TAACATAAATTATATATAATATACAAGTTTTATAACTGTATATATACACATATTTATATATATATTCATTTATGCATATATACGTAGAAAACATATATATACATATATACATACAAGTTTTTACAGGGTTTCTTAAACTGGGATCTATGAACTTTTTTGTTAATTGATAATTATTTCATTATAGCTTCTTTTATAATCCTCTATATTATATTTTATGTATCTTAAAACATGATTCTGTGAAGGGGTCCATAGGCTTCAGCCAGATTGCCAAGAGGGTCCAGGACACATAAAAAGTTAAGAACTCCTGGTTTATACATCTATATGTTCACTTTTCTCTTATTAGAAGGTAAGCTCCTTGAGGGCAACGACTATTTTGCTTTTGTCTTTGTATCCTTTGTATAGTAGGTACTTCCCAAATGCTTCATTGCTATCATTTATGTTTGTATTGTGAAATGAGAATGAGAATGATTTCTTTTATATCCTAAAGTGTTGTTCAGAGGGAAATATTGCTAACAAGTGAGCAGTTCTTACTTAGCATGGCTAATTAGGCACAAGTTAGTTAATGCACTGCCACAGGAATGGGGTGAATGACCTCAAAACAATCAAAGAGAGAATGAACATCCATGAATGCCTCAGTCTAATTTGGGCACCAGAATAAGGTTGTTACTCTCATTACTTCCAAATTTTCACTGCATAATGTGCCTTGCCTTTTAGTTTGTGGCATTTTGCTAAAAGTAGAGCGATTTAAAGTTGAATATTGAGGAACTGCCACGAAAAAACGGTAATTACAGGCCACTTACTTGTGTGTTGGATTATAGGTTAAAGAGGAGTAATGTGTAACAAAATAGGACTGATTTTCATAATCATGATTCTGTGATGGAAAAGGCTTTGATTCTGTGTGGTAGCTTAAAGACTTTGGTGGCCACGTGTTCTGGAATTTATTCAAAGGTGTGGCCTGAATGGTTAGTGAAGAAATGTTATTATACGGGTAATCACCTTTGGGATGTTTATAGAGAGATAGAGGCATTCTGATATGGAGGAAACCACAGGACCAGGAGCAAAGGACCTCTGCCATTTATGACCTGTGTGACTAGATAACTCTTTTAGGCTCTCTGGCCTTCTGAAATGAAGGAGTTTTACTAGAAAATCTCTAAGGTTCTTTACAATTCTAAAAGTGAGGGTGTCTTTCAGTCCTTAAGAACTGAACCATTCTACAAAATTCAAACAAAGTCTGCCATCTTTGGAATTAATTGGTGTCTTAGGACTTAGAACTGAATCTCAAATCCATTTTGGGGGTATATATATATACATACAGAGTTGCTATGAAATTCTCCCTTAGCTGGTAGGGAGAGAGAGGAGTACATGCAGGAGTCAGCCTGGTGGAGTTGGGGTTGTCTAATATCTTTTCTTCTTCCTTTTCTTTCAAATCTTTACTTAGAAAATTAGATGGACCCATGAGTTGATAGTGTGGTTGCTCTGTCTACTAGAACAGATCCTATAGCTTCTGTATCTCTCACTTTCAGAATTCTTGTCTATGAACAGGGCTAGGATTCAAACCTAGATTCTGACTTCCAGACCCACTTCTCTTTTCATTGTGGAATGAGAAAAATGATTATTTTCTTTTTATATTAATAACCAATTTTATACATGGGACTCAAAGATCCTCTTTTTTGTTTGCTCATTCAAAGCCCAGCCTCTCAAGGATATTTCTGTCCTTGCCCTAAAATTCACCCTACCCACACCATCTTATCTAAGTGGAATTCTTTCTGTCATCCCATCTGACTTCATTGTTGTATGCTTGTGAAACCTGAACAGTCTACCATTGCCATGCCAGGAAATGGAATAGCTTCCATTTGAATTGTCTTTGGAAGATTCTGAAGATCACCTGGCAGGATATGGAGCTGGAAAATGAGGTCCTTACTCAAACTAAACTGCCAAGCATTCAAGCTGCTTCAGAGAGAGCAACTCTGATGGGCTGGCCACATTGTTTGAATGTGAAACATATGCTTGCCAAAAAGACTATTTTATGGAGAATGCACATAGGACAAGCATTCACATGGGGGTCAGAAGAAGCGATACAAAGACACTTTGAAGGTCTCTTTCAAGAACTTTGGAATTATGACATGGGAGACATTGGCACGGGACCACTCAGCATGCCATTCTCACATCACAGAAGGTGCAGTGCTCTCTGAGCAAAGCAGAATTGAAATAGCTCAAAGGAAACACAGGATGTGCAAGTTTGGAGTATCCGTCCCAAATGTTCACATGAACTATCTATGCCAGACCTGTGGTAGAGCATTCCAAACTCATATTGGCCTGATCAGCCACAGTTGGACACATTGAATCTTGACTCAAGTATAGTGATGTCATTTTGGTCCCCTTCAAGAATGAAGGACAACAACCAACCAGATTCTTTTCTATAGATTGCTGGAGGTGGAATGATCTGGGAAAGTGCTGACAAGATCAATCAAGTCCTACCCGCTCCACTCCCACTAGAAAAAGTCCGCCTCTCATTATAATATTCATTATCCCATTGATTGTTAACCAATAAGAGTTGATTTTCACCTTCAGGGGCATCACCTTTCCCAAAGGTATTTAAATATTCAACAGCCTCCATGTGGGGTCTTTGATTATTGATTATTTGCTAGCCCTATTAATAAATTGATTTTTAATTACCCAGAAACTCTGTCTCTCAGGCTTTTATTTGTCTCAAGAAGCGGGAACCTAGACCTAGTCATGCTTCTGACATCCATCCCCACAAAGGCCACACTGTGAGCAGACAAGGTATTGCTAACATGAAGAAACTAGGGGAAAACATTCTCGGAGAGAGAATGCGGTATCTAGGAAGTACAATGAGAGATCATCTGATCAGCTTGTAGTATTTCTTCCTAGAATGTTGCAAGCACAACTTGGGTCCCTGTGCCCCATTCATCATACCTTCTTCAATCTCCTGAGTTTCTATTTCCTTCTCCTAACATTGTGCTACCTCTCATTTATGTTTTTAACTCTTTACCATCCCTGATTGATTCTTTGTCTCCTCGACATACTTGGAAGACTATAAATTGTCCAGCCATACTATGCTTTGTGGGAAAACATGGCTGAGACCTATTTGTGTATTTCTGGTCCAACTCCCCTTTTGTGTACACAAGAAAGATTTTTTTAAAAATGCCTTAGCTAAGCCAGGAAGATGTGGAGCATTAAATTACTCCCTTGACACCACTATGCCAAGCTTTCTTTCCTACATATCCCCGTTTTATGTCTTATTTAATATGCATAATCCTCAAGCCACTGAACAAAGTTAACTCTGTAATTCCATTTATCATGGGATTATCTATGATTTTAACAATTGCTTGGGAGACATCTTGTTTGAGAAGAGCCATTAAAGTGGCACTTGATTCTAAAGGAAAAAAAATTTTAATTTAAAAATGAAAAATTAATTTTAAATTAAAAAAACAAGAAAAAATAATAGTGGCTGACATTTAAATACTGCTTTAAGGTTTGCAAAGAGCTTTAGGTGCTACTATATACCTCTTAATCAATCATTTGATAAGCATTTATTATGAGCCTATCATTTGTCAGGCACCGTGTTAAATGCCATAGATTCAAAGACGAAAATGAAATAGTCCCTGTCCTCAGGAAGCTCATATTCTTAATCAGAGACATCTTTCAGGTAATGTCAGTCATGGTACATCTTGCTTTGGGGAGGAGGAGGAGTCATCGAGTGGTCTCCATCATAACATTGGGATCACAGGAGGAGGAAGTACGCCACATTGGAGGAAGAATACCCAATTCATGGATGCTGTCCAAGAGAAATTAATGAGAGAAAGGTGATATAGTCAATACCATTATCTCTACATAAATGGTAGCCTGTGGTGGATTCCTTAAAGCAAATTTCCTTATTAGGAGCCTTTGGCTTAGATAATGAATATGTCAATGTTGTAATTAATCATTGGTATTTTCTTAAATTCTACTTCACAGGAGAATAGCTACAGAACTAGAAAGAACATTAGAGGTTATTTAGTAAAACCTTGTTTTAGTGATGATGTAGACCTAGAGGATGTAAATGACATGTCCAACGTCACAAATGCAGAGCCAGCAGTTGAACCCAAATCATCTGATTCCAAATCCACCTCTCTTTCCACAGCACCCACCACATTGCTGTTTGAATGCAGATCACGAAAGGCAAAGTACCAGGGTGCCAGTTGACTCCCCATTTTCGAACAGAGCAGAGGTCTAAGGGGGAACACTTTGAGGTAGTGTAGATAAGTGTGGATAACGCTTTTATTCCAAATACAGAGTTGATTCTTTCTTATTTGATTTTTGGAAGGGTAGCCAATGATGTATTAGTTTGACCTGGCGTAGAATTTGTGATTCTGATATCATCATTTTCCATCATGACTTCACAGAGGAACAAAGGAGTGGGCCCATAGAAAAAGGACCTTAAGGAAGTGCTGAGTTGGAAGGTGACAGAAGGGTGTCTCTGTTGGGATCTCTTACCCACAACCCAAATGTAAGGGATTAAAATGAGGTCTCAAGTACAGACACTTCTTTTATTTCCAACAAACGATCTATGCTACATGTGTAATCTCTTGTCCCTGCTGCATTCATAGTTTATTATGGTGGAAGATATCATTGGACATGCAAGACAGAAATAGGGAATTGTTAATAAAGACAGGACCAAAAGAATCAAGGCAGCACCTGTGCCTGATGCATAGTAGACACTTAATAAATGCTTATTGACTTGAATGTGAGCTGAATTGATGGGGTTAATGTGGTCAAAAGATATACTGGAAATGGAAATACAAATTCAGATCCACTACAAAGGACTCTGAAAACCAGGTGTTCAGATCTTGTGCCCATTGCCTGGGAAACTAAACCCCAAATTGTGTAGGAGACCTGGAATCCGGGCCTTGTGAGAAATAATACAGGATAACAGAAAAATAGAAAAAAAAATCAAGAAGCAAAGAAACCACCAAACCCTTCTCTGAAACCAGGATGTGGCAGCTACTCATTTCCATCTTCATTGTGTTTATGTTCCACAGTGCTATATATAGAGAGAAGACAATAATAATAAAAATAAAACCCCAGCAAGCTTAACATATGCAAAGAAAGGAACGCAATAGCCCTGAGCCAATTTGAGGGAGGCTAATGCAACCAGCAGCCTAGGCAGGGGAGAGAGAACATGATTCCTTTGGGAGCAATTATGGGGGATGGGACAAGTGCAGACTTGAATAAGGAGGAATGCTGATAGAGGAAGCAGCTTGGATTTCTGAGAAACCTTACCAAAGAGAAGAAAAAAAATTGATGACTCAAGAGGCTTGCTCACTGGGGCTCCTGCCAGCCCACTGTTGGCTCATAAGCAAGGCATCAGAAGAGCATACCTGCTGCAGGTTGATTTAAAAAAATATTAATTCTTTTTACTGGGACACCATAGGAATTTCCTAACAAGCACTCACATTTCCCCCTGAAAAGTACCTATCCGGACAATAGCTAATTGATCGATTGTTAACAGAAAGGAAGAATGTGTTTCACCTTGGACAACAACTGACTGGCCTGCCAGCCCTAGGCACGTCATCATAGCTCACTGAGACTTAGTGTCCTCACCTGCCAAATGAGGCTATAATAACACCTGCCTCAAAAAAGGGTGTTGGGAGGATTAGATGAAGTAATAGAAATAAATATACTTGAAAAACCCAAAAGAGAAATATAAATGTGAGCTATCATCATCATCACCATCACCATCATCGCCATCACCATCACCATCACCATCACCATCATCAGATAGACAGTGTAGTATAAGGTGTAGAGAGCTGGCCTTGGAATCAGGGCTGCCCAGGGTTCATGCCCTATTTCTGAAATGTGCTGGCTATACTATCCTGGCTAAGCACTGTACTAAGCATTTTACAATAATTAGCTCGTTTGGTCCCCATAAACCTGAGAGGTAGCTACTGTGATTATCCCCATTTTATAGTTGCGGAAACTGAGGTAGACAGGGATTAAGTGACTTGCCCAGGGCCACACATCTAGTGAGTGTCAGAAGCTGGATTTGAACTCATTTTTACTGATTCCAGGCTCAATGCTCCATCCATTGTGCCACCGGGCCATCCTGGGGAAGGCATCGTGTCTCAAGGCAACTTTTTTTTTTGGAGGGGAGAAGGCAGGGCAATTGAGGTTAAGTGACTTGCCTAAGGTCACACAACCAGTAAGTATGTCAAGTGTCTGAGGCTGGATTTGAATTCAGGTCCTTCTGACTCCAGGGCCGGCTCTCTACGCACTGCGCCACCTAGCTACCCCCAAGGCAACTTTTTAAGACAGAGAAGGTGCTCCTTTGTTTTGGTGTAGGATGTTCCCCATGCACAGCTCCCTATACCAAATGAAATCAAAGGTCTGGTTAAATATCTCTATTTTTCTGTATTTCTATCTGTATATAGATACACACACACACACACACACACACACACACATACATATTTCCCTGTCCCTCTCTCCCTCATTCTCTCCCTTTTCTCTCTGGCTTTCTCTGTGTCTCTTCCTCTCTCTCCCCTTCCCTCCCTCTCCCTTTATATATTTTTATACTCTCTCTGTATCTGTCTCTGTCTCTCTCTCTCTCTATATATATATGTATATATATGTGTGTATATATAAATATATCTATATATCTATATCTCCCTCCCCTTTCCCCCTCCTTCTCTCTCTCTTTGTGTCTCCTCCTTTCTTTGTCTCTCTGTTTCTCTCTGTACCTCTCTCCCCTCTTTCTCTTTCTCTCCCCTCCTTCTCTCCCTGCCTTCTCTCTCTCTCTCTCTCTCTCTCTCTCTCTCTCTCTCTCTCTCTCTCTCTCTCTCTCTCTCTCTCTGTCTCTCTCTCTCTCTTTCTCTCTCACTATTTTTGCTGCTTCTCTGACCCTAATTCCATCTATTGATTTTCCTGTGATTTTGCTCAGTGTGCAATGCCATTTGTAAAAACCAGACTATCACCATGAGCTACCACTGGTTGGCTAGGACTAATCCAACTACCAGAGCTGGGGTCTGAAGGCACTGTTTCCTGGCTGCCGCAGAGTTAGAGGCACCTGTGGTAAGCCAAACTGAAAAAATACTCTCAATTCCACTTTACAAAGCTTCCTTAATGTCCTTAATTTTTCCTGTTACAGGCTTTCCACAATATATCATTTTGCCCTTTGCCATTGAACCTTCCCTCGTAACAAAGAAAAACAGTTAAATGAAACAGACAAAGTGATGCATCTGCCAGCATATGCAGCCTTCCTGACCTGTAGACTCCCACCTCTATCTTCAGGAGAGGTGATTTTATTTATCTGCCCTCTGGGACCAAGATAGATCCTTACAATTAATCTGTATTCAAATGTCTTCTGATGTTATTTTTGTTTACATTTTTGTAGTCATGTTTTGCTCACTTGTTTTTCTTTTTTTGCTTTGCATCAGTTCATGTAAGCCTCATCATGTTTTTTTCTGGAGTCTTCATATTTATCATTTATTATGGTACAATAGTACACCACAGTTTGTTCAACTGTTCCCTCAACTGATGGACATCTCTTTGGTTTCAGCGGTTTTTGCTGCTATGGATTTTTAAAATATATATGGGACCTTTCTCATATACTCACCCTTGGTGGCACAGTGGATAGGTGACATGAGTCCAAATCTAGCCTCAGGCATTTACTCTTTCTTTGACACTAGGCAAGTCACTTAACTTCTGTTTATCTTAGTTTCTTCAACTGAAAAGTGAGGATAATAATACCAGTTACCTTACAGAGTTTTTGTGAGGATCAAATAAGATTAATATTTGTAAAGTGCTTAGCATAGTACCTAGCGCATAGTAAGTGCTTAATAAATGCTTGTTTTATACATTTGTTCATTCCTGTCTTTGACCTCCTCGGAATGTAAATTCAGGGGTGAGATCAATGGTAAATAGGAATTGATTGTTTGGTACTTTTCCTGTCTAGCTCCAAAGTGTTTTTCAGAATGACTACACCGATCCATAGTTCTACCAACTTTATTCTGTATCTATTTTTCTTAATGGAAGAGATCCAGCTTTAAGTAGCTTCAGTGCAAATAAGAGGGCTATGATAGGTACTGTGTGCTTTCATCCAACCATTCAATATTGGCTCAATGATTTAAATTGTTTTTAAAAATTCCAACTTATTTTTATTGATGTCTTTTTTAAATAGCGCATTCCTTTCCAAATATGTATCTTCCCCCTTCCCAACTAAGTTATTACTTGTAATAGAGATTAATAATTATTACTAACAATACTAGCTAACAATAAAAGCTAATAATAGACTACTTGCTATGTACCAGGCACTGTGTTACATACTTTACAATGATCATTCTATTTGATGCTTATAACAACCCCAGGAGGTGGGTGCTACCTATCTCTAGGTAGTACTTTTATTACCCTCACTTTATAGAGAAGGAAACTGAGGCAAAGAGTGATTAAGTGACTTGTCCAGGGTCATACAGTTATTAAGTATCAGCAACTGGATTTGAACTCAGGTCTTCCCAACTCCTCTATCTTAGGTATTTCTAAAGATTAATAAAGAAAAAAAAGCAGTTCCGCAGAACTAACACATTGTTTCTAACATCATACACAATATATCATATCTTTAATTCTTTATCTCTGCGATTAAAGGAGGGAGGTCTATTTTTTCAACTTCCCTGGGGCCAAGCTTGGCCATTATCATTGTACTGTGACCAGTTGCAAGTTTTGTACTTTCCAATTGTTTCATTGAAGTCATTATGTTTATTGTGTTCCTGGTTCTGCTTACTTCACTTTCCATACTTTTCTGAATCCTTCATATTCATCATTCCTTATGACACTGTAATATTGCATTGCATTCATGTACCACAATTTTCTTAGCCATACTCTAATCGATGAGCACCCTTTGTTTCTAGTTCTTTGCTGCCAAAAAATGTGCTGTTATAAATATCTTAATATGTGTGGGGTATTTCTTTCATCTTTAACTTCTTTGAGGGTATTTGCTTAGCAGTAGTATCTCTGGGTAAAAGAGTATGGCACTTTGATTACTTCTTCATATCACTCCAAATATTTTCTAGAATTATTGGGTCAATTCATAGTTCCATTAACAGTGCATTAGTGTGTTCATCTCTCTACAACTCCTCCAACGTGAACTATCAATGTTTTTACCTTTGCCAATTTGCTGGATGTGAGGAGGAAATCTCAGTTTGTGAGTGTGTGTTTTCTTTTATTGTTAGTGATTTGGAGGGATCTTTCATATGCATGTTAATAGTTTGCAATTCTTTTTGATAACTTTTTTTTTCTTTTTGACCACTTATCCAACAGGGAAAGTCTCTTGGTCATATTTTTGTATTAGTTCTCTATATATCTTAGATATCAGATCCATAATAGAAACTCGATATAAATCTCCCTCCTTCACCAATTAATAGTTAGGCAAATACCTTGAGAGAAACTCTTAGACACATATTCTTTTATTCTAGTTTTTAAAATAATATTTTATTCCCCCTCAATTACATATAAAAACAGTTTCAACATTCTTTTTTTTTAAATCTTGAGTTCCAAATTCTGTCCCTCCCTCCCATCCTCCCCTCCCTTTTCCTCCCTTCTCTGGGACAGTGAGTAATCTGATATAGATTATATACGTATAATCATGTAAAACATATTTCCATATTAGTCATTTTGTGGAAGAAAACTTGAGCCAAAAAAGGAAAAAATGGAAAGAAGGTAAAAATAGTATACTTTGGTCTGTATTCAGACACCATCAATTTCTTCCCCCGAGGTGGACAGCATTTTTCATCATGAATCTTTTGGGATTGTCTTGGATCATTGTATTGCTGAGAATAGCTAAGTCATTCACAGTTGTTCATTGTTACAATGTTGCTGTCACTGTGTACAATGTTTTCCTTGTTCTGCTCACTTCACTCTGCATCAGTTCATGTAAGTCTTTCCAGGTTTTCCTGTAATCATTCTGCTCATTAGACACATATTCTAAAACACACCTAAAATTCTGCTAATTTGCTTAAAGTTTTAAATAGCTTCAAGTAGATCACCTGAGACATTTTTGTCTTGCTTTGCTAACAATTTTTTCTCAGAAGGTAGAGGAAGCAAGGAGGTAAATTGCTACTCTGAACTTAATTCTGACCAATAAGTTTGGTAACATGGAGTTGACAGGAATCTTAAGAGAAAGTTACTATGACATTTTAGAGTTCTAAATTCTCAGTGAGGAGAAAATTGAGTATAATCAGCCGTGCAGCCTACACTTTAGGACGACAGATTTCAAGAAGTAAGAGAAATGATAGTTTTGACCTCATAACCTGAGAATCTAAATGAAAAGTTTACCCAAGGACAATGAGTTTCTCAAAAGCAGAATTCTGATATAGTGCAATCACAAATTAGTCCATAAATGATGTGATAACACAGCTCTCTCATGAGCTTAAAATGTAAAGGAGGTTTACTAAAGATGGAAGGAAGACTGATTTGTGACAGTCCTCTGGCATAACGGAGTCCCTCTTGGGAGAACGTAGGGTTCCCCTATTGACCTTTGCTTTCTACGGTTGGCCTCACAGCACCATACTCCTCCGGTGTAGCTGTGGCTGTCCATGTGCCTATCTGGGGACATATTTTATGTCTAATGGAAGATCCACGAGCCAGCCAGAGATGTCAGGGAAAACAACCCCTGAATGAGTTCAGGTACTGAGAAAAACATGTAAAACAAGGGGAATCAGGTTTATTGCAAGCAATGGGGAAGAAGGGGGAGGCCCTTTCCAACTCTAAGATTCTCATTCTACGTGAATGGAAGGATTGTCAAGGCAAACTTATGTAGAGACTCTCAAGTTCTGGAAGAGCTGTGTCTGTCTAGCCTCTGGAGGGTATAAGATGAAAGCTTACGCGCGTAAATGAATCTCAGAAGCCATCAAGTTCAACTTCTTCATTTCACAATTAAGGTAACTGAGGACATTTAGTCCAAGGAGATTAAGCAACTTGTCCAAAGTCACATAAGTAGTATATATCAAAGGCAAGATTTGAAGTCCTTCAGCTCTGGAATACTAGTGTTCTTTTCATTGCATGTTACTTGTTGTAGGGAAATAAATAATTAAATAATTAAAAATTATTAATTAAAAATTATTTTAAATAAAACTTTACATTTCAAGATGTATAGTAGGCAGAATATTGGACTTAGAGTCAAGAAGGCCCATGTTCAAATCCTGCATCCTATATTTACTAGCTGTGTGATTCTGGGCAAGTCACTTAACATCTCTGGCCCTCAGTTTCCTTATCTGTCAAATGAGGAGATTTTGTTTGATGACCTCTAAGGTCCCTTTTAGGAGTCAGCTAGGTGACTCAGTGGATATAGCACTGGGCCTGGTGTCAGGAAGACCTACGTTCAAATTTGGCCTCAGACATTTACTAGCTATGTGACCCTGAACAAGTCACTTAACCACTGTTTGCCTTAATTCACTGGAGAAGGAAATGTCAAACCACTCCAGTTTCTTTGCCAAGAAAACCCCAGACAGTATTGGCACTATGGTCCATGGGGTCGTGAAGCATTAAACACAACTGAATAGCTAAACGAAGATCCTTTTCAGCTCTAAATCTATGGTCCTATTAGCCTACGAACTGCAATTTAAAGATGAAGATTGTCCTGTGCAGAACTGTTGTGTTGTTTGCTTTAGTCTAAACCTGTCATTTCATTAGTGTAGACAATCTTTGGTGAGGAGACTCCTTGTGTCACTAGAGAGCAGAAAGTCTTCTGCAATTAATATTCTTTCAGTTTCGTAGGGACACTGAGAAGTTAGCTGTCTTGCCCAGGGTCACATAACCAATATGGGTGAAAAAGGGGACTAACCGTCAGGTCTTCCTGACCCTGAGTCCAGTTTTCCATCCACTATGCCACACGGCTTCCTATAACAGCAACATTTAAAAACATCAAGACAATCCAAGAGTGACATCGATCGTACCTTGGACCATGTGCCCCACTATATTATGGCCGGTCAGAAAGGTAGCACTCATTTCCAACTCACACTGTTCTGAGGCACAAACAAGTTATTTTCCAGATTCCTCAGGCAGCCAATTTATGATTAAGGGCTAAAACAATTTTTTGTTGTCACTACTTTTATATCCCCGGCATCTGGAACAGTGCCTTAGTCACAATAGGTGTTTCATAAATGATTGTTGGTTTGGACTGAACTGTTCAACAAATTCCAGCTGCCCTCAGAGACAGAGGCAAGGGCTTGGTGGTGGGTGTGGAAGGATGGAGAGGGATCATTAAGGGTAGGAGAAAGTGTGAGACAGATTTCTCTTGAGGACTTTTTTCCTGCTCCTTATTCCACAACGGTTTCCCCGGTGAGAGAGGCCACTCCTGTGTTATGACTTTTCATTTTCACTCTCTTCTTGCCAGAAGGTCTCTTCTGCCACACCTTGCCTGATCCAAGTCCAAGATCCCCAGTGAAATAACAACCTTGTTATCATGTTATTCATGACCTCTATACTCCAGCATATTCCAGAAGCACCAACTATCCAGACCCAGGAAACTTTTTTACTTTCTGGTTATTTGAGCAGGAGAAAGTGAATTTTCATAAAAATGTAGAATTATAACCCTCGGAGCAGGCTTTGGGGTGGGGGAAGGGGTGAGGAGGAGTTGAAGGGAGCTTGCTTATGCCACTATACCACTATGGCAAGGCATAACTGGGCCAGGACTTAATGGAATAGGCAATACCGGAGGGCAGTTGTATTGGGGTGCAGTATCTTTAAGGGTATATGAAAGGAACTTTCAGGATTTCAAAATTCTTTTGTCCCTTGTGAAGCTTTCTTAATATTAATGCCACTTTATACTGGTATTCAGTATACCAGTAGTCAATTTGATGAACACTTATGAGTACCATAATGTATAAGGCTTTGTGCTAGCAACCAGAGAGACAAAGACAAAGGTGAAAAAGTCCTGGCCCTCAAAAAGCTTATATTTTCCTGGAGAGGGGGAATACCTGGTCTCTGTTTTTCCGTCTCTGGCTCTATGTGTATATATGTGAGTGTGTATACATACACATAATAGATTATTAAATATGTTATATATACTACATAGTGTGTCTATATGCATATACAAACATATGCAATATGTATATAAGCCTCCCAAATATGTAACAGGTATACACATATACAGATACATAAGTAACAATACTCTGAACCTACTCTCCTAGACCAAGGCCAGCTACCTTTCCCCCTCAGCATTCTAGGGCACCATGAAGGGACCAGGAGTATCTTTCTTCAATGTTGTTGGCTCAAGCCCTCCTCTAGTACTAATGTTCCCTTCACTGTGAACTGCCACTAATTAGTTCCTCAGTTTCATTTAATCAATTAACATCAGCTAATTTTTGAAAAGCAATATTTTGCTATGAAGACATAACAAAGTAGAAATTATAAACATTTCCTCCTCTACCCTTGGAGTTACACTCTTCCCTATATCATCTTGGTTTTTGGAGAAAGTGAGCTGGGAGTTAAATCAGTTTCTATATACCATTGATCCATCCAAGTTTGCTTCCAACGTCTTATCTACCACTGGGTGGGGTCCTGAAGGTCACTCCTTTGAGGGGTCTTGCTGTTCAGCTAACAAGCTACAAAACCTGACATGGACTCTGGCTTCTAGATCTCAGGCAGCTTGCTATTTGACCTTTCAAAGCTCGCAAGGTCATAGATGCCACCACTACTATTTCACCTAAAACAGGAAAGGACAAACACAAAGAGGCAGAGAACAAAGAGACCCATAGTCATGCGCCCACATGTTGGTTGGCCTCCAATGCGGGGGGGCCTAATGTTTCTCCGCATCCAGAGGCTTAGATCATATCTCTTTCCTCAACTGTCACCAGGGAGGAAAAGTACAAGAACGAATGACTCATTTTGGCTGGTTAGTGCCTTTCTGTTTGCTTGTTTTTGTTTTTAAGTTGTATGGATATGATTCGTTTTCATATTACAAACATTTACAGATTTTTTTCCACTTCCTGTGAGTTCTCTTATAACTAAGTAAAAAATACAATGACCTCATTTGAAAGTGCATGAAACATTTCACATCTGTAGAACTCCACCACCTGTTTTATTTTTAAAAATAATAGATCTATTTCCTTCTTTCCCACCCCACCATTGGGGGAAAAAAAGAAAAACAAGGTTCATATAACAAATATGCATAATCAAGCAAAATAAATTCCCTCAATGGCCAAATGCAAAAATATCTATGTTTTACTCTGAACCTTAAAGCCATACTTTCTCTGCCATGCATAGCATATTTCACCATTAGTCCTCTGGAATTATGAATAGTCATTGTATTGATCATAGCTCTTATGACTTTCGAAGTTATTTGTTTTTACGATGTTGTTATAGTATAACTTTTTTTCTCCTGGTTCTTCTTATTTCATTCTTCATTGGTTTATAAAAGTCCTCAAAATTTCTCATTTGTATAATATGAATGTTATAGTACATTAGAAATTGTTCTTTTGGCTCTGCTTACTTCATTCTTTCCATGTCTTTTTCTAAAATCATTTCTTCCTCATTTCTTATAAGCCAGTAGTACTTCAATTCATTCATATACCATAACTTATTCAATCATTCCTCAATTCATAGACAGCTCCTTAGTTTCTAAATTTTTTTGCCACCACAAAAAGGTGTACCATAAATATTTTGGTACATAAGGGACCTTTTCCCTCTTTCTTTCATCTGTTTTTGAGTATAGGCCTAGCATTGGTATAACTGGGTCAAAGGTCATTTACTGCCTAATAATTTTTTGTGCATAACTGAAAATGGTTTTCCAGAATAATTGCATCCTGTCCTGGGTCTTCCAACAGTGCACTACTGTGTTTATTTTCTATAGTCCTTTCAACATTTATCATTTTTCTTTTTTGCCATTTTTGCTACTCTGATGGGTAGGAGGGGGAACCTCAGAATTGCTTTAATTAAAATTTCTCTAATTAGTGATTTAAGCATTTTTTCATATGGCTGTAGAAAATCTTTCTTGAGAACTGCCTATTCATATGCTTATATCATTTACCAATTGGGGAATAGCTCTTTTTCTTATAAATTTGAAGCAATTCCTTATATGTCTTGGAAATGAGACCTTGATAAAGCTCTTCATTTTTTAAAATTTTTTGCTATAAAGATCTTTCCCAGTTAATTGTTTCCCTTTTAATCTTAGCTTTATTGGACTTGTTTGTACAAAAGCTTTTAAATTTGATCTAATTAAAATTATCTATATAAATCAATATTGGAGACCCCTAGATGGCACAATGGATAGAGTACTGAACCTGAAGTTGGGAAGACCTGAGTTCAATCCAGCCTCAGATACTTGTGTGACTCTGGGTATGACTTAACTGCCTCCCTCCCAGGGTTGTTGTGAGCAACAAATGAAATAATATTTGTAAAGCACTTAGCACAGTGCCTGGCACTTTTAGGTGATTAATAAATGCTTATTACCTTTTTGCTTTCTTCTCTTTCTTTTTTCTTCCTTCTATCATTCTTTCTTTCTCTCTTACCTCCCTTTCTCCCTTCTTCCTTTCCTTCTCTTCCTTTCTTCTCCACTTTATCTTCTATATGTCCTCTATTTCTTGTTTGAGCATGAACTTTTCTTCTAGCCATAGATTTGATAGATAATTTTTCCTTGTTTCCCTAATTCTGTTATGATAAGACTTTTTTTAAGTCAAGTTCATGTATCAATTTGGAGCTGATCTTGGAATGAGGTTTGAGATGATGGTCTAAATTTAATTTCTGCCATAATGATAACCAATTTTCCCAATAATTTTTGTCAAATTGCCCTTATCTCAGTAGCTAGGGTCTTTGTTGAATATCAAGGTATTAGATATATTTTCTTCTGTGTGTTGTAAACCCAATATATTCCACTGACTGATTTCAATACTACCTAAATTAATTTATATATTTAATGTGATGCCAAAGAATTACTTAATAGAGCTAGAAAAAAATAATAACTAAATTCATAAGGGAATAAAAGGATCAAAAATGTCAAGAGAAAAAAACTGAAACGAAAATGGAACAAAGAGGGCCTAGAAATGTCAGATCTCAAACTAGTCTACAAATTAAGTCATGGTTAATGTCTTTTGAATCCTCTCCAATTTAAGCTCTAAAGTCAACCAGAAAGGCCCCTCTTTACCATAGGCTTGACAGAACAGAACCAGTTACATGACATATTCACATATTCCCTTTGGTAGTGGGGACATTACATGTCACCTTGTCTTTCCAGAAGCAGGCTCCCCAGCATCTTCCACCTGGAGACTGCTTCAGCTGAGCATGCCACATGTGCTCACCAGCTTCCCCACTGCACATAGAGAAGGAAATATAGATCATTTGAAAAGGGAGAGAACATCAGCAATTGGGGAATCAGGGAAGACTTCAAGGAGGAGGTTTCACCTGAGCCGAGCCTTAAAGGAAGGTAAGGATGATCAGGGGTAGAGCGGAGGAGGCAGTACATTACTGGCACACAGTGCAGTTTGTGTTATTTGTGGAGGTGAGCTGAACACAAGCTCAGGGTGCAGCTCTCTAAGTCCAATGTGCTGGAGTACAGAAGGGAGTGTGAAATGATGCTGGGAAGATGGGTTGGAGCTAGAGGTGCCTAGCTGAGGAGTTTGTGCTTTTTATCCTAGAGGGAACAGGGAGCTACTGAAGATTTTGGGGCTGAGGAATGATATGGTTAGACAGACCCATTGATGGTAGGGGCAGCTAGGTGGAGCACTGGCCCTGGAGTCAGGAGAACCTGAGTTCAAATCCAGCCTCAGACACTTGACACTCACTAGCTGTGTGACCCTGGGCAAGTTACTTAACCCCAATTGCCTCACCAAAAAAAGAAGATGATGTTGGAATTCTACTTTCAATATTTTAAAGCCTTTTGCCAGCTAGGTGGTGCAGTGGAAAAAAGCATTAGTCTCGAAGTCAGAAAGATCTGAGTTCAAATCTCAGCCTCGGAAAGCATGCTGAAGTTGTTAGGGACCTTTGGGGAGCCTGGCCCATCATAAAAGCAGATAGTGGTAAATGCCATACTGTAAGAAACCTCTCCAAACAGACCACTATCACTACCCAGTAGCATTGTACCTATGTAGTCCTGAGTTCACAAGACCGTGGAGCCCATATTGCTGCAGGAAGCTAGGTGGTACAGTGGATAGAGTATTGGGTCTGGAGTCAGGAAGATCTGAGTTTAAATCTGGCCTCAGACACTTACCAGCTATGTGACCCTGGGCAAGTCACTTGTCCTTGTTTGCCTCATCTGTAAATGTCCCTCAGTTTCCTCATTTGTAAAATGAGCTGGAGAAGGAAATGGCAAAACAGTCCAGCATCTTTGCCAAGAAAACCCCAAATGGGGTCACGAAGAGTCAGACATGACTGAAACGACCGAAAAACAAACATTGGGACAGTTGTGCTCTTACTTGCACGTAGCAGCTGTCACGTAGCACTCCTTGGCAGACATCCAAGCTGCTGCAGGGATGGGAGGAGAGAAAAGCTCTTTCCTCTCAGGTATCCAGGAGAAGCTACCATTAGCTCTCTCCTGGGCAAAGGCACCCTCCCGGGCACAAATTAGGGAATCAAGCTCCTTATGAGAATCACTGCCTGCCTTTTCATTGCATCCTGCGTTGCTAAGCACTGACAAAATGCTTTTGGATGCTGATGAGTTTAAAAATAGGGAGAGCTTCTGAAAATAGGATTCTTGTCATGTAAATTTGGACTCAGGGGAATGGGCAGGTGTTCCATCATTTTCACTAGGCCCTCTGCCAACCTGAGGAGACCACAGTCCCTGTAAAGCAGAAATCAACCACCCTCCTTTTTTCAGAGAGAGAGAGAGAGAGAGAGAGAGAGAGAGAGACAGAGAGAGAGAGAGAGACAAGGAAGCAGCAAAAGCCTGAGTGATTTGGCCAGAAAACATACATTAATATAACTCTAAGAGATTTAGATGTAAACTTCTGTAGGAACCAATACCCTGGTGATTTACCAAGCATTTGCAATGGAAAGAATATTGGATTTGGAATGAGAAAATTTGGGTTTGAACCTTGAACTCTTTAGTTCTGTGACAAATCCCTTAGTCTTTCATATCCTCACTCATTGGTAAAATTAAACAGTTGGAGTAGATGGACAGTTTCTTCAAGTGTAGTCTGGGCATCCTTGAGACCTTTTTGGAGGGTCTGAGATGTCAAAACTATTTTTATAATAATACAAATACTAATACAAAATACTAATTTCATAATGATGCAAAGATGTTTTAATTTCTACAGGGACTATGGTCTCCTCAGTTAAATATGTAGTTACAATTCACATAAATAAAAGCTCTTTGGGAAGTCTGTAATAATTTTTAAGAGTGAAAAAGGGTCCTTAGGCCAAAAAGTTTCAGACCCATTGGACTAGAATCATGGTATTAAAAATTTCTTGGTCATTCACTTCTACCAGTAAGAATTTCTGAGCACCTCCCCCATCAATGTATGGACTTGTTTAAAAATTACATATAATGCTACTATCTTAATAATTATGTACACTAAAAAACTTGCACAAAAATATAAATTAAAAAAGGATAAGATGAGGATAAAACAATATTTGATCTTAGAGGTACTAGGTAGGCTCTTGGATTAAGTGAGTAGAAGACTGACATAGTGAGACTTGGATTATAAGAAAGTTCCTGTGCCAGATATGTAGAAAATGAATTTGGGGCCATCTCCAGTCCTCCTGACAGATATCTGGCCACTGGACCCAGATGGCTCTGGAGGTGACAGTGAGGCTGGTGACTTTGCACAGCCCTCCCTCACTTAAATCCAATTCATTTGCAAGTCATGGCATCACCTTCCTGATGTCATGGTCCTCTTCGAGAAGTAAGGATGAACAAGAGAGAATTTGTGGAAGCTGGAGAGGTGTGAGGCAGGGAGATGAAGATTATTGCAATTGTCCATGGATGAGCTAATAAGGGCCTGAACTAGGATTGTAGCTACGTGTGAGTGAAGAAAGGATGATCAATATAAGACATATTGTGGAATTAGAGTCGATAAAACTTAGCAATGGACTAGATAGGTGGGGTATGGGAGAGTGAGAAGGTAAGGATGACACCAGGGTTTTCAATCTGGGTAACTGAAAGGATGGTGTTGTCTTTGACAGAAATAGGGAAGATTGGAAGAAGGATGGGTTTCAGAGATAGAGACAAAGGGACCTGAGACCTCTCAACAGATGCGTCAATCTAGGGTAAGCATGCCCCAGGTACCTTTTAATGCATGGATCATTAGGCAAAAAGAAAAGCATAAATGTAGTGGCTGGTAAAGTTTCTTTGGTCTCAGGGGCTGGACTCATGGGTGAGTCATTGCTGCTGTTCCTCTATGTCCCTTCTCTTCCTTCTGGAAGAAGGGGCCAGTCTCACCAGCTTGGATCACAGATACAGTCATGTAAGTTAAAGGTGGGATGCCAACGTGGGCAATGAATGCAGCTTAGGAGGTCGATCATGGCTTATTCCTTGGTCAGCAGCAACTGGAGACTTGCTGCTTTCTTGTTAGCTTAGATTGGTCTGGGGCACATCACTCTTCTCTAAAGTCATACTAAGAAACAGCTCTAAGAGGAGAACTCTCTGTTCTTAGGTTTCTTTCTACACAACAAATAGGGTCACAAGTTGGGCTGGATGACACCCACAAAGAAGACAGAGCTAATTTCCAGAATCAAGTCTGAAAGCAAAGTTTTCTGGGATGGTAGACTATAATTGCTCCTTCCTTTCCTTTTCTACCCTCCTCATAAAGCATAAAGGACTTATAAGAGACTTGTCTAGGTGGTGTGGTAGACAAAGCACTGGATCTAGAAGAAGGAAGACCTGAATTCAAATCTGGCCTCAGATGCTCACTAGTTGTGTGACCCTGGACAAGTCGCTGAATGTCTGCCTCAGTTTCCTCATATGTAAAATGGGGACCATAACAACACCTCCCTTTCAGTGTGGTTGTGAGGATAATATGAGAGAACATTTGTAAAGCATTTTTTAAACCTTAAAGTGCTATATAAATGCTAGCCATTGTTATCATATCCTAATGTGAACATTAGCCATGTGGCAGCATGTGGCAGCCTGTGGCAACTTTCCCCAATGGCAGAAAGGTGCCATTTAGAAGTCTAACTCCAGGCAGCTGGAAAGCAGGGACTTGTCTAGGGCTCTCCCCCAGGACCCTCCAAACACCCATAAAAATGGCTCTGAACAAATTTAGAACTGCAGAACCCATGCAATAGCAAAGGGAAGCAGG
Organism: Phalanger gymnotis; assembly: GCA_028646595.1. Classification (NCBI taxonomy): domain Eukaryota; kingdom Metazoa; phylum Chordata; class Mammalia; order Diprotodontia; family Phalangeridae; genus Phalanger; species Phalanger gymnotis. The sequence continues at coordinate 663,771,124 of CM053622.1, forward strand.
GCTCCAGTCCAGGACAGGCTGGATGGTCACTGGGTAAGGTCTATTGCATGGGGCTGGGAGTGGAGAGAGCAGAGCCCAGCATGGGCTGCACCCAGACCAACCAGACTGGGAGCCGAGCAGGCCCTAGCACCCTGAATCAGTGAGCTGAGGCAGTTGCCAGACTTCTCAACCCACAAACGCCAAAGACAACAGAGGAGGTTAGTGGGAAAAACTGTGGGGAACAGGGTGAAAGGAGTTTGTGGTTCGGCCACCGCCCCGGGGTCAGTGGAGGAGGTGCAGCTACAGAGCTACAGCTGCAGTTGCTTCTGGCCCCAGGCCAACCTGGTGGGAGGAAATAAGTGGAGGATCAGAGCAGGAGTGCAGAGCCTGATTAGATCTGGGTCCAGTCCAGGTTGGTGGTTCTTGAGGGAGGAGGAGCGCTGGTGTGGCAGAGCTTGCTGTATAGAAATAGCTCTGAAAACAACAGTGCAGCCCCTCAAGTTTGAGACAAAGTGCTCTCTACTCAACAAGCAGTCATACCCTGATGAAAAACTCAAGGATAACATAGTTGGCTGGGAACATGGCCAGGCAGTGAAAACACTCTCAGATTCAGACTCAGACTTTGGAATCTTTCTTTGGTGACAAAGAAGACCAAAACATACAGCCAAAAGAAGTCAACAAAGTCAAAGAGCCTACATCAAAAGCCTCCAAGAAAAACATGAACTGGTCTCAGGCCATGGAAGAGCTCAAAAAAGATTTGGAAAAGCAAGTTAGAGAAGTAGAGGAAAAACTGGAAAGAGAAATGAGAGTGATGCCAAGAAACCATGAAAAGCAAGTCAATGAATTGCTAAAGAAGACCCAAAAAATACTGAAGAAAACAACTCCTCAAAAAATAGACTAACTCAAATGGCAAAAGAGTTCCAAAAAGTTAATGAGGAGAAGAATGCCTTGAAAGCCAGAATTAGCCAAATGGAAAAGGAGGTCCAAAAGACCACTGAAGAAAATACCACCTTATAATTAGATTGGAGCAAGTGGAAGCTAGTGACTTTTTGAGAAATCAAGATATTATAAAACAGAACCAAAGGAATGAAAAAGTGGAAGACAATGTGAAATATCTCATTGGAAAAACCACTGACCTGGAAAATAGATCCAGGAGAGATATTTTAAAAATTATTGGACTACCTG
>CM053622.1:663772787-663807808 GCA_028646595.1 Phalanger gymnotis
GAGTTCTCCTTCTGTAAAATAGGAATAAAAATACCACTTAACCCTTAGGATTGTCATGAAGATAAAGTGATATAATGTTTATACAGTGTTTTGTAACTTGAAAGTGCTATGTAAATGCTAGTTATTAGTGTTATTATGATTAATTATCATTATGTGTTCAGGAATCTTACAGAGACAAATACTGTATGTAACCCACTACAATAATCCAACTAGCAACCATTTTTAAGATTAGAAGGACAAAAATACAATTCATAGGTGTCAAACAAAGGCAATTTTAAAAGATTAAAAGATAACTTTGAAAAATAATCATCCCTTACACACTGACTTAGAACCTAAAACTAGAGAGCATTTTAAAAAATATCTCTCCAACTGAGCCTCTCTCCACATTCCATCCCCAATCTGAAAAGGCAATCTCAATTATGACTTTCTTCACTTCTTTTCATACCTTGGTAGGTATTTTAAAAAGGCCCTTTACATCTTTGCAGTTAATGTTGCCTTCAGATGGTTGGGGTTGGGGCCAGGGAAAAGAATTACTATGTGAATAAATAAGAATGCTATTCACTGCCAAGATGAGTGCAATCCTTAACCTATCAGATCAAATGGGCATTTGGGGTTAAGGCTGGTCTTTAGGAGAAAACTTTGGGCAGAGCGCCGGCAGGTAAGGGTGTGATGCCCTATGTGGAGAGAGAAGAAAGGGAAGGAAGGAAGGAAGGAAGAAAGGAAGGAGGAAAGGAAGAAAGGAAGAAAGGAAGGAGGTTGCTACTATTTGTCTTTTGTTCTTGAAGAGGACCATGACATCAGGGAGGTGATGCCATGGTATGAAAGTGAATTGTACTTAAGTGCTGGAAGGCTGGGCAAAGTCATCTGCCTTACTTTCTCCTCTGGAACCATCTGGGTCCACTGGTCAGATGTGGATTGGGAGGACTGGAGATAGCCCTGGATGCAGTAGGAGAGCTTGGCCTTTTTAAGTTAAAGTCTTTTACAGATTTCAGGCTGACTTGGGCAACACCCATTCAGTGATTAAGGCTTTAAAAATGAGGCAAAAAATGCCCTACTTGGTCACTGTTTGGGCCCTGATTGGCTCAGATTGAATGTAAATAACAATTGTTTCTGTTTTGGCCAGAAGCCTTGAGGGCCTTCCCCTCTCAGATCTATTTTTTAAAAAAAAAGCCATTCTTCGCCTCAGTTTTTTTAAAGCTTTAATCATTTAATCATTGTATGGGGGCTGCCTCAGTCAAACCGAGACCTGTTAAAGACCTTAGCTTGAAAAGGCCAAGGATCCCCACTTCATCCTGGGCCATCCCGTTGTCCTGATCCATATCTGTCCACTGGACCCAGATGGCTCCAGAGGAGAAAGTGAGGCTGGTAACCTTGCACAGACTGCCTCATTTAAATTCAATTCACTTACATGTCATGATATCATGTCCCTGATGTCATGGTCCTCTTCAAGAACCAAAGACAAGCAGCAGCAGCAAACAGCAAATGGGCAGGGAAAAGAAGAATTTTATAATTATAACCAGTGATGTGTAATGGTGACAGCTAAATCTGTGCGTGTCATTAGTTAGCAACAAATATCTGATGAGACAAGCCCAGGGCATTCTTAAGAAGGCTCACCAGCACCCTGTCACTGGTAACTTCTGCTGCCACCATTCCAAGAACCTTGAGGGGTATCTCCTTCAATAGCCAGGACCTCCACACTGTAGCATTTTCCCGTTGCTTTTTGCCTACTTCTCTTCTCTGTAACTGTTCATCCTTTACTCATTTAACAAAACTTCACTGAGCATCCACTTTGAGCAAGGCATTGAACATTGCCAACAGTCTGGTACCTAGAATGCAAGATTTCTTTTAGTGTGTGGTACAGATATATGTATGTATGTGTGTGTGTGTGTGTGTGTGTGTGTGTGTGTGTGTGTGTGTGTGTGTTTGCCTTTTTTTTCAGGGCCAGCCTAGCTAAAATTTAAAGGAGTTCATTACCAAGTTGAGTGTTGAAAATTTGGTAACTCTAACTCATGGGTTATTTTTAGGGTTTCAGATGATATATGTAAGCTAGGTTAGTAGATGGAACCTCCACACCAACAAAATAATTGATCTTTTAAATATTGAAGTGTTGAGTGTGGAGATCCCTGGGCAAAACTATAGGTAGGTTAAATTTTACATATAGAATCCCAGGCAGTAAGCACACATGATTTCTCGAGTTTTGTTCTTGCATTTCATTAGTAGAATTCAATTCACAGACTCACAAGATTATGGAGTTGGAAGGGACTTCACAAAACAATGTTGCCCGACCCCTAGTTAATCAAGAATTAATTTTCTCTACAACAACCCTGACAAGTGATCGTCCAATCTCTGAAGAGCTCTCTAGAGTCCCACTTCATATTTGGTATCTAATATTGTTATAAAAATTTCCTTCCGTTAGGCCTAAATCTGCTTCACTACAACTTTCAATCAGTTCAATTTAATAAACATTTAATAAGTGCCTACTGTGTGCCAAACATTGTACTGAATGCTGGGGATTACAAATAAGCAAAACAGACAGTCCCTGCCCTCAAGGAGTTTATCATCTAATGGCAGAAAATAATATACAAAAGAAAGCTGAAAATCGAGGAATGGGGATACCTGGCATTGGGGCATGTTGTTCCCTGGAGTCCAAGCTAAGCATAACTGTTAAAGGAGAACGGAGTTGGCAAGAAGGTTGTGAGCCTTCTATGAAGGACGGCTTTGGAAGGAATTTAGCACTCTGCCCTCTGGCCCTCCAATCAGATTCAGCTGAGGGTGAATTGAGTCATTCTTTGTGGTGATGAGATTTCGGGTGATCAGCTTATTCTGGGGAAGAGGGGGTGTTGTTCAGTGGAGTCAAACTAAACTAGATCAAAACCTATGGAAAATGGAACCATAGGCCTAGCTCTTGAAGGGACTTCTGAGGTCATCTAGTCTGACCCCTTTTCTTAGAGATAAGGAAACTGAATCTCGGGGATGTTATGTGACTTGTCCAAGGTCACACATGTACTAGACAGTAGAAATCAGCTCTCTTTCCACTGTACCATACTTCCTCACCATTACTCTTATTTCTAGCATATGAGACAAAGTAGAACAAGTCCAGCACATCCTTCAGATGACAGTCTTTCAAATACTTGAATACTGATAATAATTGTATTCCCCTCCCCGCCCTGCCCCTCTTTCTATGAACATTGGTTAATGTAAGTTAAACATTCCTAGGTCTTCGAACCAAAGTATGTTATCCATAATAGTCATCCTCTTCTACATTTCAGCTTGTTTACTCAGTCATTCAATTGTTCTGAAATCATAAACTATAGTATGATCTAGCCCATATCTTTTCATCTTATCTTCACAGATAGCATGAGGGACTTCACAAAATATTTTCTTACTATGGCTTTGAAACCTTATGCCGATCCACCAATCTAGCTACCTTGTTTTGTTGTTGCTCTGGTTGTTCTGGTTGTATCTGACTCTTTGTTACCCCATTTGGGGTTTTCTGGGCAAAGATACAGGAATGGTTTGCCATTTTCTTCTCCAGATCATTTTGCAGATGAGGAATTGAGGCAGACAGAGTTGAGTGACTTGCCCAGGGTCACACAGCTAGTAAGTATCTGAGGCGAGATTTGGACTCACAAAGATGAGTCTTTCTGACTCCAGCCCTGATGTTCTATCCACTTTGCCACCTAGCTTCCCAGCTGACACACATGCAATCAAACTTGCCTGCTTGCATTAGGATCTCTAGTTTATCCTATTTGTTACCTATACTATCTACATTTGTGCACAAAGAGCTGAAGTCATCACTAATAGATAATTATTGGATATTGTCTGCCATGAATTAATGTTTTTCCCTCTGTTATTTTTCTTGCTATGTTGTCTCTGCCATTTTTATGATGTGACCCTTGTCTAAGGGTCTAAGGAAAATTGTGGACAATTTTCTCTCTCCCTTTCCCTCTTCAATTTAATGCCTTCTTGATTAGATTCACTTATATCTTTTAAATTTCTCTTATTAAGTACACTACATTCCTTGCTAAGAGCCTATGATGATTATATTTCAGATTCTTATACTTCAGAAATATATTCCAGAAATTTAAATTGCATTCTCAATCAACATCTTCAATTCAATAAATAATAATTGCAAAGGACTATACTGAACACTGGGTGATTTTCAAAGATGAAAAACTACACAGTCTATATTCCCAAGGAGCCTGCACTCTACATTTGGGAGCAGTGATGTTAAAGAAATGTGCACAGACAAGCATGATAGCATTTGAATGTGATAAGGACAAAGAAGTACAGAATAAATACTACAAGAAATTTGAGGAAATTTTGAAGAAATTTGGGGTCATTCGAAGAATGGATCCTATAGAAGTTGGCACCCAAGCTGGGAAGAAAGGGGAAGATTTATCAAATCTATGGAAAGAATGCATTTCAGGCATGTGGACTGGCCTGAGTAAGTGCACACAAGGGAAAAGGAGCAAAGTGAGATCAAGAGACAGCTAGGAACCCAGTTTGCCTGGAATACAGTGAAAAAAGTAGACACAATAGGTTGTATATAGATTTTAGAGGGCTGAGAACAAAATACTTCATGATCTTTCCATCTTGTGGTCAATTTGGAAACAATAGAATTGGGCATGAAAGTATTCTCTAAGAACATGGAGGAAAAGGTATGAAGGAAAGGGGACAGGAAAGCAAAGACCGGGGAGATATTCCCATGAATGTACTGTGATCTATTCTCAGTGAGTCTGGAACTATGAAAGCTAATGCTTGAGTAAAAGCTCACAGACACCAATCAATACTTCTTGATGGTATTAGCCACAGTTGCACCAACAAATTGATTGAAAGTTTTTTAGGCCTTAATTCTATTCATTTTTGCTGCTGCTATTCAATGGTTAAGATTATTTCTCTGATTCCCTTCTTTGCTCCCAGTTATGGAACTGATCTCCTCATATTCTTAATCTCAATTTTTGTTATCAATTGTACTCCAACAGGTATTCTCTGTGGGATCCAGGCTACAAGAGCTAATGCATTTCTAGTAGAAAGTTATATCCTTGAAGCTACAAACACCAAACCGTCACAGACTAGGAACAAGGAATATGCTGTCAAGAGAGAAAAGATGTCCTTGTATTTGTAGAATATTAACAAGTCTCTTCTATCCTCTGCAGTATGTCAAAGATGGTAAACTCTTAGATAAGGATGTGTCTGCCTGTTACCTTAGAAGATCATTGCTACCATAGAGAATGATGATATTGGTGGCAGTGAAAGCTGTCTAGCTTGTGAAAACTTTGAAGAGTTGGAGAGCAGGGTTGACTTCATATGACCTAGCATAAACCCAGCAACGCCCCAAGAAAGTTTCATGTAGCAAATTGAAGAAACTGTCAGACTGTTTATATACTTTTCTGACTCCAAACCCTATCTTTTTGCTCACGCCCTTATAGTTTAACTTTGATCCTGCTTTTAAGCCCATTTTTGCTCGGGGCATCACTTTCTTCCTCTGAAGGACCTGAGGCACCTCATGGACCTGATTCTGACCAAAAAAAACCCCTCCCCCCCAAAAAAGCCCCAAACAAACCAAAACAAACCCAGAGTTTATTTATTTGTTCAGCTGAGCAATTCTTGAGCCACCTACCTCCTCTGGCTTGACATATGAAGTTCCAGGCTCCTAAGGACACAAGAACATTCCAACTCTATCTTTCTTTCCCTTCTGGACTTAGAAGCTTCAAACTATCATGAATCCTATAAAACCTCAGCACACTTACAATCTCATGTCTAGTCCAATTCAGGGTCAAAGACAGGAACAGTAGCAGTAAGCACTGCATTTTTTTTTAACTTTGAAAGGTTAATACTTAAAACAGTAAAAATGAAAGAAAGAAAGAAAAAAGAAAGAAGGAAAAAAAGAAAAGTAGTAGGATTGATAAACAGCCACTTCACCTTCAATTTGACTCTGCACTGAAGAACTATATTTTTATTTTTTTTAAATATTTAATTAATTTATTTTCAATTTTCAACATTCATCTCCATAAGTTTTAAATTTTCTCCGCCTCCTTCCTCCCTCCCTCTCCAAGATGGCTTGCAATCTGATATGTGCTCTACACATACATTCCTATTAAACACATTTTCACATTAGTCATGTAGCATAGAAGAATTTTAACTGACGAGAGAAACAATGAGAAAGAAACCAAAACAAAACAAAAGAGAAAAGAGCCTGCTTCACTCTACATTCCAACTCCATAGTTCTTTCTCTGGATGTGGATGGCATTTTCCATCATGATCCTTTTGAAAAGTATTAGGTCCTTGAATTGCTGAGAAGGGCTACATCTATCAAAATCAGTCCTTACACAGTGAGGCTGTTACTATGTACAATGTTCTCCTGGTTCTGCTCCCCTCACTCAGCATCAGTTCATATATGTCCTTCTAGGTTTTCCCGAAGTCTGCCTGCTCATCATTTCTTATAGCACAATAGTACTCCATTATATTCATATACCACAACTTGTTCAGCCATTCTCCAATTGATAGGCATCCCCTAGATTTCCAGTTCTTGGCCACCACAAAAAGAGCTGCTATAAATATTTTTGTGCATGTGGGACCTTTTCCCATTTTTATGATCTCTTTGGGTACAGTCCTAGAAGCACATTTTTATAGCCATTTGGGCATAGAAGAACTGTATTTTAAAAAATAATTTGCTTTCTATTAAAAAAAACTAGCATGGTGTCATGCACAAATAAGTAAGTAAATCTTTTAATAAAATCCTCTCATTTCTATGCATATTTTAATTTTTTTCTCTTCACATCTCCTGTAGACCTATGTAATTATTTATTTATTGTTTTCTCATAGCTATAATGTGGGTTGAAGTGACACATAAGTGATAGATTCAGGACTTCTGTGCCATGTTCATGCAAATACATATAAATTCTACTTGAACATAGAAGAGGCATATTTGCTTATTTTCTAGTTCCGTGGTTCCAGGACATGGTGTTAAATTGAGAAAAGGTCCTTTCAGGCTTCTCTCATCTTTTTCTCCATTCCAGGATCAGCAATTTAGCTCCCAGTCTATTCAACACAAGCGTATGCCTTTAAGGCTTTGGACAGAAGGATGCTCATCCTGTTTTCATCAGGACCATGGTCAGCTGCACCAGGTATTCTGGACAGCTCTTGGGCTATTGTGCTATGCTCTGCCTTACAGAAACCAGTTACTTGCTAATGATGACATTTGAATGCATATTAAGTCAATCAGTTATTATTGAATACATTATTGATGTGTCAGGGGCTAAGCACTATCAGAACAGGATGGTTTGAACAGAGTTTGAACAGGTTTTCATCTGTCAAGTGTAGATAGTTAGGCATTCCTTTCAGGTAGGTCTTACTTAAGCATGTCTCAAAGAGAATTGTGACTGATAAACATCCCAGAAGCTATTTATTTATGTGGGCTGCTCCGAGACAGACCAGGCCAGAGGAGACTGGGCAGGGCATGCCTTAGGGCCCTGAATCACTGAATTGTAGCAGTTACCAGACTTCTCAAACCACAGACGCCAAAGACAACAGAGCAGGTCAGTGGGAAAACTTCTGGATCTGGGTGAGAGAAGTGTGTGGTCTGGCCACAGCCCTGGGGAGGTGGAAGTGTCTGCAGCAGTGGCAGGGGTGGCAGCAGCATCAACAATACCAGCAGTAGCTGCTTCCAGAGCCCAAGGCCCTCACAGTGATGGGGATCAAGTAGCTGGTCAGAGTAGGAGTGCAGGGATCCCTTTGCTGGCACTGAAGCAAGGTTCTCTTGCTTTGCCCTGCTTGGATCTGGGTTGTGGTGCTGATTGGAGGTTCTTGGGGGAAGAGAGTGCTGGTGTGGCAGAGCTTTGTGGTGGCTGTGGAGAGGGAGTGCTCCTGGTAATTACATGGCAGAAAGGAGTGCTTTCACTCAAAGATGAGAGCACAGGCCAGGAGAGGAGCATTGTGCCACCTCAGAATAGAAGTAGCTCTGAAAACAGCAGCACAAAACCCCTGAAGCTTGGGACAAAGCACTCTCAACTCTGAAAGAAGTCATACCCTGACAAAAAGTTCAAAAGTCAAGTAATTGGCTGGGAAAATGAGCGAGGACTCAGACTATAGAATCTTTCTTTGGTGACAAAGAAGATCAGAAATACAGCCAGAAGATGTCAACAAAGTCAAAGATTCTACATCAAAAGCCTCCAAGAAAAATATGAATTGGTCTCAGACCATAGAAGAAGTCAAAAATAATTTGGAAAATGAAGTTAGAGAAGTAGAGGAAAAATTGGGAAGAGAAATGAGAGTGATGCAAGAAAATCATGAAAAACAAGTCAGTGACTTGATAAAGGAAACCCAAAAAATACTGAAGAAAACAACTCCTTAAAAAAATAGACTAACCCAAATAGGAAAAGAGCTCCAAAAGGCTAATGAGGACAAGAATGCTTTAAAAGGCAGAATTAGCCAAATGCAAAAAGAGATCCAAAAGACCACTGAAGGAAATATTACCTTAAAAATTAGAATGGAGCAAGTAGAAGCTAGTGACTTTATGAGAAATCAAGATATTATAAGAAAAAACCAAAGGAATAAAATGATGGAAGACAATGTGAAATATCTCATTGGAAAAACCACTGAGCTGTAAAATAGATCTAGGAGAGATAATTTTAAAATTATTGGGCTACCTGAAAGCCAAGAACAAAAAAAAAGCCTAGACATCACCTTTCAAGAAATTATCAAGGAAAACTGCCCTGATATTCTAGAACCAGAAGGTAAAATAGAAATTGGAAGAATCCACCAATTGCCTCTTGAAAAAGATCCCAAAAAGAAAACTCCTAGGAATATTGTTTCCAAATTCCAGAGTTCCCAGGTCAAGGAGAAAATATTGCAAGCAGCCAGAAAGAAACAATTTGAGTATTGTGGAAACACAATCAGAATAACACAAGATCTAGCAGTTTCTACATTAAGGGATCAAAAGTCTTGGAATATGATATTCTGGAAGTCAATGGAGCTAGGATTAAAACCAAGAATCACCTACCCAACAAAACTGTGTGCAATATTTCAGGGCAAAATATGGATTTTAAATAAAATAGAGGACTTTCAAGCATTCTCGATGAAAAGACTAGAGGTGAATAGAAAATTTGACTTTCAAACACAAGAATCAAGAGATTCCTGAGAAGGTAAACAGGAAAGAGAAATCGTAAGGGACTTACTGAAGTTGAACCATTTTGTTTACATTCCTACATGGAAAGATGATATTTGTGACTCATGAGACCTTTCTCGGTATTAGGGTAGTTGAAGAGAATATACATACATATAGAGAGAAGGCACAGGGTGAGTTGAATTTGAAGGGATGATATCTAAAAAAAAAAAAATTAAGGGGTGAGAGAGGAATATATTGGGAGAAGGAGAAAGGTAGAGACAGAATGGGGCAAATTATCTCACATAAAAGTGGCAAGATAAAGCAATTATAATGGAAGGGAAGAGAAGGCAGGTGAAAGGGAATGAGTTCATCTTGCTCTCATTGGATTTGACTTGAGGAGGGAATAACATACACACTCAATTGAGTATTTTACCCTACAGGAAAATAGGTGGGAAGGGGATAAGAGGGGGCGGGGATGGTAGAAGGGATGGCATATTGGGGGAGGTGGTAGTCAAAAGCAAACATTTTTAAAAGAGACAGGATCAAGGGAGAAAATGAATAAAGGGAGACAGGATAGGATGGAGGGAAATAGTCTTTTATAACATGGCTATTATGGAAGTGTTTTGCATAATGATACATGTATGGCCTATGTTGAATTTCTTGCCTTCTTAAGGAAGGTTCGTGGGGAGGGAAGAAGGAAGAGAATTTGGAACTCAAAGTTCTAAAAACAAATGCTCAAAAAAGTTGCTTTTACATGCAACTGGGAAATTAGATATACAGGCAATGGGATATAGAAATGTGTCTTGCCCTACAAGAAAGTAAGGGGAAAGGGGAAAAGGGCAGGAGTGGGGGAGTAGGGTGATAGAAGGGAGATTGGGGAAAGGGGCAATCAGAATATATGCCATCTTAGGGTGCGGGGAAGGTAGAAATGGGGAGAAAATTTGTAACTAAAAATCTTGTGGAAATCAACATTGAAAACTAAAAATATTAAATTCAAATTCAAATTGTTGTACACAAGCATAATGGAACATTATTGTGCTGTAAGAAATGATGAATATAGAGAAACAGGGGAAGACATGATGTGAAAGGAGGTAAAGAGAAATGAAAACAATATATACAATGACTACAACAGTTCAAAGTGAAAAAATAGCAAGTAGCAAAAAAAACCCCATAATTTAATGCTGTGAAATTATAATGACCAAGATAAATTCTTCCTTTTTGCTTCTTTGAAGAGGTAGAGGACAATTTATGTGGAAGACTGCTTAGAATGTGATTTTTTTTATCAGTATGTTGACTAGTTTTGATGAATAGTTTCTTTTACTCTTTTTTTTCCAATTTTTTTGTATGACTTCCTTCAAGATTCAGTTCAAATGCCACCTTCTTTAAAAAGGCCTTTCATGGTCCTCTCAGTTGTGACTCCTATTTTTTCTAAGTCTACTTTCATCTTGTATGTATATATAAATCTATGTATATATGTATATATGATCTATAGATACACATTTGAATGTAACCATTAGAATGTAACCTTCTTGAAGGCAAAGACTGTTTTTATTTATATATGTGTGTCCCCAGTGCTTAGTATTGTACCTAGAACATAATAAGTGCTTAATAAATGCTTATTGGTTGATCGTTAAACCACACACACACACACACACACACACACTACACATACCTACCCCCATAGACATACCAGAAGTTTGATAGAATCTCTTCTATTCATATTTTTCCAGTTCATTTCCTCAAACAGTCTTATTTCATTTATAAAAACGTTTTAAACTCTTTTAAAAACTCTTCCTTCATCCCTTCTAGAAATTCTAGTTGAGTTTGTGGCCACACTGTGTTTCTGCCTAAAACCTTGCTTGTAGATGTTTTGGAGACATTCTCTCCTCCTTTCTCCTCTTCTGGGTTTGTGTCTTGAGCATCACTGATGCCATATTAGTTCATTATGGTGGAATTTTTTTTTTGTTTGCCCATTCTTTCAGCCTACTTCCTGACTTTGGATTTGATCTCAGCGCTGGCCTCTAAGACCCTTCTGGAGGAAAGATCTGGATTGTTCTCATTGCTGCTTTCTTGGGGTACTGAATATTGTATTATTCCAGGATTTCAGGGGCAAGCTAGGGACCTAAAAGCTTTCAGAACTCCCAAAGGGCTGATCCAGAGAAAAATCTTATCATACCCCTTTGTAAGTTCCTGAGCTTGGTTTGGGGCAAGGAAATAATAAAATGTGATTGGACTCAGCTTTTATCTGCCAGCTAGGAAATTCTGCTGGTTCAGAATGACAAAACTGTAGGCTCCCCTTTGGTCTGGAATTCCTGTCCTGGTTGTTCCTCTGCAGACTGGTCTAGATTCTGGAACTGGAACCATGCTATATTCTTGGGGTCTGAATGCTGCTGCTTGCTTCTGAACTTTCTCCTTCTCCATACTCTGCCTAGGATCCTCTCTAACTTGGAATGCCTCCCACTCACCTTCCTGCCACCTGCTGTGTGCAGATCCCTATCTCAATCTTCCTTGGATCTGTGAAGTAAAACTGGGAAGTGGGTAATAAATCTACCAGCTGGCACCAGTACCGGTTGCAATATGCCCTGGTATAGGTCCAGAACCTCCTTTTGCCCTGGTGAATAGCCACTCCTTGGTGTCGGAGTGCTCTCTAGCACCAGAATGTTCCTGTCCTAGCTCCAGCCTCACTGTCAGCAGACCTCTCTTTCTTTTTCCCTGTGCTGACCTGGAATGGACAAAAGACTCACAGTGACTTTTTCTAGATTTACCCATCAGGATTTGGTCTAATGTATTTTTTATTAGGAAAGCTTTTGTGGACAGGAGCTCAGCTATGTTACTCCCTATTACTCTGCCATATTAGCTCCACCTTCTATCATTTTCATTTTTAAATATATCCCTTTCACCTCTCCTCCCTGGCAAACTGCCCCTTATAACAAACAATAAAAAAAGAGAACAAAAATAGTTCAGCAGAGCCAACAAACATATCTACCTTTTCTTCCACAGTTGAGCCAACCTTTGTCATTATAGCTATAGTGTTGTTTCATTTTTTCCCTCTTCTATTCATATTCCTATAGTTACTGTACTTGGTTCTACTTATTTCACTCTGCATCAGTTCCTATAAATCTTCCCATGCTTTTTTAAACTCTTCTTTTAATTTACTTTTTATTTTTAGTTTACAACACTCAGTTCCACAAGTTTTTGAGTTCCAAATTTTCTTTCCCTCCCTCCCTCCTCCCTCCCCCCAAGATGGCATGTAATCTGACAGAGGTTCTACGCATACCTTTAAATTCTTTAGATTCATCATTTCTTGTGGCACAGTAATATTCTGTTATACTCATATACTACTTCTTCCCAAGTCTGTATGAACCCCCAGTCTATAAGAACCTATTTTATTTTTAATTCATTTCTGCCACATCATAAAAAGCTACCATAAATTTAGGGTGGAGGAAAGAATACTGGACTTGGATTCAGGAAATCTCGAATTCAAATCCTTCTTCAGTTGCTTTCTGTGTGACCCTGGGTAAATCATTTAACCTCTCTAAGTCTCAACTTCTTTTTATTTTACCTTCGCAAAAATGTATGGTTTTATTTTATCAGTTTTCATATTCTAGATCCTTGAGGGGTAGAGCATCACTTGGATCCTGTGTCCAGTGGCATTGGCAGGAAGATTGCTTCTGAATTTGGCTCAAACTATTCCACTATTTCCATGAGGCCAAATAACTTTTCCCCAGATAACTCTTGTTCTGTTTGGTTTCCCACCAGGAGTCACTGTGTTGTTTTCGGCTTTGCATACATAAGCACATCTCTTGCCCAAATAGAATTCCATTATCCTGAGCATACACTCCTTCAATTTTCAGAAGAGCTGTGTGTTCCCTCTGGTTTTGTAGGCCTCACTTGTAGCCAACAAAAATGGCCTTGGACCACAGTCTTCCAGACATTTTGCTGTTCTAGAAGTCCTGTTTCCACCAGGCCTCTCAGGCTCCAAGATGGAGGAAAAAGGAGTCTCAACTTCTTAATCTATAAAATGTGGACAATGACAATACCGGGTTGTTGTGAGGATCAAATGAGGTAACATATAAAGGGCTTTGCAAACCTTAAAAGGCTGCAGAAATGTTAGGATAATGATGGTAGTGGTGGTGGTAGTGGGGTGCATATGGGACCTTTCTTTCTCTTTTTTCCCTCCTTAGGGTATATACCTAGCCATGGGATCTTTGGGTCATAGTTAAATATAGTCACCTTTGCTTTGCCCATTCTCAAGGGATAAGATATATTCTCTGGGCTGCTATAGACCCTGCAGGAATCTAATTGAAAGAAACCATGGAGGGCCCCGCCATTTTGGGTGGTCAATTGATTATTTTTATGTCTGAGTTAGTTATTAGAGCTACACTTGTCCTCATGGGAGTGGGAAGGTGATATCTGAGCTACAGTTGTCTACCTACATGAGCCTGTGGGTCCTAAAATTATCTGATGAGAAATGAAGCATGCAGTTATTTCTTTAATATATTGGGAAACCCTTTGAAATCCTTGGATGAAAAATGCATAATACTACCTTCCTCTTTTTATTCACTGACCTCAAACAGTTGATGAGTATTATCTCTTTAACACTAAATCATTCTCGTGATTGGGCATCTACCATGATTATCCTTATTAACAGACAGAAAAATACTTCACTGAGGGGCTAAAACACTGTCTCGAAATTTCCCAATCTTTCGGGGGCTCAGGTGGAACTGGAAATTACATCTCTAAATTCCTTTTACATCTCTCTGTCCTCATTTTTTTCTATTGAGAACCTTAAAAATTTTTGATTGGATGCATGCTGAGAGGGCAAATCCTGTGCAGTGTAGGCTTATTTCACCATTTTTCCTGTCAGTGATTTCCTAAAGTTATTATTTCTACAGTTTTTTTTGTCCTTTATTTTGAAAGAGGACTAATGATATCACAGGGTGATATCTTGACTTGTGCATGAATTGGATTTAAGTGAGGCAGAGTTGAAGAAAGTCACCAGCCTTACTCTCTCTTCCAGAGTCATCCAATTCCAATGGCAAGACAAAGGTTTGGAAGTGGCCTGGTTTGTAGTGGATGACCTTGGCTTTTTCCATATCTGACCAATCTCTCAGTGCTCCACATGGCCTGCTTTAACACCCTTCATGAACATTGGAACAGATTGTTCTTATCTGCCCATAGTGTAACCATCCCTTTAAATCACTGAAGGATTTGGGACCCCTCAGTTGCACTCAATCTGGTTTAGCCTGCCTGCTGAGACGGTTTACCAGGGTGTGCCCTCTGTGCATACTACAGCTTCTTGGAGCCACAGGTGAGAGTCAAATGCCAGGTAGACACCAAAGGTGGATGAGCAGCTCTGAGAAAGGCTCAGCAAACCCTCACACCAGAGCTGCTAATTGCTCCTTCAACACCTCATACACCCAACATTTCTGCTGATTACCAAAGGAAAATAGTAAATAGCCAAAAGTGTTTCTTGAAGAATTTTAGCATTTTATTATACTGACTTTCTTTTCTGCTAAGTTTGGTATAATTTTAGTTTAGTTTATAAGATCATAGGATTTTAGATTCAGACCTGGAAGGAACCTTACAGAACATCCAGCCCAACCTCCTCATTTTATAAACGAGGAAACTGAGGCAAAAGTGAGCAATTGACTTGCCCAGGGTCACACAGCTAGTAAGTGTCTGAAGAAAGATTTGAACTCTTACTTTTTCTAAGTCCAGAGACATTTCTGCTATGCAACGCTGCCTCTTTGAGTCAAAATGTAGAAATCTCTCCCTCTGCCCATCTTTTCCTGCTGAACAACTGTTTCTGCAATGACTGCATATTTACTTAGTTTGTCGATGTCTGGCACTGTACAGAATGTATATGGAGCAGGCGTGATCGGGGAATATGTGATTTGCAGGATTAACGCACCTCCTGTGGAGCTGGACATGGAGCTCCTTGCTGGGTTGACACAGCAGCTCCTGACGGCTGCCCTGGTAACTCCTGAAGCATTTACAAAGAAGCAATGCCTTGGGGCTATCATCCAAAGGCCTCCACTCCCAGAAGCCAGGCCTGTGGCCAGGATGAGAGGCAAGCTCCACCTGTTCTTGCCATTTCCAGGTGAAAGTGATTTCTGGACAGGGAACATTTCTGACAAAGCCTCAGATATTAGGATGCCTCAGACTCTGAAGTACGAAATGCTTCCTGACAGATCTCTCTGTGCCGAAAGGAACAGAAACCAATTTGGTAATATGTTAAGACATTGTTAATGACGTAGCTTTTGCATTCTAAAGACACCGTTAGATTTGAGGCTCTTAGCACCGAGTCTCTTCAGTTTGGATCAAATTGCAATTTTTCTTTAACTTGGCTGCTAATGGATTAGATAAGAATGCTCTTGAAAAAGTAGCTATGTGCTCCTCTTCTCTCAGGCCCCCAAACATTTGGCTGGTTTGTTTTCCAAACCTTAGGCCCTGGAGTGATGTGCCCTAAAGGCATAATCTGCCCTCCTAACTGTTATCAACAGCCATTTGTGATATTCGTGAACAGTGAGTCCGGTGGCAAAAAAAACAAAACAAAAAAAGTGAACAAATGAAACAAATAAATTAGGTGATAATTACTTTGGTGAGACATGTGGTAGAGGACCAGACTTTGAGTCAATAAAACCTGGGTTCAAATTCTGCCTCTGTCACATACTAGGTGAATGACCATGGACAAGTCACTTAAACTCTTTGTTCTCCAGGCAATTCTGAGTCTCTAATTTGCCAAAGAGTAGCTCAACTGTATTAAGAGATTTCCATGCAAGGAATTCCTTAAATGGATGCAACTACTATCCGAGACCAATACTTCCTCCATAGGATCATAGAACTAGAGCTAGGAAGGACCTCAGAGATCATTGAGTTGAAGCCCTTTGCTTTACAGAGAAGGGAACCAAGGTTCCAGGAGATTAAGTGCTTTGCTTAAGATTACACCAGTAGCAAGTAACAGGAGCTTTCTGAACTCAGGTCTGAATCCAGGGCCTGTGCTCTTTCTACTGTACTGTGCTGTTGAAAGATTCACCTTTTGAAAGATTCCTCATGTGATTAGGCTGGATACTCTCCCCTTGCCTTAGTAGACCTTCATGAGCTCTCCACTCATTCATTGCCTTCATCAGCTGCTGTGTCCAAAAATATTCATCATCTCCTAGTCCAAATTCCCCTTCGACCTTTCCCTACCCATTGAGAAAGCAAGAAATGCAATACTCATTATACATATGAAGCCATGCAAACATATTTCCACATTAGCCATGTTGTGAAAGAAACAAAAAGCAAGAATAACAAAGACAGTGGAAGAAAATATGGTTCAGTCTGCACTCAGAGTCCATCAGTTCTCTGTCTGGAGGTGGATAGCATTTTTCATCAAGTATCCTTTGGAATTGTCATGGATCATTGTATTGATCAGAGTGGCTACGTCTTTCAGGCTAAGTGCTTTCAATTCAGCCATTTTTCAGTCACGTCCAATGCTTTGTGGCCCCATTTGAGGTTTTCTTGGCAGCGATACTGGAGCGGTTTGCCATTTCCTTCTCCAGCTCATTTTACAGATGAGGAAACTGAGGCAAACAGCTTTGCTGTTATAATCCCCCAATGTAATATTAATGGGGAGTTTAACGTGGCCCTTGATGTGGGCACACATACACAAAGAGCATGTAGGCACCTTTTAACTCTCTGCGATGTGGCTCATTCACTCTAACCTATTATCAAATTGGCAGTACTGGATTCCCAAAGAAAGACCACTACTGTGGGATTACACTCAAATTCTTTTAAGATCCTAAAGATAATCCTATTAGTTAGTCAGTCAATAAGCATTTATTAAGCACCTACTATGTGTCAGGTATTGTATTAAGAATTAAGGATAATGTGCAACATTCTCCTAGTTCTGTTTACTTCTCTTTGCATTAGCTCATATAAATGTCATCTCTTGAATATGTCCCCTTTTCTCCTCTGATACTGCCACCAGCCCAGTGCAGGCTCTTATCACCTCACTCCTAGATTACTGAAATAGCCTGTTGGTTGCTCCACCCGCCACAAGTCTCTCCCTGCTCTAATTCATCTTCCATTCTGCCACCAAAGTGATTTTCCTAAGGCTTAGGTCTGCCTAAGTCACCCTCCTACTCAATAACCTCCAGTGACTCCCTATTGTCTCTGGGATCAAGTATAAAATCACATTTGGTATTCAAAGACCTCCTACCTTTCCAGTCTTCTCATACCTCACTCTTTGACCCAGGACACTTGCCTCCTTGCTGCTCCAGGAACAGAACACTCTGTCTCTCAGCTCTGGACATTTTCACAGACTTTTCCCCATGTCTGGAATGCTCTCCCTCCTCATCTCTGCCTCCTAGTTTCCCTGAAGTCTCAGCTAAAATCCTGTCTTCTACATGAATCTTTTCCCAATGCCTCTTAATTCTAGTGCCTTCCCTCTGTTGATTATTTCCTATTTATTCTGTAAATAGCTTATTTGTACATAGTTGTTTGCATATCATCTCCTCCAGTAGATTGTCACCTCCTTGAGGGCAGGGACTCTTTTTTTACCTTTCTTTTATACTTAATTCTTAATTCTGACACATAGTAGGTGCTTAATAAATGCTTATTGACTAACTAACTAATTGGGTTGCCTTGAGGATATTAAAAGAATTTGAGTGTAATCCCATGGTAGTCATCTTTCTTTGGGAATCTAAGCCTGCCATTTTGAGAATAGGTTAGAGTGAATGAGCCACATCCCAGAGAATTAGAAGGTGCCCACATGCTCTTCACATATGTGTGCCTACATCAAGGGCCATGCTAAGCTCCCCACTGGGGGATGGGAGTTGTGCCATATATAGCACATAACCATAGAAGCATGAATTGTTTGGGGCAGCTAGGTGGTACAGTGGATAGAGTTCTGGGCCTGATGTCAGGAAGGCTCATCTTCCTGAGTTCAAATCTGGCCTCAGGCATTTACTAGCTGTATGACCCAGGGCAAGTCACTTTACCCTGTTTACCTCAGTTTCCGCAGCTGTTAAATGAGCTGGAGAAGGGAATAGCAAACCACTCCACTGTCTTTGCCAAGAAAACCCCAAATGGGGGGTCACAAAGAGTTGGACATAACTGAAAAATGACTGAATGGAATGAGCTGTTTTGGGGAGTGCTCTACTGTGGAAGTTTGTGATAGATAATACCCACTCGTGCATTGGGGTAGGGAAGTATGAGGAATAAGTCTACTAGATTTTTCCTTGTTTTATTTCCTTTGGCATTTTGTCCTAATTAAAAGATATCTGGGGGCAGCTAGGTGGCACAGTGAGTAGGGCACTGGCCCTGGAGTCAGAGGGACCCGAGTTCAAATACAGCCTCAGACACTGGACACACTTACTAGCTGTGTGACCTTGGGCAAGTCACTTAACCCCAATTGCCCTGCCTTCCTCCCTGCAAAAAAAAAAAAAACCCAAAATATATCTGTGCCATCCTCATGTTTTGAAGTGATTTTCCATTTAAAGAATGGAAACAGGCACAACTGGATAGGCAAATAAAGTGTTATAAAGGGACACAGTGCCCCATTGTTTGTGACTCTTTCCCTCTGGTCTTCAGCTATATTCTGTCTCTCCTTTGCCTCAATTTCCTTGATTGGTTTGTTTTTTCCTCAGGTTGTCCACAGCTCTGCTTGTGCTCCTCACTTCCCTGTCTTGTGTTTGACTCTACTGACTTCATTTCCAATGGGCCTGCCATGCCTTCTCTCTCTAACAAGGTCATTCTTCTCTTGGAATCATCAGTTCATGGGCACAGCCTTGCAATGGGACCAGGACTCTGTTGTCTCTGATAATGGACCCACGTATCCCCACGTGATGTCCACTTGTCCCACTTATTGAGTCTTGCCTATTCAACAGGTATCCTGGATATGATACATTCCTGTCACTTTAAAGTCAATTTTTATAGTAATAAGCTCACATTTCTATATTACTTTTAGGCCTTCAAGGCACAGTCCTCAAATAACCCTGTAAGATAGGTAGTGCAAGTACTAACAATACTAATATTATATTACTAATTACTACTACTACTAATATTAAGTATATTAGATAAGTAATAATAAAATATTAACAAATACAAGTACTATATTTAATAAATACTAAGATTATATTTAATTAGTGCTATATTTAATAATAATAATAATAGCTAACGTTTATATAGCGTTCACTATATATCAAGTACTATGCAAAGCACTTTACAATTATAATCTTATTTGATCCTTACAATAACCCTGGATGGTTAAGTATTATTATTATCCCCATTTTATGGATGAGAAAACTGAGGCAGACCGAGGTGAAGGGACTTGTCCAACATCACACAAGTGTCTGAGGCTGGATTTGAACTCAGGTCTTCCTGACTTCAGACCAGGTGCTCTAACCACACTGCACAACCAGCCTCCCTGGATAAAAACGGGTAAGGCATTATAAGGTCATTAGATTAATGAAGGTTTGATATTGATGAAGAAGTCTTTCTTGTAGAACATGGACCTCAAACTGTGACTTAAATGAATAGAAAGCCAAAATTCAGACAAAGGAAATTAGCATTCTATGCATTTCTGATGGCTTGGCAGAGGTGGTCAGAGACCTGGGTTGGAATCCAAACTCTGCAACTTACTGCCTGTGACTTTGGATAGGACATTCAACATCTATGCGACTCGGTCACCTCATGGGGCAGCTGGGTGGCACAGTGGATAGAGCACTGGGCTTGGAGTCCACACAACTTAATGTCAACTGGACCAGAACCAGCCTCTAACCTATAGCTGGGCAAGTCACTTAACTCTGTTTGCCTCAGTTTCCTCATCTGTAAAATAAGCTGGAAAAAGAAATGGCAAACTACTCCATTATCTCTGCCAAGAAATGGGCTCACGGAGAGTTGGACACGATGGAACAGCAAGAGCAAAGTGAGAGGACTGGATAGCAGGACCTCAAAAGTCCCTTTGACCTCTAAATCTGCGGTTCTGTGATCTGACTCCCAGCTCACTCCTCATCCAGTACTACCAAACTGCCTCTTTTTATTTCTTATAGTTTGTCCAAGGGCTCCTATCACCTTCAAGGTCAAGTACATTTTTCTAGCTGAAATCTTCAAGGCTTTCCTTAATCCATAAATCAGTCTAATCTTAACTTTCTGTAATCTACTATCATCCATTCTGCACTCCCCTTGTAATCAAGCAACACTCTGGGAGTCATTTTCCCTCTCCTATGTTTGCCAAACCATCAGAAATGCAGAAATGATTTCTCTTGTCCAAACCTAGGCTCTCTATTCATTTAAATCACAGTTTGAGGTCTGTGTCTACAAGAAGGATTTCTTCATCAATATTAAACGTGCATCAACCTGATGGCTGTATAACACCTTACCCATTTTTGCCCATTCCTCGGGGCACCTTAAAAATTCCAATAACCTATGCTGGTTACATGTTTGTTTTTCTGGCCTGCCTGTCTTTCTTCTTCTCTTCTGTCCCAAATCACAGTTAAATTTCTTTTGGATGGGAACCAAAATTAGTGATTGAATCCCAAGGCCTTTTAACAACCTAGCACACAATGCTAAAACAGATACTACTAAAACGTTTTAAATATATGCTAATGATTCAAGTTTTTGAGGCAGCTAGGTGGTCCAATGCTGAATTCAGAGTCAGGAAGACCCAAGTTCAAATCCCATCTCAGATGGAGCTGTGTGAGTCTGGGAAAGTTACTGAAACTCTCTCCCATTCAGTTGCATCACTTGTGAAGTGGAGATAATAATAGCCCCAACCTCCCAGAACTGTTGTAAGGATCAAAACAGATAACTTCAAAGTGATGCACAAGTACTATTATTATCATCACTCCCATGGTCTTTGCTAAGATATCATTGGTACAACCTCATCATCCTCCACAAAATCCTACTCTGATGCATCATCTTGATGTGGAGGTGACCCCGTGTTCCGAAGGCCATGCTAGTGAAATAGAAGCTCTAACAGATTCCAACATGCTGGAAAGAAAGACCCCAGAAGTGTGGATGGATACCTGGAGAAGGATTCATGGGAAGGCATGGACAAGATTGGTATAGATAGGTTGCAATCTGTACCACTGGAGGGAGTATCCACATAGAATGAGATAAAGAGTATTGAAGAATCCTAAAAAAAAACCATGGAGAAATGTATATATGACCTAGCAGTGCTTCTTCGTTAAGTTCCCTTTACATTTATAATTTGGATTCTTTCTCAAGTTTTTTTTTTTGTGGTATACTAGATAGAATGGTGGCCTTGAATTCAGAAAGATTTGGGTTCAAGTCTTGCCACTGACAATAACTGTTATCCTAGACGAGTTGCCTAACCTCTGAATTTCAATGAATTCCTCTAAATAATGGGGATAATAAGGCATAGAGTACCTAGTTCAAAGAGTTGTTGTGAGGACCAAATACACTAATGCTTAATGTCAACCAGACTAGAACCAGCCTCTAACCTGTAGCTGGCTGGAACCAAACAAACAGAGCGGGCTTGAGACAGAAAAGTCAGGAAAAAAATAGAAGTTTAATGAATTTCAGAGCGAGACAGATGATGTGTGCATATGGAAGCTCCCTCCTCTCCACCCCCTCCCCCACCAAGAAGGAGGGCTTAAGGCTGCTAAGGCTGAGGCCACTTATATACATGAAAGGGGTTGGCTCACAACACAATCATTCTTAGATTTTGAGATAGTTCTTATGGTTGGCATTTCTTGGGTCCCATGGCAACAGTAATTGTCTCAAGTCTCAGGAGTCGTGGCCACCCTGCCAGGTACACAATGAGAGCTCTATGACAGGAACAGGAGTACACTACCTGGCGGTGATAAAGAACAGGGATTGTGAACGTGGCTCTGGGAGATAGGGGGAGCTAAATCCCTCAGCGAACATTTGGTGCTGCACCAAGAAATACACTTTGCCACAGGGTGATATCATCCTGAGTGCAAAAGATTATCGTTATGTTAAGCTCCTCAGCACATAGCCTGCTTATTGCGCCTTAGCTCTGGGAAGCAGGGTATCTCTGAAATATTTTGACAATATCTTAAAGAACTCCGTGAAATTTAATGTGCTATGTAAATTTCAGTTATTATTATTCTTCTGTCACAATTGCTAACACTATCCTTCCAGAAAAGTCAGAAGTCAAAGATTTTTTTTTTTAAAATTAATGGTATTTTCTTTTTTCAAAATACACGTAAAGACAAATTTTAACATTCATTTTAAAAGTATTTTGAGTTCCAAATGTTATTCCTCTCTCTTTTATCTCCCCCCTCCATAAGATGGTAAGAAATTTGACATAGGTTGTATATGTGTAATCATGTAAAATATTTCCATATTAGTCTTTTGTAAAAGAAGAAACAGAAAAAAAATTTAAAAGTACAGAAAGTGAAAAAGTATGCTTTGATCTGCATTCAGACTCTGTCAGTTCTTTCTCTGGAGGTGGAGAGCATTTTTTATCATGAGTCCTTTGGAATTGTCTTGGATCATTGTGTTGCTAAGAATAACTAACTCATTCATAGTTGATTATCATACAAAGAAGTCAAAGATTCTTTACTTAAATATTTCTTTATCGCTCATCAAGGGTCAGCAAATAATAAAGATGGCTGGCCTTCCCCATTTCGAATACTTGGTAAAATGTCTAGGCTGGGCAAATACACGAGTTGCCCTGCTCCATGAAGAATTATGTGGTGGAAGCCACGTTGGATGTGGGTCCAGGCCGTGTCAGAGCTTCCTGCTGCTGCTGTTGTTTAATTCCATTACAATGAACACAGCTGCCAAGCCCTTTTGAAGAAGCCTGACAAGAGTGACAATAATACATCTGGGTCATTTCAATTAGACAGCCAGTGAATCTGGTTTAGGCAGATGTTTCAGAAAGATAAGCAATTTTCTAACTGTACCATTGAAATTATATTATATTTGTGGGTATAACTTTTTTTTTGGAGGATGAAGACTAGAATTAGATTCATAAGTGCTGAATGTAGTGCTTCAAAAGAAACCCAACAGTCCAAAGTGAATGAGGCTAATCAACTCAAAATCCTGAGGCAAAGAATTCTTCATCCTTACTCACAGTCCTTCTCTCATCCAAGAGGTCAAAATGTCATTAATTCAGGTGCCCAGGATGGCAGTAGAAATAGCAATCACTCTAGACAGTTAGTAGTCATTAAGTCAGATTTCTGGGTTCCATTTACATCCTCAACTTCAATTCCAGGGACCAAGCACTCACTGCCCTTTGGCTCCTTCCTGTTATTGTATAGGCAGTGTATTTTAATGGGCATAATAACAATTTGCATTTACAGCAAATCTTTGAGGTTTGCAAAATACTTTACATACATGATCTCATTTGAGCCTTAGGGCAACCCTGTGGGTTAAGTTTTGTTATTTTTCACAAATTACAGGTAGAGAAACTGAGGCTAGGAGAGTTTAAACAACTCATCCAGATCATTAATACTAGGAATTGTTTTAAGGTAGAACTCAGGGCTCAACCCACTATCCCATACTGCGTTTCATTAATTCCTGTGCTACCAATCTCACAGGATTATGGTGAAGGTTAATAAAACCTTGCAGGATTTTATTATAAATGCATCACTGGTAGTGGTAGTAATAGTAGTAGTAGTGGTAGTAGTAGTGGTGGTGGTGGTAGTGTTAGTATTAGTGTTAGTGGTGGTGGTAGTAGCAATGGTAATAGTGTCAGTAATAGTGGTGGTAGTGGTGGTAGATAGTGACAGTAACGGTGGTTGGTTGCTGTCCTTCATTCTCAAAGAAGACCAAAATGATATCACTATGTTGAAATCAAGATACAGTATGATTGGCTATGGCTGATGAGACCAAGATTGCTTGAAGCTTTGAAGGCTCTACCACAGATCAGGCACAAATAGTCCATATAAACATTTGAGATAGAGATGTCTCTAAATTTGCATTTCTCACATTTCTTTTGAGCTACTGCAATTCTGCTTTGCTCACAGAGCACAGATCCTTCTTTGATAAGGGCATACCATGCTTGGTAGTCCTTTCTGGTATCTCTCATGTCATGCAATTGATTCCTAAGTTCTTCAGAGAGACTTTGAGAAGGTCCTTGTATCATTTACTCTGACTACTACGTGAGCACTTGACCTGTGTGAGTTCTCTGTAAAATAATTTTAGGCAAATGTACATTCGGCAATCGAACAACATCACCCGCATGAGTTGCACTCTCTGCAGTAGAGTTAGAATACTTGGCAGTCCAGCTGAGAAAAGGCCACAGTGTCTGGCACCTTATTTTGCCAAGTGACCTTCAGAATCTAAGACAATTTAAATGGAAGAGACTCGGTTTCCTGGCATGGAGCTGGTATACTGTCCAGGTTTTATAGGCATGCAACAATGAGGTCAGCAGACTTGCAGTTTGGTAGTCAGTCTAAACCTCTTTTCTTCCATACTTTCCTTTGGAGCTTCCCAAACACTGAGCTAGCTCTGGCAATGCATGTGTCAACCACATTATCAATGTGTACATCCCTGGAAAGTATACTACCAAGATAAATGAATTTATCCACAATATTCAAAACTTATCCATTGCCATAACCAGTGGTTCCACGTATGGATGGTATGGTGCTGGCTGGTGGAGAACCTGTTTTCTTGTTATTAACTATTCAGACAAAATTAGCACAAGCAGCAGAGAATCGATCCATACTTTGTTGCATCTCTGCTTCAGAAACTGCATTCAGTACACCATCATCTGTGAACAAAAACACCATGCACCAATTCTCCCTCTACCTTAGTTTTGGTTTTTGCTTTTTCAAGTTAAATACATATGGTGCATCTTAACTACTCACTGCTGATGGAATCACATTGATTAGTGTTAAGGACATGATCCTGGAGAGAGGCTGAATATTTCCATAGCGTTCTCAACAAACTGTCATCAATTGATGCTGAAGCCATTGACCATATACCTCAGGTTGAAGTCAATCCCTCTCTAGCCAAATTTCCAATAGAAGAAGAGGTTTTGAATGCCATTAGGCTCCTCTTGTGTGACAAAGGACCTGGTGCTGATTTTATTCCAGCTGAGATTTACAAGGCAGGGGGTCCACTGCTCATATAAAAGCTGACTGAAATCTTCCTATATTGCAAGAGGAATTATCCCTCAGGAGTTTAAGGATGCCTCCATTGTCCATCTCTATAAAGGCAAAGGAAAGAGGTCGTCCTGGCACAATCACAGGGTGGAGTCTCTCTTAGTCGCTGCTGGCAAGATTCGTTCCAGAGTCCTCCTTAATAGGCTGATCCTACACCTGGAAGATGGTCATCTACCTGAGAGCAAATATGGCTTCAGAAAGGGCCGAGGAATGGTCAATATGGTGTTTGCTGTCCAACTCCAGAAGAAATGCCAGGAGCAAAACAGAGGTCTCTGCAAAAAGTACATTGATCTGACCAAGGCCTTTGATACTGTCAGTCATGAGTGCTTATGGAAAATTATGTAAAAATCTGGTTGCCTGGAGAAGTTCATCAGTGTTGTATGTCAGTTTCATGATGGCGTGCTTGCCTGGATTCTGGATAAGAGACAATGCTTTTATACTTTCCCAGTATGGCTGTTCGCTTGCCCTCATCCTACTGTTTTTGGCAATGTCGTTAGATGCCTTAAATGAAGACAAACTTGGCATCAAGGTCAGCTACTGCACTGATGGTAAATTAGTGCTGGTAGTAGTAGTGGCAGTAGTGATGCTGGTGCTGGTACTAGTGGTAGTGGTGGTAGTAATAGTGTTGGTAGTAGTGATATTAATAACAATAGCAGTAGTGGTAGTATGGCAGTATTAGTAGTAAAAACCACAATAATATTTATCTAGCACTTTATACTTACACTTTACAAATATTAACTTCTTTACTCTTAGCAACAACCCTGTCAAGTAAGTAGTAAAACACTTCTTATCCGCATCCAACGAACGAGGAAATAAAGTCTGAGAAATGCTAGAAAACTTTCCCAAGGCCTATAAAAAGTGGAATTCAAACCGAAAGCTCTTTCCACTCCACTGTATAGCCTAAAGCATCTCCCCCTCTGCTTTTGTGATTGTGGGGTTGGGATCATTTGGAATATGTTGGGGACAGTCCCCCAAACTTTCCCCAGCTGCATTCCCACTAGGGGTCCATTCGAATACTACAGGGACCTAACTACCTCCCAGGTGTACATTTCACAGTAAACCTCCTGTCATGCTCAGCATTGTTTGGGCCTGTTGAAATGATCTCTTTAATTCTAGGCCACTCAAACAAGATTGGCACACGAGAAGAGTTCAGAAAAGATCAATAGATGAAACGCCCCACTTATGGCTAGGTAAAGCTCCCCAAGTCTGTTTGTCAGGTAGCAGTTTGGAACTGAAAATAATGTGACAGATGGTATCGTATGCCATCCTGGACACTTGAATTAATTGTATAATGACCTCTTAGATGAGAAAAGTGTTCAGTTATGTGATAGATGGAAATTAGATGCTGAGGCCAACTAACAAAGGTTATTTAGATTCAAATGTGGCTGAACTAGTAATGGCAGCCGGAGTTCTGGTCCTGAGGAACAGGGGGGTCATGTGGGTTGGTCTAGTGGAGCAGAGATGGAAGAGTTTCCTCATTCTTTCCTGGGTGTGGGGTTGACCTTGGGAAAAATTTCAGTATCCTTGGCACTTTCTCTCCTCCCATTCTGCATCTGTTTTCAACCTCTTGGTGGCCTCCTCCTCCTCCTCTTCCCCCAGTGTTCCCACGTTGCCCTCAGCTCTCACCTTAGCACCTGCTTTCCTTTGGGACAGAACTCTGCCAGAGGTAGTTGTATTTTTAAAAGCTGTTACTTATTAACTGAAATCACTAATTGGTAGAATTCAAGGATGGGTCAGAAGAGGAAATGAGTATTTGGGTGCTGGGTGAGAAGGTACGAGGGAGGCAGCTACCATTAATGGAGGGACAGTTCTGCCTATGATGCTTCCCAGGTTTAGATCAGTACTTTAGTCAGCACTTTAAAAATCAGATTTAATGCAGGAAGGGAAATGGGAGGTCATCCAACCCTCTCAGGTTACAGATGAATAAACTGAGGCCCATAGAAGTAGATTTAGCAAAGGCAAGAAGGGGCAGAGTCAGGATTCAAACTCAGGCCTTCTGACTCCAAGTCCAGGGTTCTTTCCACTTCCTCACTCTCCCTTTTCTAAAGCTTCTCTTTGGAATAAAGGTACTTGACATCCTAGATAGTACTGAATGGGGTTTCAGTGGATGTAAGGAAAGAAACAAGAATTTATTTAACACCTTCTCTGGGCCAGAAACTGTTTTTGTTCAGTCATTTCAGTTGTATCTAACTCTTTGTGACCCCATCTTGGGATTTTCTTGGCAGAGATACTGAAATGGTTTGCCATTTCTTTCTTCAGCTCATTTTACAGATGAGGAAACTGAGGCAAACAGTTAAGTGACTTTGAGGCTGGATTCGAACTCAGGAAGATGAGTCTTCTCGATTCCAAGCCCAGTGGTCTATGCACTGCACCACCTAAAGTGCTTTACAAATATTATCTCATTTTATCTTCACAATAACCATGAGAAGGAGGTCTTATTTTTATGATCCCCATTTTAGAGTTGAGGAAGCTGAGGCAGTCACAAGTTAAGTGACTTGCCCAGGGTCACATAGCTAGTAAGTGTCTAAGGCTGGATTTGCATTCAGATCTTAGTATCTTCAGGCCCAGCCCTCTATCCACTGAGCCACCTAACTGCTGCCTCAAGGGTGGCACATTGTAAGGTAGATTCATTTGTAAGTCAGAGAATACCGGTTAAGATGAAATATCAAGTTATGAGCCATCAAAAGATAAAAACTAAAGTTGACAGTGTGCCATGGTAGAAAACCTGGCACTAGGAGATAGAAGATCTGGTGTTTTTGATACTTAATGAGGGATATTCATTCATTTTAACAAGTTTAATCAAGTGCCTACTACGCACCAGGAAGGGAACTCCTAGTCCCTGTTCCGGCACACAACAGATGTATGACCTTGGCTAGGTACAAATGATTCATTCATTTATACAACAAATGAATCAGCCATTATACAATAAAAGATTCATTCATTCATGCAAAATAATTGTAACTGAAAAGAGGTCGACCCATGGTGAGTCATTGGACCTCTTGGGAGTTCAGTTCCTTCTGTAAAGTGAAAATAATAATACCTTCCTTGCAGAAAGGCAGGGAGATAAGACAACTTATTTCTCATGGTTTCTTCCAGCCCTAAGAGCTACGATTCTCTGGGTTATTTAGCCTGGAGGTGATATACACAAGCCAACAAGATGTGAGCCAGTATGGTTGGCATTTATTGTCAGAGTACACTATGTTCGTGCGTGCTATTTTAATGCAGACTTAGGAAGGTTCAGAATACCCAAAGACCCAGCTCAGAGAAACATAGAGATCACAACAAGACAGTAAAACAAGCTAGTTAAATTAAGGGAAGACAGTCATAAAATAAGGGTGGTCAAAAAGAATGATGAATGGAAAAATGGATGGTCCACTGGGGCTCCAGGTGGAATTGATCATCTCACTGGGAGCCTAGAGGGAATGGAACATCCTCTTCCATACCATTAAAAACTGGTGGGTCTAACAGGACCAGGTATTGGTGGAAGGGAGCAAGGAGCCTAGACCTGGACACTGGTGTTCACTGCTCCAAGTGGGGAAAGGGAAGACTCCTTGTGAACTGGAGGCCAGTTGATATTAAAATTCTCTGCTTGCAGGAAAAGGATTTAGGGCTATTACTTCTGGTCTTACTCTGCCAGGGTGATCCCCGGGGTTTTGAGCTTCCCAAGGCTTCTTCACTTTGCTAGCGAAGGAGATTATTGGGGTTATAACCCCTGCCTTTATGACTTGGTTCATGCTGTGCCAGTCACATGGAAGGTTCTCTCTCTGTCTAAACGTAGAATCCTCCCCATCTTTCAGGGTCCATCTCAAAGACGCTTTTCTCTGACCCCTCTCTCTCACTGCAATAACATAGTCATTACCCAGTATTTAATATCTATACAACACACTGAGCATTTGTCATTGACTATCTTGTATTGGTATTTAGCATTTCTTTGCGCACATCTCTCCCCAATTAAGCTCCCCAAAGGGTCACATCTTAAACATAAAAGCTGAAATTTATATTGTGCATTAAAGTAGCAAAGGGTTTTACAAACTTCATTTCCTTTGAGCCTCATTACAAGGGAGATACTATAGTCATTATAACACTCATTTTCCAAATGACTGAGAATTTAAGTGATTTGCCCAGGTTCACATAGGGACTTGCCCAGGGTTGCATAGCTTGTAAATGTTTGAGGAAGAATTCAAGCTGATGTCCTCTTGAATCCAAGTCTGGCCTTCTATCTATTGTGTCACACTATCCATCTTTCTTCCCTTCTAGTACAGTGTTAGGTCTATGGTGGTATGAGCTTTGTTCACACTTGCTGAATGCCTTCCCCTGCCTGTGTGCATGGGGCTACTGGACTCTGTGGCAGTCCTGTGCGCTGAGTGTCATGTTGTTGCTGCTCAGCCAATTTTAGAAGTGTTTAACTCTTTGTGACCCTTTTTGGGGTTTTCTTGGCAAAGATACTGAAGTGGTTTGCCATTTCCTTCTTTAGATCATTTTACAAATGAGGAAACTGAGGTTATCAGGGTTAAATGACTTGCCCGGGGTCATACAGCTAGTAAGTATCTGAAGCCAGGTTTGAACTTAGGTGTTCCTGACTCCAGGTCTGGCATTCTACCCATTGCATCACCTACCTCCTGCTGCCCTGAGTATCATAGCATTTTATAGAGCCAAGGCTCAGACGAGGCTGCAGAAAGCATGAGGAAAAGCTATAAATAGCTGAGATATTCAGTGGGGATGTTTCCTATTGTATAGGGTGGTTTCTCTATCATTTCAATGACTTTGGGATGATTATGAACAACGTTAAAGGGGACAAAGAGAGGGAGCCAAGGACTCACCAGCCAAGTTGAGATCCAAAGGGGACAATAGACACTAGTATCATTTTTTTTGCTTAACAACAACAACAATAGCGACTCATTTATATACTGCTTTAAGGTTTACAAAGTGCTATTTTTATGATAACTCTTTTTTGCTTTTGTCTTCGTATTCTTAGCACTTAATACAATGCTCTGAGCATGGTAGGCATTTAATAAATGCTTGTTTAATTATTAATATTTTTCATAATTCTCATTTCTTTTGGTGCAATAATATCCCCTTATGTTAATAATACATAATTTGTTCAGTCATTCTCCAATAGTTGGACATCTGGGTTATTTCTTTTTCTGCTACTATGAATAACGCTGTTAATTTGGGTGGGGGCACAAATAGATCTTCCCCTTCCTCTCCTCCCATCAGTGATTTCCTTAGTGCCACTCTCATCTTCCCCATTTTCTGTAGGAGCTTGGAGGGAGTTGGCATGTGGCTCTCCCATCTAGTCCCTATGATGTTACCGGATTGAGGTCCAGAGAGAAGCCAGAGAGAATGAATCTACCTCATAACATATCAACTATTCCTCTTTCATTGTCAAATGGTTCCACATACATCATCAGATTTCCAATTCAGAAGGGAGATTAGCTACATGACACATACCAGGGCACAGTACTGGGGTCCTTTGCTTGTAAATTGCTATAAGAAGTTTCCAGTATCAGTTAGTCAATAAGCATTTATTAAGCACCTACTACATGCCGGACACCGTGCTAAGCACAGGGGAGATAAAACAAAAGACTAATCCCTGACCTGAGAGGCTCTAGGACGATAGCGAGGCTGCAGGTTTAGACTGGGGATGGATGGGCTGCAGAAGAAACTCAGCAGACTTAGATTTGTGGGAGAAGGAAGACTGATTTGAGAATCAGGAGACTTGAATCTGACACTGTGTTTCTGGTTGACGCTGGGCAAATCACTTCTCTCCTCTGGCCCTCAGTTCTCATCTACAAAATGGAGTCATGCATATATGGTTTCCAGGGACCTTCCAACTCTAACATTTTGTGGGTGGTCCTTTTCACTTTGACAAACATCAATTCTATGATTTGATGAACTAAGATGCCTGTTACAGGCAGAGGTCTCTTGGGCCCTTGGGGACAAAACTGGAGATCTCAAAACAAAAGCTGGGGGACCACTTTCCCCCAGTAAGGATTTCTTTTTCTTGTATAAGTCAAATGAGTTGGACATCAAGGTCTTTCTTCTTTGTAATTTTGTTTTCAAGCAAGGAGTGTATTTATTATCATCCTCGTGCTACAGACAAGGACGCTGAAGTTTGGGGACCCACATAAGATAGTATGGAGGATGAGCAGATCAGTGAATGAATAAAGTGTTTATTAAGTGCTCACTATGTGCAAAACACCGCGCTAAGTGATGGGAATACGAATAGAAAAGTAAGATAGGCCCAGCACTCAAGAAGCTCCTGTTCTAATGAGAGAGAAAACCCATATAGAAGGTTTCAGCTGAAAGTGAGATGGAAGAGTTTCATGGTCTTTAGGTCACAGTGGCAAAGCAGATGATAATGCTGTTGTCGTTGTTGCGTTTGTCCTTCATTTTCAAAGAGGACCGTGGCATCAGGGAAATGATGACTTTGATTTACAATGATGTATGTTGAAACATTTGACAGTGAATAAGGAATAGCTGATATGTTATGGAGCAGGACCGTGTAGAGCTGGAAGGCATCCCAGAGATCATCTAATCTAACTTCCTTCACTTTATAGATGAGGAAAGTGAAAGCCTAAGAGTTTAAGTGACTGGGCACACACATAATAACTGGTAGAGCTGAGATTGACAGAATGCTAGAATCTCTGAGTTAGAAGGGACAGGAGAGGCCCTCTGGGTCCAATCCACACCAGACTAGCAATCATATCTATGACATCCCCAATAGCATTGGAAGAGACCTTGGTGGCCAATGAGTCCCTTCTATACCTGACTACTAATTTTCTCCAGAACATCCTTAAAAATATTTAGCCTCCACTTGAAGGGGACAGGGAACTCGCTACCTCATGGGGTAATCTTATTTAGGAAGATCTCTAAATTATTAGGAAATTTTTCATGACATCAAGCCCAACTCTACTTCTCTGCGACTTCCACTCATGAGAGGAACATCAATTTAGAGCTGAAAGGGAGCTCAGAGATCCTTTAAAGCAAATGGTTCCCAACCTGTAAGCAAGCAGAAGAACATGAACAGGATGGAGAAAGGAATTGATAGGATAATAGATTTACAAGTATTATTTCATTTTGTCCTTACAACAAACCCTGGGAGGTAGGTGCTATTATTATTCCCCATTTTACACATGAGGAAACTGAGTCATAGAGAGGTTAGGTGACTTGCCTACAACTACACAGCTAGGAAGTGTCTGAGGCAGGATCCAAACTCAGGTCTGATCTGCAGTGAGGCCCAGAGAATAACTTGTCTAAGGTCACACAACTACTACTAAGTTGTAGGCTAGGGGTTCAAACTGAGTTCCTCTGATTCAGTCCCCAGTCCAGTGCTCTTTCCATGGCAACAAACAGTTTTCCCTGATGAATAGATAATGCAGCAGAGGAAACTAGGGTTGTATATACAGAAGAACTTCTCAACGGTAAATGCAGAATACTTTGGATATATTTTCAAGAGAAATCATAGAATCTGGAGATTTCAAGATGCATATAAAATGAACAAATCAAAACATTTGAAAAAATGTGCAAAAATACAAATTAATACAATCTTAAGATGTCATTTTATACCTACCAGATTGGCTAAAATGACAGAAGAGCAAAGTAACAAACATTGGAAGGGATACGGAAAAATTGGGGCACTACTTCATTGTTGGTGGAATTGTGAACTAATCCAACCATTCTGGAGAGAAATCTGGAATTGTGCCTTAAGAGTTATTGACCGAGCAATACCTCTACTTGAGGTTTATCCGAAGAAGATTAGGGAAAAAGAAAAAGAACCTATATGTTCTAGAATGTTTGTAGTAGCTCTCTTGGTGGTGGCAAAGAACTGGAGATTACAGGGATGGCCATCAATTGGGGAATGTCTGAACAAGTTGTGGTACATGATTGTGATGGAATACTACTGTGCTATAAGAAATGATGAGTTCATTGATTTTGGAAAAAACATGGAAAGACTTACATGAAATAATGAAGAGCAAAAAGAGCAGAACCAAGAGAATACTGTATACAACAACGTTGTTTTAAGAATGACTTTGAGTGAAATATCCAAATTAACTACAAAAGATACATGAAGAGAGATACTATCTGCATCCAGAGAAAGAATGATAAAGAGAAGTATGTATAGAATAATTTTACATATGTCTATGTAGGTATATGAATGCGTGTGTATACACACACACACACATATCCATATGCCTATTTATGTCTAATAGTAGCTATGGGTGGGGGCAAGGAGAGAAGAAAAAAAAGAAATTTACATGATAATTTTGTTATATATTTGAAAGGAATAGCAAGTTGTACATAGCAGATTTGCAATTTTACATATAATCATCTTTTTTAATGTACTATGTTATGAAAATGCTTGTTTTATTCCACAAATTAAAAATTAAATTAAAAAAGACAAATTTAAAAAAAGGTGCATGTAAAAAATTAGTTTTCTAAGTCCTCCCCGTAGCTACACTTTGCAACAACAGCCCCCTCCCCCTTAACTCCCCCTGAACCCTGACACCCTCTTGTTTTGCACACAATAGGAGCCTGCAATTTGTTAGCTGCAGAATTATTGAGTGCCTGCAAGTTAGGGCCCAGGGGAAGGGTCCAGATAATCTTTCGCTGTCCCTTCCAGCAGTGCAATTTTAAATGCCGTTGGGGATGTTAGAGAAGAGAAATTTTCTCCTCTTTCTTCTCATTGAGGCAAAAGAAGGCTCTTCTGCATGTACATGGATTTCAAAGAACTGAGTCCTGGGCCAGCTGACCTACTTCTGCCT
Source organism: Phalanger gymnotis (assembly GCA_028646595.1). Lineage (NCBI taxonomy): Eukaryota > Metazoa > Chordata > Mammalia > Diprotodontia > Phalangeridae > Phalanger > Phalanger gymnotis. The sequence goes on from CM053622.1 coordinate 663,806,750, forward strand.
ATGTATCCCTTTACCTGGATATGTTTTAACCCAGTCATCAACATGCAGAAGGAACATGACTCTGATTATATTTTTTAATGTCTACCAGAACAGATTGTTTATCATGTGGTAGACAAATACATTACTGGAAAAAAAAATTTGGAAGAGAAAACATTTTGAGACTAGGGAGTTAGATGGCCATTAAACCCAGGAAGTGACTTATTTGATCAATCAGTCTCTTTGAAAATAATGTGAAAATTCTCCATTCAGCTTGGCTTGATTCAGCTCTCAAAAAAATTTCTTTTAAACAATAGTCAAGCCCTTCTGTGGTTTAATTCTTAACTCAGCTTTTGGCTTTTAAAGCGGGATATGATCTTGGTCCATTATTCTAGGACAATTCCACCAAAATTATTCTGGTAGCCTAGGACACTGCTGGAGGGTGAGGGGTGGGTGGGGATGGGTAGTTCTTCCCATAAGAGAAACTACTGCATAATATTTCCCCTCTCTTTTGCTCACTTTTTCTCACTCTTCTCTCCCTCCTGCCCTACTCCCCATATCTAACAGTTTTCAGGCTTTGCACTTCAGCCCAATATATACCTGTACTCTTTCCTTCTTGCTTCTCAACTAGATATAACCATCCCATAGGGACAAGGACTAGATTTGTGACTTCACAGGGAACTTCCAATAGTCCAATCTTAAAATCTTTGGGAAATCTTTTTGAGTTAAAGAAACTCCCTCTCCCAATTCAGGCTGAAATGAATAGTCCTAGAGGGTTACCTGGAGGTTGAATGACTTGTCCAGGTTGTCCTAGGCAGTCTATGTCAGCCAGAACTTGAACCAAGGTCTTCCTGGCTCCAAGGCTACCTCTCTGTCCTCTACACCAGGATGCCTCTCTGACCATCCCATAAATGTAAAGAGCTTCTTGGCACTCCTGCCCCACTCCCCAAACCAATGTTTCTTCTAGAGCATCAGAGTAGTATCAGGTATGCCATATACAGAAAGACTCAACACTTTGACACTAATGGCTTTCACAGTAGATTGCTTGGCCATTTGAAGAGATAATTGCACAATACATATTTC
>CM053622.1:663808308-663831773 GCA_028646595.1 Phalanger gymnotis
GTCTTCTTTGTCACCAAAGAAAGATTCCAAAGTCTGAGTCTAAATCCGAGTCTGTTTTCGCTGCCTGGCCATGTTCCCAGCCAACTACTTGACCCTTGAGCTTTTCATTGGGGTATGACTGCTTGTAGAGTATAGAGGGGATGTGCTGTTGTTTTCAGAGCTATTTCTATACAGCCATCTCTGCCAAACCTGTGCTCTTCCTCCCCTGGGAACCGCCAACCCAGACCAGACTCAGATCTTCAGCAGGCTCTGCACTCCTGTTCTGATCTGCCACTTAATTCCTCCCACGAGGTGGTCCTAGGGCCAGAAGCAACTGCAGCTGTAGCTCTGTAGCTGCACCTCCTCCGCTGCCCCGGGGTGGTGGCCGAACCACGAACTCCTTTCACTCTGTCCCAGCAGCTTTTCCTACTAACCTTCTCTATTGTCTTTGGTGTTTGTGGGTTGAGAAGTCTGGTAACTGCCACAGCTTACTGGTTCAGGACACTAGGGCCTGTTCTGCCCGGCTTCCAGTCTAGTTGGTCCAGGCATGGCTCACAGTGGGCTCTGCTCTGCTCCCAGCTCCGTGCATGACAAACTGTACCCAGCAACCATCTAGGCTGTCCTGGACTAGAGCCCTGCTTCCTTCTGCTATTTTGTGAGTTCTGCGGTTCTAGAATTTGTTCAGAGCCATTCTTTATCAGTGTTTGGAGGGTGCTGTGGGAGAGCCCTAGGCAAGTCCCTGCTTTCCAGCTGCCATCTTGGCTCTGACATCCCTCCCCCATGTCTGACTCTTAGTGACCCCTAATGGGTTTTTTTTTTTGGCAAAGACACTGCAATGGTTTGCCATTTTCTTCTCCAGCTCATTTTACAGATGAGAGAGCTGAAGAAAACAGGCTTAAACAACTTGCCCAGGGTCACATAGCTAGTAAGTGTCTGAGACCAGATTTGAACTCATGAAGATGAGTCTTTCTGATTGGCCACAAAAATCAAATTGTGCAGTATAGTGAGATAGTACTACACAATAGCTCCTGTGAAAAAAGGTTAGCCAAATTCCACTCAACCCCCTTTCATGAATCAAGGCTCAGATTATCAATCCCTACACGTGGTTAGGGTATCTTTTTCTTGGCTTTTACGGGTGGGATAAAAACATTTGTGCTCTTGCCCATCAAACTTTATTACTTGTCTCTCTCACTTTCTGTGCCCACTCCCCTCCAGACCCACCAATAATGACTTAGCACCAGCCTATGAAAATTATCTTAAAATTATAATATCAAGTATAGTATCACAGTATCAAATAACAATATCAATTAGTAAGAGTATGACATTAGTATCAAAAAGACATTATAAACATTGTAGAAGGAAGGACAAAGCTGGTGGTCATTGTCTACATTCTTGTCACTAAGATAAATGTCCATGCACCCATTACATAGATATATGGGACAGTAGTGGTAAATGACTAGTTGGTAGCTTTTTCTGGGTAATAGCAAGATTTCTGATATTTTCTATTCTTTTGGAACATCCCTTCCATTTTGAGATTAACTTAAAAATCAACCCGTTTATCCATTCAAAATTGTGTTGCTTCCAATGGGGATATCTTCTGTATAGATTTGGAAAGGTTGAGCTGTTCCTCTTAGTTTCATCTCCTAAAGTACCATTTTTACTTGTTGCTGTGTTATATTTGGTACTGGGATGTTCATAGTCCAAATGTGGTGGTGTAACTGTCATCAATGAGAGAAATGATTTTCTATTGAAATGTTGGTTAATAGGCTTCATTTTTTGTCTTTTACTTTTTCTTCCAATTTCATCTCAATAGCTCTTGGACTTAATTCAGTCTCATGCCAAGCTTTCTGGGGCTAGTGTTCTTTCCACTGATTTTAACTATTTTTTGAAATGATCCTGCCCATATTATTCCAAAATCTGAAGCATACACAATATTTGATAAATGAGCTTTTATTCCAAACTGGTGTTGCTCTTGGCTGCCACATTCCATTGCTCAGCAAAGCCATCAAGTGATTTTTGGCTAACAGTTTTGGGGCTCTTGGGACTCTTCACTGTGGTAACCATTTTGCACTGGCTAAACGTCCTTATGAAACAGTGATATCAGAGTTATTGGCTTTCTTTTTATTCAATTCACATTTTTAAAGCTTCAATATCTAGTTTTAAAATTTCAGATTAAATGTTTTGCATGACTTCATATGAATAATAGGTATTGTTTTTCTTGCCTTTTCAATAGATGGGGGAAGGGTGGAACAAGGCAGAGAACTTGGAACTAAAAATAAAGATAAAAAGATTCAGATTGAAGCTGTAATTCACTGCAAGTCCAGCCCTCTAAATCATGCCTCTGATTATATTCTATGCACAAAGACAGGAAGGACATGACTTCACAGGTTGGACACTTTTCCTTGCAATTTTCACATTGTTTAAGCACAAGAGACCACCATGAAGATCCGTGTAGTCAACATCTGTTGCAGGGGATGAAGAGGTAGAAAAATTATATGAAGAATTTAACAAGTTCTCCAAACCAAGACAATATATGTTGTTTTCTTTCTCAATGATTTCAATGCAAAAATGGGCAGAGGGGAAGATGATGAAAAAGATATTAAAAAATATGACCCTACATACAGAAATGAAAGAGACCAAAGACTGGTAATCTACTTAGAATTATCATACCTCTACATCACATAAGTATCATACCTCTGTGTCATGTAAGTATCATACCTCTATGTTATGTCTTCAAGAAAAAATTGAAAAATGCTAGACATTTTGAAGAATAAACATCACAAAAAATTAAACGGAGTGTCTCTCAATAGACAGAAAATAAATGGTTATCAAAATGAATCCAATTGACTGGCTAAAGGAAAGTTAGAAATTAAGTTAGAATAAAGATGAAGAAGATGATCCTATGCTTATATCTAGGCCTCCCATAATGATGGGGGAGCTAGGCTATGTATTTTTTTGCTACTCTGCCATCTTGACTCCACCTTTCTCAAATGTGGCATTTTTCAAGGAGACAGTTCAAATCCACTATACTCCTAATGACTAAGTCATATAGATTTGTTTGTGGAAATAGAAAGAGTTATAGTGGTATTTCAAGGAAACGTGACATAGGAGATACTTAGTAAATGTTAAATAAAGCAAATAGCAGACTCTCAGTAAATACTTGTTGAGCAATGGATTTGCTGCTGGCTCCTAGTGAACTAACCCCCTATTAGACCCTGTGAGAGCACCCTGGTCTAGATCTTGGTGGCTAAGTCAATTCTAAAAGTGATATGATAGCTATAGATTTCATTAAACATCTCTGTAAATAAATTTGTGAAAATCAATTAAACTTGACACCACATATGTTCTTCCATTAATCTGCAATTCCTTAGTTTCTTTTTTTTTTTTTAGTGTTGAATTTTAAGCTCTGAAGGCACTGTATGTATTAAAAGCACAGCTGCTCTTTGGGGACCTGAGATACTCTAAGGAGATATTTTGAGGCTCATTCTGGGAAAATCTCCTTTCCACAAGTCTTGAGAAGCCAGCTGGTTGGTGTATGAGCCTAACAGCTTGGTAAAGTGTTAAATCTGCATTTAAGGAGCCATTCCAGAATGTGGTTTCCTAATTCTTATTAAGAAGAGCCTCATTGAAGTTTATAGTTATCATTTCACTGTGGTTACATACTTAACACTGATGGTCTTGCTTCTTTTGTGTCCAAACAATATTCAGATGTTTCTAGTTCTTCAATTCGGATGCTCATGTGGCTTCTTAAATGCCCCAGATAGCCTTCCTGGACCACTGACTGAAACCTCAGAGAGGCTTCCTCAAGGAGTGAAGTCGAAGATTAGCAGAGCTCTCCAATACGCTACCATCTTTATACACCCACGCTCCCAGCCCCCACATAGGCCCTAAGGCAAAACTGTGCTGGGTTTCCCTGTAGATTCAGGGAGAGGAGTAAGCCTTCTTCTTTCTCCTCAGTCCCATCCTTTGCCCGCCACACCACCCCCATTAAATTGTGGGCTCATGTAAAGAGTGCTGAATTTGGAGTCACCCCTGCAACATATACCTTGCAACACCCCTGCAACATATACCAGCCATGTGACCATGGACAAATCATTTAAACCCTTTGTGCCTCAGTTTTCTTATCTGTAAGCAGGGAGTGATAATATTGGCACTATTCACTTCATAGAGTTGAAAACTTTAAAGGCTTCTGAGAGGTATAGGGATGTGCATTATCATTATTATTTTCAAGGTGCAGAGGCAGCAGTATGGCAGATGGAGAGATGGCTTCAGCACCAGGAAGAAGTGGGTACAAATCCTGCTTCGGACACATACTGGCTGTGTGACCTTTGGGCACTTTTCAGCGCCCCAGGCAACTCCCCGGACAAATTACATACCAAGAGTTAATCTGCATTGGTTAAGAGCAGTTTCCTCTTCAGGAGTTCCCCATACCAATGTTATCAAAGGTCTGGTCCAAAAAAATATTGAAAAGATTGTAGGATTTTAGATTTGGAGCAGGAAAGGACCTTGGAGGTGATCAAGGTGGGGAAGAGGAGAAGCATTTACATAGTGCCATGAGCCAGGTACTGCGCTAAGTGCTTTTTACAGTTATCTCATTTGATCTTCACAACAACCCTGGGATGTAGGTGCTATTATTGTCTCCATTTTACAGGTGAGGAAACTGAGTCAGACAGAGGTGATGTGGCTTGTCCATAGCTAATAAGTGTCTGAGGCAGAATTTCAACTTTGTTCTTCTTGACTCCAGGCCCAGCATTCTATCCCCTTTGCCACTGTGAGTTGCCTCTTTGCTCTGGTCATTTCATACTTAACATGTGTATATCCATGCAGGTATGTATATGTACATACATATCACACAAAATGTATATTTCCACACGTGTGTATGGACACACATATGTGCACATATACACACACATAATAAACATAGAATGACCAGAGCATAGTCAATGCCTAGGCTCAGATCCTTCTCCATCAGGCACACAGTTCCTAGCACAGTGAATAGAATAGATGCTCAGCACATACCCTTTGGATAAATGAATGAAAAACACCTTCCTATCCCCTTTTCTAAACCCCTCAGGTAACAGTTGAGGAACCTGGAACTCAGCAAAGTTCAAAAACTTACTCAAGAGCACACAGGTAGTAAGTGACAGACCTAGAATTTCAACCCCTTCTCCTTTGACTTCACATCCAGCAATTTTTTTTTCCAACAAATGACTAGAGTTGATTGAGTTTATTCAAAATGGCCAAATCCCTAACTCTGTGAAGACCTAGCTTGAAAGGAAAACAAGTGAGGGCAATGTGTGGCCTTGGCCATACTCTTCTGGGAGTCTGAGGGGCTTAAACCTGTGATTTTATTGGTTTAGGGAAATAGTCTTATAAGGAAACTCCTTTTACCACCATAGAGCAGCAGCTCTTCTGCAGTTTAAAAAAGATAGAGATTTGTCTGGGGTACCAAGAGACTATAATTTGTGCAGGACCACATAATCATAGGGGCCAGAGTCAGAACTTGAACTCGGGTCTTCTTAACTATAAGGCCAGCTAATCCATACTGCCTCTCCACTGATGGATTTCTGACACTAAGAGACTTCAAATAGAAACTCACCCTTCCCCCAAATGCTTCATGCTCCTTCCATCTGGCAGTTTGTATTTCCTAGCACCTGGAAGAAGAAATCAGTAACTTTCAGTTCTAGTATGTGTTATATTTCTGTCTCATTCTAAAAGTGGGAAAATAATTGTGAGTTAATGATGCCATGCAATCTCTCTTTAGGGTCAGAGCTTCCTTTTTTTGTAGTCTTTTATTATAACCTGGGCTTCTCTGGACATTGCCAGGTCTCTTAACATGGAGAAGCCATTGAAGGGCCTTGTGATCATGCAGTTTGCCTAACGTGGAGCCATGTTGCATCCCCTATCACTCATCTGGGGGTAGGCGAGTGGGGAGGTAGCTTCTTTGATTGTCTACCTGCATCTTTAAAACTGCCAAGACCAAACTGATTGCCTTTTTTTTCCATCACTGATGAATGCAGCCCTCCCTCACTTACATCCAATTCATTTGCAAGTCATGGCATCACCTTCCTGATGTCACGTTCCTCTCTGAGAATGAAGGACAAACAACAACTCTTTTTTCTCCCCTGCTTTTTTGGACAACTTTATGTACACAGAGAGTAAAGGGTGAAGATCCAGATGGTGAAGATTACAGTTCACACACAGCACGGGCCCATGAACTGAACTGGTAAGAAGGGAAGGACTTTCATTCCCCTGCTCCCTTCTCTTTTACTCTGGCTCTGAGAAATGGGCCTAGGGATGTTTATTTTCATTCTGTCTTGTTTATCCTCCTCAATTTCAGGTGGTAGAGGTAATCCTCACAGACTGAGAGTTTGAGCCATAGTGATCTTGAAGTCAGAATTGCTGTGGGTTGGTGCAAACAGTCAGCTTGGCAGGGAAGCCCTGAGAAGCCAAGGTGCCTGGGTCTCTAGTGCCAGGGAGATTTCAGATTTGGAACTGTGGTTTAGGACTAGAGCTCCATTTAGGAACTGAGCTAAACTTTGAACCTGATCTTTTTCTCCTCTCCAGAGAGGGGGTAACGCAAGGGTGAGGGGGATCATGCCTCCCATGTGCTGGGAGAGTTTGTATGTTTGTGATTATACTTTTTTAAAGTAAATATTCTTGTATTAAAGCTAATCTGACCATTAGTGGCTAATGGAACTGGGGTGCAGGAGACAGACCCCTACAATTGAGGAAACATTATTGGTGGGGCTAGAGCCATGTGCAGAGAGCCTACACACCCTCTAACTCCTTCAAGGGTACCAAAGAATCCTGTGTGGGGAGAGCGCAGTGAAATCTAACCTACCTAGCCTTCAGGCAGGAGACAGGGTAGTCTGGGTTACATAATACTATTTTTAAAAATCATTCTTTTCAATGAAAAAAATCTATTTTATTGCCTGCCCACCACTCTCCCATTGAAAAAAGAAAAGAACAACCCTTGTAATTAATATGCTTAGTCAAGCAAAATAAATACTCACATTTGGTGATTGTTATGGTAATTAGGGTGGAGCTTTTTTTTTTTTAACTGTTTTCTCTTTTGGAATGCTGAGGCAATCAAGTACCTTTGATGAGTTTTGCTTTTCAAATGTAATGGTAAGCAAAGTGGACTTTTTGTTGTCTTTGTTTTGGAATGCTTCTCAGCACTAAGGAATCCTTGATTGAATCAGGAGTCTTTGATGACCTGCTCAGTCAAGAGAAGGCCTAAGTCATGTGGGTTCAAGTTGCATGGTTGTAAAGCCCTTTGACCCTGAAGAAGTGTATATAAACCCAGAGGTTAGTCTTTTGCCTTTGGGGGCACACTCATTGGAAGAGTGTTGGTGATGAGATTCTGGGTAGCTGAAGGAGCTCTCTCCCACCCTGCTTTGAAAACCCAGATATTGGACAGACAGCTAGAAGCCTGTCTACTGGTTTGTGTTATTTGCTCTGTCTATATTTTTTCTGTGTTTGTAATTTCTGTTTGTATTTGCTCTGAAGTTCAGGGTGCTGACTTTTCCCCCTGAACTAAGTGAATGATATATGTATGTTTGATTAAAGTGAGATTGTAAACCCCTTAAAGTTGCTTTCCTTAGAAAAGCAGATCAAAGAACCTGTGCTAGCAGCCCTCCTGTGTGCTGGTGTTATTGGCTTTACACAGCCACAGTAGCAGCAGGTAGCATTGTTGTCACAGTCAAGTCCAAAAATATGTGTATCTCAATCTGTACTGAATCAGGAGTTATCAGCATGTTTCTTCATCAGTCCTCTGGAATTGCCATTGCATTGATTAAATCTTTAAAATTGTTTGTCTTTATAACACTGTTGTTATTGTCTCAATTGTTCTCCTGATTCTGCATGCTTTGCTCTGTATGAGTTCATGTGAATCTTCCCAAGATTTTCTGAGATGATCCCTTTCATTATTTTTTTGCAACACGATAATATTTTAATGCCATTTCATTTATATACCATAATTTGTTCAGACATTCCCAAATTGATGGACACTCCCTCATTTTCTAGTTATTTGTCACCACAAAAGGAGCTGCCATAAATGTTTTTGTGCCTATGGGTTCTTTTCCTCTTTCTTTTATGTCTTCGGTGCATTGATCTAGTGTTGATGTTACTGGGTCAAAGGGTATGTTGTTATTGTTCAGTTGTTTCAGTCATGTCCTGCTCTTTGTGACCCCATTTGGGGTTTTCCTGGCAAAGATATTGGAGTGGTTTGCCATTTCCTTCTCCACAATTTAATAGCTTTTGGGGCATAGTGCCTAACCACTTTCCAGAATGGCTAGACCTCTTCACAGCTCTACTACCATGCATTAACGTGCCTTATCTTCCACAACTCCATCAAAATTTGTCATTTTTCTTTTTATTCAATTATGCCCATTTGATAAGTGTCAAATGGGCCCTCATTTGCTTTAATTTTCATATTTCTAATTATTGGTGATTTGGAGTATTTTTTCAAGATTGCTGTTAGCTTGGATTTCTTCTCCAGAGAACTGCCAATTTATAATCTTGAAACAGAAGTCTCATTTCTCAGTCCCCCAGGGAATAAGAGGGGGAGTCATATTCCTCTTTTTTTCCTCTTTTTTAAAGGCGAATTTTATTTTAAACAAGTGAGAGAGTCCATCCTGAAAATCTCTATGCAGTCAGAGCATCTACTCTGCCCTCCTTAGTGTCTCTGGGCACTCCTCTAGATCTTTATCATGACCATTGGCATATCCTGCCCTAATACAAAACAGGTCTAAGAGACAAAATCCCTGCCTTCATGGATCCTGTAATCTACACTGGGTGTCACTGCAGATGTGGCAGAGCATCCCATGCTTTTTAAAGGGCTGTTTTTTGCTTTTGCAATCTTTATTTCCAACACATCTCTTTCCTACCCCCCAAAAGCCATCCCTTATAACAAAAAAGGAAAATTAGTACAACACAACTAAGCAACACATGCATTCTTTTGTTGAATCTGTTCTACTTTGCTCTCTCGCACTGAGCTCCCATTCATTTTGGTTTTGAAGTGTGAACTCTGAGAGGGTAGGAACCATGTTTTCTGTATGGAGCCTTCTCGGATGCTGGCACATCACGTATGTTTATATTACTCTGTACAGGAGAAAACCGACTGTCTGGATGGATGGTAAGAAGTCCTTTTGGGAAAGATCAGGACCGTTTTGTGTGGCAAGGTTCCTTTCTACCTGCCATGGAGATCAGGATTTTTTTCTGCAATTCAGATGAGCTTATTATCTGTACTAATTTTCTCCTTTCTGAGCACAGATAAATAAAAATTGACCATACTTACATAGTTGGGGGAAAACGACCTGGTATCGATAAATAGCTGACATTTATGTAGTGCTATAAGGTTTGCAAAGAACTTTGACGTCCATTATTTCATTTATTCCACATGTAACAGACAAGTCACCGAAATGCCGAGAGCACACAGTGATTTGCCCAAAGTCAGAAGATTTGAGGCTAGGACTTTAGAGGTTACATAGTCTAACTCTTTCTTTTTGACAGATGAGGACGTTGAACTTAGCAGAGGTGAGATGGCTTACCCAAGACTATCCAAATTCAGGTAGCTTGTAGTAAGCAGAGCTAGGATTCGAACCCAGATCTTCTAACTCCAAATCCTGCACTCTTTCCACTGCACCACATTGTCCAGGGTTCAAACCTAGCCTTCATGCTGCTGAAGCTAGTCTGCTTTCTACTATGTCCTAGCCATTTCCTGATGAAAGAACTGCTTCCCAGGTGTTAGGCACTGAGAAGCTCTCTTTGTCATAATTCCTAGGTAGGAAGTAGGAAAAAGATAAAGAAATTAGACTCGTAGGTTTGTTGTAAAGAAAGCATTTTGTAAGGTGCAATTTTCATCTAAATTTAAGACGAATTTGTTTGAATACATCCATCAAATAGCCCAGCCCTGCTACTTTTTATCATAACCTTTAATTAGTAAGCTCTAAATGCCTGGGATCTTTTCATATATTTGCCTTAGACCTTGAAATCTTTTAACAGGCTGCTTTGAAAGTGAATGCACAAGGGGTCAATCCAAACCAGGGAGAAAGAAAGGCATTTGATGACAAGACTTGGAGAAACCTTGGAACCACTTATCTGGGATCTTGTAGGCCTTCGTACTTGGGGAGGGTTAGAAGACCAGGGCTGCAATTCAGATTCTAATTTACTTTAGAACAAACAGAGTTAATTGCCTGTCTCCAGCAGATGAAAAATGGATGTGCCTACCGTATGCATATGAGCCCTGGAGCCAGTCAGCATACCTCCAATCAATATGAATCCAGTGTGCCTCAATGTTGAACAGAGCAAGATTGGATTTTTATTCCCTACTCAATGAGCCAGGAATTCTTCACCAGCAAGTGAAGCACATGTGTGTTTTCTGTGCAGCTACCCAAGAGACAGCACCAGTACAGTAGAGGATCTCAACCCGGAGTGTATGAATTTGATTTTTAAAAATGTATATATTTTGATAATTATTTTAACATAATTGTTTCCTTTGCAAAATCCATATATTTGATTTTATGTGTTTAAAAATATTACTCGAAGAAGGTGTCCATAGGCTCCTTTGGAATGCCAAAGGGGTTCATCACACACACACACACACACACACACACACACACACACACACACACACAAATTTAAGAATCCCTGACCCAAATGATGTGTGGCATTGCCCTGGGCACAGAGAGCCTGAGAGCCTCACTGAAGCAGCAGATCAGAATGGAAAGTACCTGTCACAGTTTACTCAAACAAAAAAAACAAAAAAAAATCTTTCAAATGACGCAGAACTACCGTATAATCTTAGCTAACTGGCTTGAAGGTACTACATAGCACCAGAGTATGTATAATGATCATCCCCCAGCAAGGCAAGGGGTGTGTCCAGGATCACTTTGTACTGTAAAGTCTTTACACAGTACTACTTTTCAAAGACAATAACAATTATTACTGATCATTAGAACATGCTGTTAAAGGCATCACTCTGGTTGGGGTTTGTTTGTTTGTTTTTGCTTTTCTTTTTATCCCCAGCACTTAGGATAGCAATTGGCACATAATAAGTGCTTACAAAAATGCTTGTTGACTGACTGACTGACTGACTGACTACAGTCCTTCAAAGCTCAGATGGAAGAGGTAAAGGGGTGGCAGCGCAGGGGTATGTGTGTGTGTGTGTGTAGAATGTGAATCTTTGTGAAAATAAACTAAAATTGCATTAAAAAAATAGAAAGGTCAAATCAAATATCACCTTCTACATGAAACCTTTCCTGATCTCTCTTCTCACCTCCCTCCCCTGCCCAGATGCTAGTACTTTTTCCATTAAATGGAGTGGCATTTATGGTATTTATTTTACATATACATATGTGTGTGTTATATATGTATGTATGTATATATATACATGTATATGTATATACGAAGAGGATGAAACCTCTTTGAAGGCAGAGATTTTTACTTTTTTGTCTGGTATATAGTAGGGCTATATTGATTGATGCTCAGTAATAGCTGTCATTTTCATGGTTCTTTAAGGCTTGCAAAGGACTTTGGTCCACGTTGTTCCAATTGAAATAACCCGTTAAGTACTGTAGATTTTGTTATTCTTATTTACCAGGTGAAGAAACTGAGGCTCAGAGAGGTAGCTAAGTGCCAGGGGCAGGGCTGGGACTCCGGTCTTCCTGCTCTTGAGTCCATCACTCTGGCCACTGTTCCACCCAGTACAATTCCCTTACCCCTTCACCTCCAGGCAGATGTTTAGAGACTGAATCACTCTGCCTTCCCCCAACACCGCTGAAGTAAATAAAAGACCAGGGATGCTCTAATATTAGACCTGCTGTAAATGTAAGAGTTATCTTCAAGGCAGTTAGAACCACGAGTCTTTTCCCATTGACTGCATATAGAAACAGAAATTGCTCCAATTAGCCAGAATTGATGTTCTCTGGACCAGTCAGGTGAAAAATTCACAAAGAGCCCTTGTGAAAATTTTTGAAATGAGAGTGTTGAGAGACTAAATTGTCTCTAAGGTGTCTTCCCATGCTAAAATCTAGGAACCTGTCTATAATAAATAAAGGGCTACACTTAAACCTCCCTATAGTTATGAAATGCCATAACAGAGGTCTGAATTAGAATCCAGGGCTTTCCAATTCCAAGTTCAGAATTGTTCTACTATCCTATATTTATTGTGTCTAGGTACCAAGAAGATACAGGAGGTGGGGTGACTAAAGTGATTTGAATGACTTAATGCAGGTAGAATTATTTTGGAAAAAAACTTCAAGGGGGAGTTGTAAGTAGTATTTTTTTTCTTGGAGGTAATTGGGGTTAAGTGACTTGCCCAGGGTCACAAAGCTAGTAAGCGGCTGAGGTCGGATTTGAACTCAGCTCTTCCTGACTCCAGGGCCTGTGCTCTATCCACTGCACCACCTATCTGCCCTTTGAGTAGTATTTTAAAGGAAAAAATGGATTTGATTAGGCTGAGAAGAAGAGGGAGATTATTTATTTTGGTGAGAGTGGCTGTGTAATTGTTCTCATTGGGGGAGAACTTCCTTTCCAAGGAAGGAAAAAAAGCAATATGCTAACTAGGACTGAATTTGGACTAGCTCTTTGAAGCAGACTGTTCCCATCACGGCCGATCCACCAGGCGTCATCTCCAGGCTGCTCCTCTTTAGCCTTGGAAAAACACTGTTCCTCGGCACACTGGGAAATACCAGCTTGTCTTATAGGATCGTCTGATACTAAATATATGAAGGCAGTGAGAGTAGGCATAGTGTTAGGATGCTCCAGGTTCAAGGTCTGCTATGTGATCCTGAGAAAGTTACTTATTGTCTCAGTGGCCGCAGGCAACTCTGAAAGCAGAAGCTAAACCTCATCTACACTTGGAGGGGAGTTTCTTCAACATGGGGAGGGGTGGGGGTGGGAGCCTCACTACATTAATGAAACCACAGGTCTGGACCAAGAATTATGGAAAGAATTGTTTTGTTTTTAAACAGGTGAATGAATTAAAAAAAAAACATTATTAAGCTCTTATTTTGTGTCAAGTATAAGAAAGGAAACATGCAATTATTAAACATCTACTATATGCCACACTGTGCCAAATGCTTTACAAATATTAAGCAATTAGGTGGCAAAGTGAATAAAGCACTAGGCCTAGAGTCAGGAAAACCTGAGTTCAAATCTGGCCTCAGATACTTACTAGCTGTGTGACTGAGCAAGTCACTTAATCTTACTTGGATAATAATAGCACCTACCTCTCAGGGATGTTGCAATGATCGAATGAAATAATATTTGTAAAGCTCTTAGCACATTTCGTGGCACATAGTAGGGGCTATATAAATGATAGCTATTATAATTATTTTATTCGATTTTCACAACCCTGGATGGTAAGTGCTATTAGTATCCTCACTTTACAGATGAGAAAATTAAGGTAGGTTACATACTTTGCCCAAGGTCACACGGCTAGTAAGTGACTGAGGGTGGATTTGAATCAATCTTCTTGAAAGGTCCAGCACTCTGCTCACTATGGCGCCATCTAGCAGCCATACATGTCGGACAGTCCAGCAGTAGGGCAGATGGAAAGGCCCAGCTAGCTCAAGGTGGCACAGATGGCAAGGCTTGGGAGTCTTTAGGATGCCTTTGGCTGCCTGCCTCATAGGAACAGCCCATCACCAAAGGATGCAGTGGTCTTAAAGCACATAGTAGATAGAGGATTCTAGGTTCCTTCTGGCAGTAGGGTTCGGCATTTGGCCGGGAGGGGAGATGAAGGCTAAAGAAGAAGCCGTCCACTGATGGGTGGCCTCTGGAACAGAGAAGGATGAAGGTGGTCCTGCTTGATGCCAGCTCTGGTTGGAGCCCTCTAGGTGGCTCTGGGTCGGCCTGTTCTGGAGAAGGATCACTTGGGTTCCCCTTCATGCATTCTTTAGAGCTTTTGATCCCCAAAGTAATATATGGTGGAATATAAGAAACTAATAAACGATAGCAACAACAACAAAAAGACCCAATTAGAGATGGTAGATAAATAATACAGACCATTCATACTTTGCTGTTACGTGTCTTTCTTGGTTAGGGCATCCACACCCCTTGCTCAGGAGGGTTTGATTAATGAATAAACAATATGACAAAAGAAACAAATTTTCAAGTCCTTCTATAGAGGTCAGGCGTATTATTATGGATGTGTTTTTCTTTTTTCACTCTGTAATTCTTCATAGGATAAAAAACCTTTTCATTTTGCTGCAGGAGTGGTTATGATTCCACAGGGCACAAGGGGAAAGGAAGAAGCCAGAACCACAGATTGAAATTCGATATCTCCATTATTCAGTCCCACCATTATTCAAGGACCCATTGCTGTTTTCAAGTTCCTGTTTGATATTCTCTAGTCAGGGCTTCACAACTAATTATAATTCATCTGACTATCTCGTTCTAACATTCTAATTTTATCATTCAGTAATTAAGCTCCTTCTGGCAGCATGCTATTTGACTGTAAAAGGAAAATACTCCCTTTCCCATGATCAAGATTGGATAAGCAGGGAAAGCTAGGGCTATTTGTATCCTATTAACTTTACATTACTTTTAAGTTGTGATTTTTGACATCTGCTAGAAGAAATAGTGGCAGAGGATGGCTGAAAGGTGGAGTTCTTCAGACAGACAATGCTTGGGGCATTGTTTTCCAGGAATGCAATGGTAAATCAATCAATTTCATATTCCACTCCTGCTTTAATTAATACTGCATTGGCTACAGGTCTGGATGAAAAATTTAGACAGATTATGTGGTAGCAGATACACACACACACACATACACACACACACATATAATTAACCAGCAAGTATCTATTAAACACCTACTATGTGCCAGGCACTGAACTTGAGACTGGAGATACAAAGGGGGACAAATTCAAACTCTCAAGGAGCTTCCATTCTATTGGGGGAGATAACATATATAGGAACAGTGTCACAGATTTAGAGCTAGAAAAGACCAGAGGCCATTGAATCCAAGCCCCTCATTTTACAAATGAGGAAAGTGAGGCATGGTGAAGTTGAGTAACACAAGTCAGGTAGCAAGTATCTGAGACAGATCTGAATTCAGGTCTTCCTAATGCTATACCCAATGCTCTACCCTTTCCAAAATCTGCTTCTCTCTAGCTAGCTAGTTAACTAGGTATCTAGAGATATGTGTGTATGTGTGTGTGTGTATATGTATGTATGTATGTGTATATGTATATATGTATATATATATATATACAGAGAGAGAGATATGGAGAGAGAGATATTACATGTAGTTAGATAGATATAGGTATTTATAATACAAATACAAAATAGATTATTGAAGCAGTGGGGAGGAGGGGCTCAGGAAAGACTTCATTTAGATGCCTGTTAAACACAATGAAGCCCATCTCTACGTCTTCTCCAAGTCATACACTATGTGCAGAAGGCTTTCTAATCTGCAGTTCTTGACAAAAGTCCTTTTCTCTTTTTCAGGCAGCTCATGAAATTTTACTTCCTTCAAGGAGCTTTCTTTCCCTGCTCAGAATAGTAGTAATTCACCTTTATATAGCATATGCAAAGTACTTTCCTCCCAACAACTGTGTGATAGGCAGTAATGACTAGATCAAACCAAGGACATCTTGATCCAGAAAAGCAACTAGTTGACAACCAAGTCTAGATATGATCCCAATTCATGGACTTGCTGTTATTCATCCCAATGGAACATTGGCCTAAGAGCTAACATGTATCCACAACTGGGAGATTGGCAGGTTTGGGAAGGTGTGCTGAAAATGTTCTGTATTGATTAGTTCAAACAATATGCAGGTAATGCATATTGATGCAAAAAAATGCAAAGGTAATGCAAACAATATGAAGGTAACACGATGACTATCACCTGTTATTTTTACAGGTGAGAAAACTGAGGCTCAGACAGATTAATTCATGGTCATCAACTAGTAAGAAGGAAAGCTGGGGGTAACCCCAGGCTGTCTGACTCTAATTCTCCAATCCTTTCTGCTGTGCTGCTTGTACTGATTCAGTCCAATCCCACTGTTTATACATAATGTTGACACTTTACTTAACTGGCATTCCTGTTCAGATGTCTGTCTATATGGACTATAAATACACCTGGATCAATGTTGCCTGTCTTAGAAGGCAAAAGTGGTATACGTTTCGCAGATAGGAAATTTGACAGTACTTTTTTTAAAGACGGTGACAGGGTTGGGATAATGTTCATGGTTGACTACTGTTGAGGGTATTTAAAAATGAAACAGAAAAAGTGATTATTTGTGAATGTAAACTCCTTGAGGGGAGGGAATGTTTTTGCCTCTCTTTGTCAGTTCTTGGTCCAATATTCCATTAGGAAGGAACATCAATGAACAAATCTATGAATATGGGTCATGCTTAGATTTGCTGTCAATTAGGATTATTTGCTTTTCTGAATCGAGACCTCCTTTGTTTGTTACTGCCGTTACTAACCACCATTAAAAGATAACATGCTTGAATTTTACAAGGATGTGAGAACTCTAGCCTTTTCCTTCAATCAATATTTTCCAGTTATTGGCATATTATCATATTGTATTATATTGCACTACATTAAGGAATCTAATAGATTTATGTGTAAACTGGGCCATAATTAAGGAATGTTCTAATTCCAATTCCTTTGTAGAAATTCAGGGGGAAGCCTGGATAGATCAAATATGTCAAACAAAATTTTTACTGATTTCTGTATGGTTTATGAGCTCAATCTTTTTCCTTCATAGTTTTATTTCATTTAATCCCATATCTTCAGAAATAGTTAAATGAATTTTGAAAGGTGTCATATATTTCTTGTGGGAGCTTCGACAACTATCTTCCCCACTCACAATCTTCAAGAGGGTAACCAAAGACAATAGCAATTCTTTGATTTTTCTCTAATCAATCCATGTGCATTTGTTAAATGTCTGATATATTCCAGGTACTGGAGTTGTGGGGTTTTTTTTGTTTCATTTTGTTGTTGGCTTGGGCCTATGATTTCATTAGGGGCAGTTTTGCAGTAGATAGAGTGCTGGGCCTAGTGTCAGGAAGACTCATCTTACTGAGTTCAAATATGGCCTCATAAGTTATATGACCCCAGGCAAGGAAATGACAAACCACTCTGGTATCTTTGCCAAGAAAACCCCAAATGGGGTCACAAAGAGGTAGACAGGATTGAAAAGCAACTGAACAAAAACAACCTATGATTTTACTAGTGAGAATAATGGTTCCTATTAAGTGCTTGTGTTATTCAGATTTGTACTGCTTATTTCCATTGGTCTGGAACCATTTACCATATTTTACATAACCATAAGTTTAGCGCAAATTTGAATATATGAGACAACTTCAGGAGGATTCATTATTTGATTTACTTGGGACCTGACTTTGTTCTCCAAGTGGGACAATACTCAAGGACTATGTGGATGAGCCTTTTTTCCTAAAGAGAGCGTGCTGCCTGTGGAAACCCCCTTCTCTCTCTCTAGAAGAACATGTTCTTAAACTCCCACACTAGGGGATCTTCAAACCTGGGATTATCTGTGAAGCTGGAATTCCTCTTTTGGGCTAAGTTTGTTGTTATCCAGTTATTTCGTCATGTGCAACTCTTCGTGACCCCATTTGGATTTTTCTTGGAAGAGATATTGGAATGGTTTGCCATTTCCTTCTCCAGCTCATTTCACAGATGAGGAAACTGAGGCAAATAGGGTTAAGTGATTTGCCCAGGGTCACATAGCTAGTAAGTGTCTGAGGCTGGATTTGACCTCACAATGATGAGTCTTCCTGACTACAGGGCCATCACTCTAGGCACTGGACCACCTAGCTGCTTCAAAGTTACTAGCAGAAGATGGTTTTGATCCATTGACCTCTGGGTTACGGGCACCAGCATACTTCCGCTGCTCCACCCTCCTTCTCTGGGCTGAGTAGGCATGTAAATGTCTACTTCTACCATGTGCTTCTGCAGATAATTTCTCAGTGTCCTGACTGCTACAATTTCTTGAGTTGAGGAAATATATTCTCTTTTCAGGCCATACAAAAGCATGTACAACTTTGCCATGTGTGCTACAAGAATTCTGTAAATGCCCTAGCAATGAGTCTTCCTGCAGAAGCACATTTTAAAAAAATTTTCCATGCAACTTCATTTTCATAATCCAAAAGGTATACAGGGTATACTTAAACAAGAGATTCATTTCTACAACTCTATAAATGACCCAGCCATCTCTTAGATTAGAAAAATTCACTCTGCAGAGTTCTAGTCTCCAGTGTGGTCTGTGCTCTGTTATACATCCATACACTGACCATGATCACAAGAAATTAGAAGGGTCAGCATGACCAGCAAAGCCCTGAACCGAGAGAACATAAGTACAAGATAAACATCTCAGAACTGTTCACTAAATCACTCTGTGAATTCAGACAAATCCTTTGTAATGGAGGTTATATTTATGGCCCAGTTAATAGTTGTCAGTCCCTTGCCCTAACAGGGGTGGGGAACCTGCAGCCTCAAGGACTCATGTGGCCTTCTAGGTCCTCGGGTGTGACCTGTTGACTGAGTCCAAGTTTTATAGAACAAATCCTTTGATTAAGGGGATTTGTTCTGTGAAGTTTGGAGTCAGTCAAAGGGGCCCCACTTGAGGACCTAGAGGGCCACATATGACTTCGAAGCTCTAGGTTCCCCACTCCTGCCCTGGAATTTTCCCTCCCGTCAAGTTTTTGAAGGGGTTGGCTGTGCAGATCAAGCTTCAGTTGCCAAGGGAGCAAGTGTGCCAAACAGAGCAGACATTTGAAAAATGTTAGGGATGACATTTGAAGAAATGGAAGAATGGCAGACAAGGGAGAAATTTCTCTCCATACCTAGGTCTTCCCTTGAGTATCCTTCACCATTCTAAGAGTTAGAGTGCTGTGCCTGGAGTCAGGAGTTTAAATCCAGCCTCAGACACTTACGATGTGACCCTGGGCAAGTTACTTAATTCCGTAAAATGGGAATGTTAACAGCACTTATCTCCAAAGGTTGTTGTGAGGATCCAAAGAGATTTTTATAAAGTAATTAGTTTGAAGCAAATGTACTTATTCCTTTTGAAAAGATAAACAAACTAGGGTGTTGAGAATAAAGGTTTAACCTGCAAGGGGCACAGTTTCCACTTGCCTGATCTTACCCACCAATAAGACCTAGACACTGGTAACCCTGAACTCATTCCAGCAATTGTGCCCTCTAGCCAGAACCAGAGATTGGTCAAGACTTAGAATTTGCCTAGTTCTCTATGGTTCTCAGAGTGACTGACCTTTACCCTCCCTGTCACTGTATATACTTCAAAGGTTCATATGAACTATCTGTGCTGGACCTGTGTCAGAGCCTTCTGAGCTGGTATTGGTCTGGTCAGCCACAGGGGGACACAGCGCACCTTGACCCCAACATAGTGATGTCATTCTGGTCCTCTTCGAGAACGAAAGACAACGACTGCCTGGGGAATGTTCATTTTGTTAGTCGAGGGGTGTGATTTATGTAGAGGCACTTAATTTACCTCTTGGCTCACTTGTCACCCACCGAGAAACTCCACCATTTTCCCTTTGCCTGGTACATAGTAGGTACTACATAAAATGTTAGTTATTATTAACAAGAAACAAGTCGAGAAGAGTGATCAGAGTCCTGTACAGTGTAGCCGATGAGCTTCGGGCCAAATTAGGATGAAGGAAAAGTGGCCAGAGGAGGATCAGTGTCTCATGTCCCAAGTCTTACTTATTGTCTAGACTCTGGACATTGAGCCTTCCAGTGGCCAGGGGCAGAAAAGCAGAGCAGAGACACTTCCCAGATCCTAATGGGGGGAGTGACAAGATTTAATCTAAGCATGTAAAGTGTGGGAACTCTTAGGTTTGGGAAATACCCGTGGACTAGTTAAGGGGTGCTTGGGTCTAGAAGGAGCCACAGACACACAGAGACTTTTTCAAAAGATATTTGGCTATTTCTTTTGCTCCTTTGGTGGCAGAAACCCTGCTTGTGTGCTTGACTACATTATGCCCTGTTCATGAGATTAAGGCCCATTGATACACAGCTCAAAGGGAAGAAGGCAGAGTTTCCTGGTGGGTGACAAGCGAGCCAAGGGTTAAGTTAAACATATCTACACAAATCACACCCCTCGACTAACAAAATGAACATTCCCCAGATGATCATTTTTGAAGAGGACCAGAATGACATCACTATGTTGGGGTGCTGTGTCCCCCTATGGCTGATCAGACCCATACCAGCTCAGAAGGCTCTGCCACAGGTCCAGCACAGATAGTCCATATGACCCTTTGAAGTGATGAACATTGCTACACAGAGTGGCAGGGAGGGTAAAGGTCAGTCACTCTGAGAACCATAGAGAACTAGGCAAATTCTAAGTCCTGACCAATCTCTGGTTTTGTCTGGAGTGCACAATTGCTGGGGTGAGTTTGGTGTTACTAGTGTCTAGGTCTTATTGGGGGGTAGGATCAGGCAAGTAGAAACTGTGCCCCTTGCAGATTAAACCTTTATTCTCAATATCCTAATTGTTTATCTTTTAAAAAGGAATAAGTTCATTTGCTTCAAACTTTCCTGAAGAAAATGTTTGTTTAGGGGAAAAAAAAATCCCTTGAAGTCAGAAGAAGACATTGTGTTCATTCAGACTGCATGGCAAAACGTACTGGTGCCTACCCACCTGCCAGGGCACCTTCCAGGGCGCTGGCTGAGTTGTCTCATTTTGTAGCCCTGTGGGCTTAGGATCATTATGGCTCCTCAGAGGAGGCTCGGGGGCAAGGGACTCATTGACAGTGAATCGATCCTGGATTAGCCAAAGCAGTCCAAAACGGTCAGAGGAAAAGGGAGCACTGTAGTAAATCAACAAAACGGGAAAGGAAGCAGACCAAGAAACGCATCTAGAGCAGCGTCTAAGAGCCTGCTGCAACTTGTTATGCTCAGCCAAGACATTTACAGGTTTATGAGCTCAGCTGCCTGGAGCTACACAACCCCAGATTTCATGGATGGGCTACTGCTGTATTATGTGACCCCAGTTCTCCTCCTCACTCTCCAAAATGGGAGGCAGATATAGGAGGGCTGGAGAAAACACACACACACACACACACACACACACACACACACACATTCTTTGCTCTCAAAGGGTTTATTTCAGGGTCATGTTAAGTGCTTGGCATGTAGTAGGCACTTGATAAACAGTGATTGATCGAAGACACAAAGGGAACAAAATGGCCTCCTACATGAAGCTTCCAAGTTTTCAAGTATGATTCAAAGGAAGGAAATAAGCATTTTTTAAGTACCTACTATATACCAGGTACCATGCTAAGAGCTTTACAAACATTACCTCATTTTCTCCTTACAACAAACTTGTGAGGAAGATGCTGTGATTCTCAGTTGAGGAAATCGAGGCAGAGGTTAAGTGACTTGCCCAGGGTCACACAGCTAGCAAGTGTCTGTAGCTGGATTTGAGCTCAGGCCTTCCTGACTCCAATCCCAGCTCTCTATTCACTGCATTAACTAGCTGCCTTAGGACTGATGAATCAGCCATCCAAACGCATACATGTGGCAAAGGCACTTGGTAAGATATTTCTCAGGAGTCGTGATGTGATTTGTCTTGAATCTTTCGGCTCTCCTTCTGACATGCTCTTTAGAGCTAGTATTCGCTAATATATTTGTATCTGCCAAGAAGAGAAGCCCTTGGGGAGTGGGGGTGGGGGAGATCCTGATAGCTGAAATGGGCCTTTATCCAGTGGCTCCACAGTTTTCCATTTACCCAGGACACTCCTATGTGGGGTCACACGTAGGAGTTTGTAGGATGGCCAAAAAAACCATTAAGAGCAGGAAAATTGTAAGGGCAGCAACAAGTTGACTAAATGCTTTAAAAGGGAGATTTCTGGAAATGGGAGAAACAGAAATAATCTGAAGAAGTTGCTGAAAATAATGGAAAAATAAATTGAGGTATAAGGGCCTTGAAAAGCCCATGATGATCCATTTGCAAGCCACATGACTGAGGAATGCTGGTTGTCATATCTAGTCCAAGTAATCATTTCCATTCAAACAAGGACACATCCAGAGCCATGTTATTTAGTGAACTGAGTTAGAATCTAATCTTCCTTTTCCACCACTGCCCTCCTGAACAGCCAGAGATAAGGCAACATATAATACCTGCCATTTCTCTAATCCTTTAAAATTTGAAAAATGCTTTACCTAGTATATTTTCTCATTTGAATTGCACAACAATCCTGTGGCTGAAGTGTGGGGAGGGTAAGTATAAGAGGCATTATTATTTCTATTTTGCAGATGAAGAGACAGGCCCAGAGACATTATAAATGACTTTCTCGTGTTATTGTAGCTACTAAGAGTCAGAAGGAGAACCTGAACTCAGGCCTTTCTGACTCTCTCGGGCCAGCATTATAATCAGTGAGTCCTACTTGCCTTTTATATACACATTTACTTTGCCCATCTGTAAAATGGGATGATTAATATTGACCCTACACCAGGCTCCTAGGTAAAGTACAATTAATGAGGCAGTGGCATTTCAGTAAATTTAATCAATACTTGAGGAAGAAAGTCTAGTTAAGAAAGAGTACAAGGTGGCAATTATGTTCCATGAGAACATGATATTTGGAAAATAGTAGTGTGAAGACTGTTCTGCTGCTGATTATGTTCCCTGAAGAAATTAAAGGGCCTTTGGCAGTAAGAAAACTACAATGATTGGTAGTCTGCTGACAAAGAAAGGTGTCATGTCAGACAACAAGGAGAGACTGTTCTCCATCTGACAGACCATTTTAAAAACATAATTTTGTCTTCCAGGTACCCTCTGTTCCAACAAAAAGCCAACAAAATGTAAGTGAACCAGAGGCCAGTGAGGAAAAAAATTCCAAACTCAGGATGTCAGAAAAAAAGAGAAATGCACTCACCCCAAATTCACAGCCTAATCAACAATTGTGGTCTGATTCCCCACCTCTTCCCCACCTTAAAAGCCAGGGTTATGTGAGCACTCTGGATCTCAGATGAAAGGCAGTGTCTCCATCACGAACATTAATTAAACACTGAGCGAAGCTGGATTTGAACTCGGGTTTGCTCCTGATTCCAATCTCAGCTTTCTATCCACTACATCAACCTGCTGCCTCAGGACTGTGTATATCGAAGGAGAGAAAAACAACAAATGCCTCATCCCTCTCCAGACAGCCTGGGTAGCCTGGTGTCCAGCCTTCTCAGGCTAGGCCTGGCCATCTTTCAATGTTTTCACCAGCTCAGGTTCAGTGCTACCCTCTGGAAGCCACTAAGGAAGCCTAGGAGTCGAGGTTAGAAATGGGGTTGCCTCGGGGCGGAGCCAAGATGGCGACTGGAAAGCAGTAACTGGCGTGAGCTCCCCACCAAGTCCCTCCAAAAACCTATGAAAAAATGGCTCTGAACCAGTTCTAGAAATACAGAACCCACAAAGGGGCAGAGGGAAGCAGGACTCCAGCCCAGGTCTGCCTGGATGGTCTCGGGGTAAGGTCTGTCCCGAACAGAACTCCCA
>CM053622.1:663832273-663882912 GCA_028646595.1 Phalanger gymnotis
AAAAAAAAAAAAAAAAAAGAAATGGGGTTGCCTCGTATCCTGAGGAGAGCAATGCCTGCGACTTCACTCTAATGCCTTTCTCAGATGTGTCTTCCCAGTAGAGCTGTTTATGGTAAATAAGGAAACTTCCTCAACTTTTTTTCTTCAGTGGAATTGGGCTGAGGTGCCAGCTACGGCAGTTTCAGCATTGAGAATAGACATACATGTATATGTGTATATATGTATACACATATATATGTATATATACATACACCTCCCACACACCCATACCCACCCACACCCACGCCCACAAATATATATATATATACACACATATATATTCACACATACATATATATACATGCATATACATATGTATATGTGTATGTGTATGTATGTGTGTGTATATATATACATATATACATACACATGTACACGCACACACACGCACACTTCGCAAACTTCAGATGCCAAAATACCTAAATGAATCTGTGCTCTTATGGATTTGCTCATTCCCTCCATTGTTGGATATTATAGTCTACACAACCATCCTGAGTAATTCTCGTCTATATCTTCCCACGGGTGTTGATCCCCAGTGTTCCCCGGATGAATAGCAAATATTCTAGGGGGCAGTAAGGCTTCCAGAGAACTAGCTAGATGGCTCAATGGAGAGAGCTCTGAGCCTGGAGTCGGGATAGACCTGAGTTTATGTCCTAGTTTATTTAGTAGCCTTGTGGCCCTGGGCAAGTCACTTAACCTCTGTTTGCCTTAATCCAGTGGAGAAGGAAATGACAAACCACTCCAGTGTCCTTGCCAAGAAAAACCCCATGGACAGTATGGGCATGCTATGATAGTCCATGGGGTCACAAAGAGTTGGACGTTGCTGAATGACTGAACAACAACAAAGGCTTTAACGGGCATAAATATCCTTTTCTTACCCATTCCTCATCCCTTATTTTGGAGGTTCTCAGAGGCTGCTGAAGAAAATGTCTTATAGATTGACCCAATTGACCTATAAAGAAGTACATTGCCTTACACTTTAGTAATGTTTATAGATGTTTTAGGAGGCAGCTAAGTGGGATGGTGGATAGAGCGCTGGAACTGGGGTGAGGAAGAGCTGAGTTCAAATCCAGCCTCAGACACTTGTTAGCTGTGTGACCTTGGGCAAGTCACTTAATCTTTGTCTGCCTCAGTTTCCTCAACCATAACGTGGGGATCATAATAACATCTACATCCCAGGTTTGTTGCGAGGATCAAACAAGATAATATTTGTAAAGCACATAGTACAGTGACTGAATATGGTAGTTATTTAATAAATGCTATCTATTGTTTTTATAATTCTCTAGCTTATAAGCTCCCAGAGAACAAGGGTTATGTCCTATGCTTTTTTGGATCACACACTATACCTAGTACAATGCCTTTCACACAGTAGGTATTCAACGAATATTTGAGGGATGAAATACTAATTGAGCACCTACTATGTGCCTAACACCATTCTTTAGCTCAACCATACTATGTGAGGTGATGTGGTAGCAGGGACTTATGAACCCCACGGGGAGTCAAGGGGTGGGGAGGAGTCACATAGTGAGATGAACTTTTCCATTTCAGAGACACCATTTATCTCTAATGTACGTATCCCTCACTACCCTCATGACTATGTCACAGTATATAAAAGTAGTGAACATTTTTCTTTGTCAAGTAATAGATTTTGAGGATAGGCTAAAATTGACCATAGTGATTAACTCATTCTCTTAACTATATCTTGTGGTTGGGATGCATACAGGCTGACCTATACTTACTTTAGGTAAACTTGAAATTTGAATCTATGGAAAGTACAATAACCCTTTGAATAATAGCTAGAATTCCTCCACCTACACCCATGATCCAATCCACTCTTGTCTCCACTCTCTGTCTGTCTGTCTGTCTGTCTCTGTCTGTTTTTGTCTCTCTGTCTCTGTGTCTCTCTGTCTGTCTCTGTCTCTCTCTGTTTCTGTCTCTCTCTCCCTCTCTGTTTCTCTCTCTCTCTCTCTCTCTCTCTCTCTCTCTCTCTCTCTCTCTCTCACTTTCTCTCTCTTTCTCTTACTCTCTTCTTTTGGCCCCCACTCTCCACACTCCCCTGTTTTCAATCTTTCTTCTATGGGCTTCTCTCCTAGGCCTACAGATACACTTTCCACAGCCTACTTACCACCCTTATCCCTTTCCTCTAAACATCACAAACAAAACAAAACGTTCCCTCAGCTGACAAGAATCATAGATACAGAGCTGAAAGGAACCCTGGAGGGCACCTAATCCATTCCATTATTTTATAGAGCTTTTTTAAAAGAGGTTTTTTAAAGAGGATGAGTGACTTGCCCAAGGTGACACAGGTGACAGAGCCAGGACTCAGTCCTGTGACTCCAAGCTCAGGCTCTTTCCACTTGTACCTCAAGCTACCTTCCTGTCCCTCTTTTTCACTGCCAAAATTCCAGAACAAGTCATTTGCATTCATTGAGCTCGCTTGCTCACCACCCGCTAACTTCTCAACTTCCTGTAGTCTGGCTTCTTTCTCGTTGTTGTTGTTCAGTCATTTCTGACTTTTTGTGACCCCATTTGGGTTTTTCTTTGCAAAGATATTAGAATGACTTGCCACTTCCTTCTCCAGCTCATTTTAAAGATGAGGAAACTGAGGCAAACAAGGTTAAGTGACTTGCTCAGGGTCACACAGCTGGTAAGTGTCTGAGGTCACATTTGAACTCAGGTCTCCCTAACTCTGGCACTCCTATCTACTGCGCCACATAACTACTTGACCACTCTATTAAAAGACTATCAGAATGGCAAGAACCTTCAAGACAATCTAGTCTAGGGCTTCTTAAATGTTTTCCACTTGCCACCCCCTTTGTGTGTTTTAGCAGCATTTGTTGACATCGCATGGTGTGACAGCATAGGCAGTGGAAAATGCACATGCTTTGAGTTCATAACCAAGGCTGCAGTGAAGTTGCACAATGCAACACAGGCAAACACTGACAGAAACACCTTGGATTCATTACACATTTGATTTTTAATCAATTTTTGGTTGTTGCATGTTCAGAAACCTTTTACTGTTGCCAAGTTTTTCAAGACCCCATAAGGGTTTGGGATCCACAGTTTAGTAAGAGCTGACTAGCCCAGTATAATATCATTTTGCAGATTAGGAAATCAAGGCCCAGAGAGGAAACCAAATCACAAAGTGAACTCACGGTGGCAGAACAGAGTACCATGAAATCCAGTGGCCTCTTCTTTGTCCTTAAACTGCAGCATCTGATACTGTCTACCAACATCTCCTTCCTGATGATCTCTATTACTTTGACTTGTGTGCTATTGCTCTTTCCTGCTTCTCCTTCTTGGTCTTCTTCTTGGTTCCTCTTCTTCCAGTCCCTGAAGCATGGCTGTTCCCTTCCCCTAGTCCCATCCCAAGCTGTAGCCTTGGTATTCTTTCTTTGATACTCTCTGTCTTTGCAACCTCATCCAAGCTCATAGCTTCAGTGATCACCTCCATAGAGATGACTGTCCTACCTATACAACCAGCCCCAACTTCTCCTCTGAGTAATTATCCCATATTTCCAATTTCCTGAAGGACATTTCTACCTACTTGTCTTTTTTATTAGTTAATTTATTTATTTTTAGTTTTCACCATTCACTCCCATAAGTTTTAAATTTTCTCCCCCTCTCTCCCTCCTCCCTCCCCAACACAACCTGCAATTTGATATAGCCTGTATGTATACATTCCTATTAAACATATTTTCACATTAGTCATGCTGTATAGAAGAATTATAACAAATGGGAGAAACCATGAGAAAGAAAAAACAAAACCAAACCAAACACGAAAAAGAAAATAGTCTGCATTGCTCTACATTCAGACTCCATAGTTCTTTCTTTGGATATGGATGGCATTTTCCATCATTTTGGACTTGTTTTAGGTCCCTGCATTGCTGTGAAGTGCTAAGTCTATCAAAATCAGTCTTTGCGCACTGGCTGTTACTGTGTATAATGTTTTCCTGGTTCTGCTCAGTCCAATCAGCATCAATTCTTTTAAGTCTTTCCAGGTTTTTCTGAAGTTGGCCTGTTCATCATTTCTTATTGCCTACTTGTCTTGATTAAACTCAACACAACCACAAATAAATTCAATATTTCCCTTCTGAAACCTGCTCTTCCTCCTAACTTTGCAGTTCCTATTGGGGTGTGATCTGAGTAATTCTTGACTCTATCTTCTCCTTCAGCCCATACATCTAATTGGTTGTCAAGTCTGATTGATTAGATCTCTATAATATTTATCACGTTGATCTCTTCTCTCTACTGACAAGCCGTCAGCCTATCTCAAGCACTTATTAGCTCTTCTGTGATAGCTTTCAGCCTACTCTCCCTTCTTCTAGTTTCTTTTCTTTACAATCCCACCTTCACACAACAGCCAATGTAATCTTTCTAATGCATCAATTTGACTCTGCTTCCCTCTCTAAAGATCAAAAACCTTTAGTGGCTTCCCATTAACTATGTAATAGAATATAAGTTCTTTAGCCTGGCATTCAAGGCCCTGTGCAACAGACCTTTTCATTTTTCTTTCATGGTGTGTTTTGTCTCATTTTGTCAGCAGCTCCCTGTTTTATCTCATTTTATTGTCCTATTGGAATCCTTCCTCTTCTTATTCTTCCTACATGGAAGATATCCCCCTTTCTTTGAACTTCTTAGGGCAATCTCATTGACTTCACTCATGCAATTAATCCTGTTCTTTCTGACTTTCATTTGTCTTACCTATATATCTGTCAGTCTCTCACATATGCTCATATACATAACTAAATCATAAGTTCCTTCACAACAGGGACAAAGTCATTTTTCACCTTCAAAGACCTAGAATCTGCTACAGGTCCTTGAACATGGTGTTTCCTAAATACTTGTTGAATTTCAATCTAACCCAATAATAGCCAAAACTCCCGATTAACTGGATTTTATTTTCATTTGTCCAGCTTTTAGGAAAAAAGTCAAATGACAGAGGAATAATATGGTGATAGCAGGGATTCAGTCAAAACAAAAACTTCCCCAAATGCTACATATTTAGCCCAATTTCCTCAGCCTTCATTCAGTTAGTATACTGGTCAATGATCGTTGACTGGCAGATTACTGACCCAGAGGCACTTTAAGTTCCTTAATCATAAAAGGAAGCTTCAATTCTGTTCCTCATGAAGTATTATACTCATTAATGCAGGAAAGAAAACAAAAGCATTTTAGAAAGGTTTTCTTTCTTTCTTTTTTTTTAAACAATAACAGAAGTCAAAAGGATTTTTGGTCAAAATTTAGTAAACCAGAAAATTCAATTATCTACAATATACCATTCCCTGAATATTAATTAGTAAACCTTGACTGCAATAATATTTTCAGACATAGTAGAAAGGTACAGCTGCAGAAATTCAATATACTTTTAAAAAGGAAAAATTAGCACATAGAAAATGATTAAAAAACCCAAATTTCCAAGCTGTAACATGATAGAATAGAAATACTTTCATGGGACTCACTAGCAGAGTTATTACGAAAGTCACTTAAAATGTGATTGGATAAACATGAAGCTATATACTGCAAGAATGTCGGAGTGGGAGTGAAGAAGTAGGCAGACTCATATGTCTTTTCTTTCTCTAATTTCTACAAATGGCACCAGAAGGAGAAGAAAAAGTCATTTGGCTTTCAAAAGGCAACTTTGGTCTATTTAGGTACCTAAGGAATCATAAGGAATATGTGTGTGTGTGTGTGTGTGTGTGTGTGTGTGTGTGTGTGTGTGTGTGTGTGTGTAAAATACACCTCTCAATTACTGAGTCCTGCCCATTCTACCTCTGTAACATTTCTCATGACTATCTTCTTCTTTCTATCTCCATTATCATTCCCCATAGTCAACCTCCTCTTGCCTCCATGATTTCCCTTTTCTACTGTGTCATTTATATCACTGTCAAACTTTGGTTCTCTATTCATAGATCCAGTCATGTTATTCGTCTGCTCAAATATCTTCAGTGGCTCCCTACTGCTTCCTGAGAAACATTCAATCTCCTTTCACTAAGACTCAATACCCTCTATAAACTAGTGCCAAGCTACCTAAACACTCTTATATTACTCCCTCATATATACTTTATGGTCTAGCCAAATTGGTCAACTCTACTTTTTGAAATATTCTGTACTATCTTATTTCTTGTCTTTGCTCACATTGTTCTGTGTGTCTAGAAAATACTATTTGCCTATTCAGTTTTCATTTACGCTTTAAAGTCCAACTTAAGAGCCATCCCTTTCACCTTACCTGATGCTCTCCATTGCAATGACTTTCCCCTCCCTCCTACCTCAGTCTTCAGACTTCTCTTCACCAGCAGCCTTCCTTCCTACCATGGAGAAACTTCCATCCTGAGTTTATGGGGTAGCATGTGTGTAACTCCTTCCATACACATCTTCAAAAATGATTCCTTGGGGAGCAGTTTACAAGTAGAAGTGAACCACCCAGGGCACATTTCTGATTGAAGGGGTCAATGAGGAAGCACTGGGCTTCACTGGATTCTCATCAGCCCCAGCTCTCTGCAATCCTGTCCAGCCATCCCTTTCCCATGGTCAGCTCAAAGCTCATTCTTGAGCTTGTCTTTTCAGTTTTTCTACGTTTTCTTGTTTCCTCTCCATGTGCTTTGCTGCTTGATTCGTACTCAGGTCTAGGAGTGACAGACATCTGGACCCTTTCCTCTTGTATCCATTCCCAGCCCAATGACTTGATAAGATCTCTGCCATCCTCACCTCACGCTAATGTAGCACTGTGGCTCCTTGGGTTCAAGGAAAACCTGTGCTTTTGGGTGCTGTGGGTTCTAATCTCTATTGTTACTTGCTCTGGAATCCTGGCAAACCACTCCAACTCTCCAAGTTATGCACATCGAAGTTTAGGTGCCATGTTTTTGTATTTAAAGCATCTGCTGTGCTATTACTTTCCATCATCTCTGCTTTTAACTTCCCCTTGACAAATTCAGAATTAATATAAAAAAGTATGAGCACATTAAATAACACTTTGTAATAGAGCAATTTAGCCAGAACACTCAAGCACCCAAAGTTCTAATTCAAACCATTGTTTGAAGGTATCCTGGTATGCTCCTAGTCCATTCCCAAAAGGTGGCAAGTCCCATTCAGAGTGTACTTGTGACAGAGTCCTTAGTATTTATGCCTTGCTGGTGATACCTGCTTTTTCTAGACTTTCATAGCATACCATACAATGCTGCACTTTACCAAAGACTGTCATATCATTTTCTAGTAGATATATGTCATCCTAGCTCACTAATAAAATTGCAAATGCCTTCAGGATGGGGTTAGGATTGGTTTGTTTGTTTTTAACACTACCCATATGCCTCTAAGGTCTTTTCTAACTCTAAATCTAAGATCCTCTGATCCCTCAAGGCATTTAAAAATACCTATTACGTGTAAAGTGGGGACAGTAAGAGCACCTACCTCACAGGGATGTTGGGAGCCTCAAATGAAATCGTGTCTTAAAGTGCTTTACCAACATTAAATCTCCATAGAAATAAATGTGAGCCATTACTGTTATTGGTCCCCTTTCCTTAGCTCTCCCTCATAACAGGGATCTATTTTCCTTTATGGGAACTCCAAAAAATCTTCTGATAGGCCCCATTGCCTCCGTGCCATGCTGAGTTTGGGCCAACTGTGTTCATTTTATAAGCTGTATTCCTCTAATTTCTTCTCCTACTTCTCCCTTCAATCTCCAAATTCAGGAAGATGACTTCCTGATCCCTCTTAGTGAAAACCACTGACCAGCAGTGAAGCAATAAGCCTGCATCTATTTCTGGAATCTGAAATTCAGTGGGACTGAATGATTGGAAGAGTGATCATGACTGCTCTCAGAGGCGAGGGCAGGCTGCCTAAAACAGAGAAAATGAAATGCATCTTTAACAGATTACCCACCACCCAGACATGGTCTGTGGACAGCTCACTTGACTCCACCATCTCCAAAGGTGAGCATAAATGATCTTGTCTACATGCATAATTGCCAGATAAGCATAGTCTTAGCTGCAAAAGTGAGGGGGACAACTGAATAAAGGAGCTGGGGCTCCTTGAATTTGCTTTGAGTAATAAAGA
The DNA here is from genome assembly GCA_028646595.1 of Phalanger gymnotis. Classification (NCBI taxonomy): domain Eukaryota; kingdom Metazoa; phylum Chordata; class Mammalia; order Diprotodontia; family Phalangeridae; genus Phalanger; species Phalanger gymnotis. The sequence continues at coordinate 663,840,365 of CM053622.1, forward strand.
TAAACAACTAAAGGGCAACAGGGACTGGGTTTATTTAATGGTGATTCGCCACTGCAATATGGATAGTGCTGCCAGAATTAGAGGAACAGGCCTTGCTCCTGCCTTTCCTTGAAAGGCATATTAAATCTCCATAACTCAGCAAAGACAAATAGCTGGACGTAAAGCAGAAGATGTTAAAAGGGGGAGCAAGATGACAATTAAAAGGAGTACAGCTCAAGCTTGTGCCATAAATGATCTCACTGCAGGGAATGAACAGGACTTGTTTAAAGCAGAAAGCTGATCAACTTAGAATTCTATTGGATCTGACTTGCTCAGGCTCAGCTTTGTCTCTGGGAATATGTAGGAGCTATTTGCCATATGTGCCCCTCACCCCCCCCCCCAAAAAAAAAGCTTTTTAGCCTTGAGTGTAACAAAAAACTAGACCTGTGGATTTACTTCCCGAGTAGAATGTTTAAATGCAGCCAAATCCTCTACTGGATTGTCAGTTTCATGAAGGCAATGGTTGTCTTTTATCTAAACATTATTTTTCCTACAAGGCGGCTAAGTTACACAGTGTCTAGAGTGCTTGCTCTGGAGTCAGGAAGACTCATCTTCCTAAGTTCAAATCTGGCCTCAGATACTTATTAGTTGTTTGACCCTGGGCAAGTCACTTAACCCTGTTTGCCTCAGTTCCTCATCTGGAGAAGGAAATGGTGAACCACTACAGTATCTTTGCCAAATAGAGTCACAAAGAGCCAGACGTGACTTAAGTGACACAACAACATGTTTTTCCCAGTGTTCTTCGCAGTGAGTACTTAATAAATTTATGTTGATTGATTAATGATCTTCGAGTTCGTCTAGCATCTAGATTGATGATATCCAACTTGGCTAGAGAGGGCCTAGGTTTGAATCTTTCTGCTCATACACTTATTAACTGTGAATTGGGGAACTTTTCCCCTTAGGGTCTCAGTTTCTGCACCCATAAAATGAAGGTGTTAGACTATAGGACATTTAAAATTCCATTTCCGAAATTTTATGCCTTTGCAAATATAACGTTTTATTCTAACTAATGCATTGTCTCATGTATTTATTTATTTTTGGGTCTGGATCTGTGATTTCTTTGGTGAAGGGAAGGTTGAGAAACACTCTACACCAGAGGTTCTTAATCTTTGTTGCTGTTATGGACCCTTTCTCAGAATAATGTTTTTAAACAAATAAAATAAAATACATAGGATTAGGAAAGAAGCAAATTATACTGAAATAGAGTTGCAAAATATTTTTTAAAACCAAGTTAATAGATCTTAGGCTGAAGACTTGTATACCAATGGAGACCTACAACTATTTCACAGCTTACAGTCATAGAGAGTTGTCTGGGACACTGACTTTCTTGGGGTCACACAGGCACATGTCAGAGGTTGAGCTGAGGTTTTTCTGACCTTGAATCCCATTCTCTAACCATAATGCCAAATTGACTTTCTTTTCCTGTCATCAGCACCCTAAGATCAACTCTCCTGGTCTTCCTTCTGTTTCTCCTCACCTGTCCCTTTCTTGTTCCCTCCTCAAGTATGACCCCTAATGGCTAGCAAATAGAATGTGAATGATACTGAGATCAGAAGCCAAGTTCAACAGCACCTGCTGACCCATATCTGAACCATCCATATCTGATTTTTAAAAAAGGGTACTCTCAGTGCAAAGTGGATTTCAATCCTTTTTCTTTTTAAGTGGATTAACAACTGGCCTCAGAGCCAAGAAGACTTGGGTTCACTTCTGATTCTGTGTGACTGAGACCCTGAACAAGTAAGAACTTCTTAATGCTCAAAGCAACTCCCTAAATGATCAGCAGAGGCACCATTGCCAACCTGTGTTGTTAGAGGGGATTTTCTCAGGGGGATCTCCAGCTGAGAAATGAAAACCATAGATCTAGACCAAAACTGAGGCAGCGTGTCTTCAGGGTGTTACATCTTATGCCTGGGACTTGCAGTTTCCAAATCAGATGTGACTGATCGATTGGAGCCAGGTGAAATGGCTTGAATACCAGGGAGAGATGTCCCAAAAAACCATGGTCCTGGTGAGTGAGTGAGTGATGCTAGATAGGTCGGTAACCCCTCCCCCACCCACCTGCCTTTCTGACTCATAGTGCATGACCTCAGGTCACCTCATATAGTGTCACATCCACTCTGGGAATCAGTGCTGCCGCTGTTATCATCTCCATTTTGCAGATGAGGAACCTAAGGGGTGGAGTGGTTCATGAGTTTCCAGGTTGACCCAGTTAGTGATGCTGTGAGGTGGGATTTGAATCCAGGTCTCTCCATGCCCACTCCATCTTACCGTGCTGCCTCATGGGGAATCACTTTAAATATATTATGTGGGGGTGGGGAGTGGCTTTCTACCGCAGGGACCCCAGGTAGCACAGTGAAAAGAGCGCTGGGCCAAGAGTCAAGAGGGCCTCAATTCATGTCTGGCCTTAGATGCTTACTGGCTGTGTAAACTTGAGCAAGTCATTTAACCTCTATTTGACTCAGTTTCCTCAAATGTAAAGTGAGGGTAATAATATCACCAACCTCTCAGGGTTGTTATGAGGATCAAATGAGGTAATATTTATAATATGCTTAGCATAATACCTGGCACATAGCGGGTACTGTATAAATGCTAGTTAGGTGGCACTAGTAGTAGTAGTAAATAGTAGTAGTAGTAGTAATAGTAGTAGTGGTAGTAATAGTAGTAGTAGTAGTAGTAGCAGCACTACTACTAGCAGTAGTGGTAGTAACAGTAGTAGTGGTAGTAGTAGTGATAGTAGTAGTACTAGTGGTAGTGGTAGTAATAGTAGGAGTAGTGGTAGTAATAGTAGTGATAGTTGTAGTAGTAGTACTAGTAGTAGTGGTAGTAATAGTAGGAGTAGTGGTAGTAATAGTAGTAGTAGAGTAGTAGTAGTGTAGTAGTGGAGGTGGTAGTGGTAATATAATTATTAAACCAGAGGTCCAGACCAAAATTGAAGTAGAATGTCTCCTAGGTATTATAACTCATCACACTGTCATGTATATGAAGAAATGGACATAAGACATATGAATTCCTTGATTATAGAATCACAGAGACTCAGAACTGGGAGGACCTCAGCAGCCATCTACAATGTTCCTCTCTACAGACAAGTGATAATTTAGTCCATGAGAAGACTCCCAGTGAAGTGAATCCCACTACTTCTCAAATCAGTCCATTCCACTTTTGGACAGATGGACCCATGATTTGCCTCTTTGTTCCTCTTATCAGTTCTCTGTGGCCAAGAAGAGCCATTTTGTTCTTCCCTATGATCGCCCTTTAGATAATTGTTGGCAGTCGTCATATCCCCTCAAGTCTTATCTTTCCTTGGCTACCACCCCCGGTAATTTCAAGCAGTCCTCTCCTAGCATGAATTCAGGACCTTTTGTCACGTTGGTTACCCTCTTCTGGGTGCTCTCCAGCTTCTCAGTGATGTTATGCATGCAAGATCCTTAGGGGCAGGGGCTATTTCCTATTTGCCTTTGAATTTTATTACCTAGCACAGGGCCTGACACTTAGGAGATGCTTAACAAATAATCATTGATTGATGATTACTTGAAGTGTACAATGTGGCACCATGAACTGAACACAACACTCTAGATGTGGTGTGGCCAGAGCAGTGTACACAATAGAACCATCACCTCCCTAGTCCTGTAACCCCCACCTCCATTACAGGAGCCTGCGAAGATGTCCCCTTTCTGGCATTTGCTACAGAAATGTTGGAGTGGGCTCATGCCTCTTTGGAAAGGGTGAACTTCTCTGATCCTTAAAGCCTCCAGGTACTATCCAGGGCATTTTAGTACCTGCCTTCCCAACTTTTCAAAAGCAACACCCCAAGAATTCCTCAGCACTGCTGCTGTCTGTCTCCCACACCTGCCTTCCAGCCATGGTGCACTTTGCTATCTTCTAAAAAAGCACTTCCGATTCCTATTCAATTATGTACAGGGGCTGCCTGCTGTAATCTTCAAATAGAGAAGGAAGTCACTCACTTGCGGTGTTTGGCTGCTTGAACTCTTTTTTAGGAAAAGGATTCAAAAAGAGGATTTAAAAAAAGACATGTTCCTCCCTCATTTGTGAAACAGAGGAGAGTCAGCAGCCTCTTCTGTTGAATCCAAACCCAGCTTCATTATTTGGTTGGCATCAGCCCATAAGAAAGGGAAGTTCTTTCTGCCAGGGCCTGTTGCTTTAGAGATAGCCCTGTTCTCTTGGCAATTACTTTATTGATAATTTTTTTTCTTTTCCTGGGATGCAGGCCAGTTATCTCCCTGTAGAAAAATCATGGCCCTAGAAAAATAACAAAAGTGAGATATTTCTGAAATGAAGAAAACATTTATCTTTATGAAATACATCTAAAAGCCCAAATGGCTATGTATATATTTGTGATGCATATGAAGCCGTGCTTTTCTTACAAGAAAAGACATCATTATGCTATTATAAGTCTGATAATAACAGCCTGCACCTGTGCCAGGCACGATGCTAGGCACTTACAAGCATTATCTCACTTGATCCTCCCAACACCCTTGGGAGGTAGGTATTATTATTGTTAATTATTATTATTTTATCCCCATTTCACAGTTGAGGGAACTGAGGCAAACAGAGATTAAACAACTTGCCCAAGGTCACACAGCTAGTTATTCAAAATAATAGTCATCATTTTGTATTGGCCTTTAAGATATCTATATGTATATGTATAAGTTGTTGTGTTTGTCCTTTGTTTTTGAAGAGGACCATAACATCAGGGAAATGATGACATGACTTGCAGTTGACTTTGATTGGAGTGAGGGAGGGCTGAGCAAGGTCACCAGCCTCACTTTCTCTTCCAGAGCCATCTGGGTCCAGTGGCCTGATATTCGTCAGGATGACTGGAGACGACCCAAGAGGCAATGGGAGACCCTATGTCTGAGTATGTATACATACATGTACATATATAGTGCTATGCAAACTCTCTCTCTCTCTCTTTCTCCATATATACATATTAATTCATTTGATCCTCAAAATTACCCAGTAAATACTATTATTACACCTATTTTATTGATGAAGAAACTGAGTTAAGTCAACGAGCATTTATTAAACACTTACTATATGCCAGGCACTGTTTTACGAGCAGGGAATACAAATACAATCAGAAAAACAGTCCCTGCCTTCAAGGAGCTTATGTTCTACTTGGGAAGGTTAACACTTATGAAAGAGCCCAGCCATGTAGGGGCATGGTGGAGATAGTCTGGAATGTCAGGAGAGCAGCCTGGGGAGGGACAATGACTATAGAGGTCACACCACTTGTTTGCAGTCACATAGCCAGCAAGTATCTAAGGCAGAATTTGAATTCTAATCTTCTGGACTTCAAGTGCTGAGCTTTATCTCCTATGCTACGGAGCATACTCCCTAGAATTGAGAAGTTGCCATTTACCTTCTTAGAGTTAGGACAACCTCTCCCAAGTTAATTTCAATTCAATTTAGTAAACGTATATTAAAAATTAAAAATGCGCAAAGAGGCATTGATTGTGCCAGGCATTGGGACTCCAAAGTCAAAAATGAGAAGATCCCTGCTCTCAAGGAGTTTACATTCCATTGGGGAAAATACATACATTCAACATGGAAAATAAATACAATTTGATGGAGGTAAGAGCATTAAAGACTAAGGGAACAGAGACGGGAGGTGACACTTGGGCCGAGCCTTTAAGGAAGAAATGTATTCTGGGTTTGAAATATACTGAGGATAGAAATGTGGCAATTAGGTGGCATGGTGTGTGGAGTCCTGGACTTAGAGTCAAGAAGACCTGAGCTCAAGACCTGTCTCTTATACTACAAGTTCCGTGATCTTGGCAAGTGACTTAACCTCTCTCAGACTCTGTTTCCTCATCTGTAAAATGGGAATAGTAATAGCTCCTCCCTCACAGAATTGTTGTGAGGATCAAATAAGACAGTGTATGTAAATAGTTACTGTTACTACTGCGCTGGACCCATAATCATTAATTGCATTTCAGATGATTACGTAAAAGAGCATGACTAGTTAATAGTCGAAAAACATTTATGAAGTGCCTGCTATGTGGCAGGCACTGTGCTAAGCACTGGGGATACAATAAAGGCAAAAGATGGTCCCTGCCCTCAAGGGGCTTACAATCTAATAAGGGAGACCATAAGTAAACGAATATGTGCAAACAAGCTGTCTATATACAAGACAAACGAGGAATAACTAGCTGTGGGAAGGTACTAGAATTGAGAGGGGTTAGGAAAGACCTTATGTAGACAACGAGATTTGGGTTTGGATTTAAAGGAAGCTAGGGAGGTGAGTAGGCAGAGCAGAAGAGGGAGAACATTCCAGTTTGCGAGAAAATGCAGAGAGCCAAGAGATGGACTGTCTTGTTCCTGGAACAGCCAAGAGGCCAGTGCCACTGGATTAGAGTATGTAGGGGGAATATAATGTCTAAGACTGGAAATGTAGCAAGGGGCTAGATGAGGACAGTCTCTTGAAGCTGGCAATTGTGGTTTAGCATGGCAGTGTGATCTCTGGCCTCTGTGCTTCAATATGATGGAATGTGGAGCAATGGGAAAATCTGAGAAGTGGAAGGGACGTGTAAGAGTTATTGAGAGCATGTGGAGTAGGAGAGGAACCCTGGTGGAGAGAATGTGGATGACTGAGTAAGGTTCTAGCTTCTAAGGTGAAACCCACAAGAGCTACTACTGGGTTTAGAGTGAGTGAGAAAGAGTATACCCAAGTGTGGCTGACCCTTCTGAGGCTATTCTTTATTGTAACAAAGCCTTGAATTCTTGGTGTATTAGGAAAGTGGGTTCTAGAGTTCAGCAGAAGCGGAGATCTCCTGCCTAGAAAAAATGGAGACATTTCAGCCTATTTTCATGCAAAAAACCAGAAACAACTTTATATAATTGTATTTTGAGCCATAAGTAATTTTATTTTTAGGAGGAAATATTAACTGGTATTAAAATTTTCTCCTGATTTTTCTTTGTATCATGCGGAGCTGCAGCGATCTGTGATAAACATTTTGGGGAACATTGAGTAAGAAAAATATTGGAGGTAGTGTCAAAATTATAGACATTTGTCCTTCCCCTAAAATTACAAGCCACAGACACTTGTCCTTCCTCTAAAAATCATGTCTGGAACTTCCATCTGCACTGACGAGAGGGGTAAAGCTTCTCTGCAGGATTCACTGTACATTTGTTGCAGAAACCTTTGATTCTGATTTTTATCTAAAAAATAGTAATTCACTTAGGAGGGGTACAACTACTCATAACAAATTACCACTGCACCTTCCCAACACCCCGCCTTTATAACTGAACAAAACTAAACGAGGGTTAGAAGCAGCTGGGCGGGAGTGCAGCAATTGCCCAGTGAAGGAAAGGAAAGTGTGTGTGTAGGCAAGCCTAAGGGAGCAGTGGGCTCAGAGAGCTTTGCAAATCTGAAGTATCTATTAACACAACCTCCCCCTCCTATATCTAGTTTTAGGAAGTTAACAGAGAACATTGCCAGGAGCTGAAATATCATACATCATTGAGAGGTCTACCGGAGGACTAGCGGGAAGCATTTATAGCCTCGCACATTATCCTCTCTGTCCCACAGCTCTTGTCTGTAAAGTGCGTTCAGAGCAGTAAGTTTATATTACAATACGCAGTACCCTGTGATGCACTTGGTGGGGTAAAGGGAAATGGTACTCTATGGGGTTTTTATTTTTTGTTTTTGTTTTTCTTACTGACCAATAAGCATTTTGGTTGGTTCATCTGTCTATACTATATATTATAATCTTAATCTGTTTTAATTGGTCTAATTTAATTAATCTGTTTACATTTTATTTTACATTACATTATATATTCTATTCCATTATTTATATTACATTACATTACATATTCTATTCTATTATTTATATTATTTATATCTATAATTTATATAATTATATCTATTATATCTATATTATTTATTTATATTATATATATTATATAAATATTATTTATTACATCATCATATGATATCATATTATTGTATCATATGTCATACTATATATCTAACTTACTTGAGCTGGTTGAAAGTGGTTCACCTTAATTTGAAACAAGCACTCATAAAGGCAGTGTAAAGTGCAGAGACCCTTTACCAGGGGGAGGGAGACAAGTGAGGTTTTGCCATGGCAGGATTTAGAGTCCATAGACTGAGGGGTGGAGGTGCTATAGTCTATGCTACAGGAGAGGGGAGGGCCAATAGTGTACTAGAGCCAGGTCTTAGATGATTGTTAAGTTATTAATATGAATATTTACACCCTGGAAATTGATTAACACTACAAATCAAGGCTTGATTTATTGTTGTATATCATAGGAACATTTTTTTTCTTGGGGAGCTAGTGGTTAAGCATTTTGTTTAACTGGCACATCCCTGGTATGGCTGATAACTTTCCAGCCTCTACCTGGACATCCAGACAAGAGGATGTGCAAAATGGTAGGGATTGGGGTATAATAGAAGGGGGAATCAGGTTAGAATCAAGGTTAGTTACAACAAATCCTCTCCCCCTCTTTGCCCTTCAGTTCTACTCTGCAGCACCAACTCTCTAAGGAGAAGTGCCTAGGCCTGATGGTAGATAATAAGGAGATGCAACATGGTACAGGAGCATGTTTCCTTTGCTCTCCCTCCATAGAGAAGGTGTGAGAAACCACTTCAGTAGGCTTTGGCTAGTCCTATATTATATTGCTAATCTTTCCTCATACCATGGTCTTTAGATGTTGGAGGAGGGCGCCATACTTTGGCTAGCATAATGCCTGGTCCTTAGTAAATGCTTGTTTCCTTACTTCTTTCCTTAGAAAAAAAAGGTGCCTGTATTATACACATATGGAATTGAAACGTGGGTTATATATGATATATATCTGCTATATATTAAAATACAGATATACATATTTGTACTTTAATTCCACCAACGCAAAGATCACCTTCTCTCTCCAGAGTGTAGCACCATTTTTATCTCAGTAGCTACATAATAAATGGCTATTGAATTTCTACTTTGATCTCTGCCAGGTGCTTAAGTGCCCTAGGGAGAATGTTATCCATTTTGTTTTGAATATTGTTACAGCAATCAAAGTGTTAACTTGCCTGGAGGGTCCAGGGTGAACAAGTAACGGTGGATGGTTATTCAGATCAAAATGAAAGCCTGTTTTTGAAAAGCCACTGAGCCCTACTGTTCTTTTTGAGTTACTATAACTGGAATGGGATTGGAAGAAAGAAACACAGGGATTTTTCCCTTAAAGGAAAAAGAAAAGTTTGTTTGAAAATAACCATGAGTCTTATAGCTCTTGGGGCAGCTAGGTGGGACAGTGGCTAGAGCGCTATGCCTGGGGCCAGGAAGACTCATCTTCCTCAGACACTTACTAGCTGTGTGACCCTGGGGAAGTTGCTTAACCCTTGTTTGCCTCAACTTCCTCATCTGGAAAGTGAGCTGGAGAAGGAAACGGCAAAGCACTTAAGAAAACCAGAAATGAGGTCACAAAGAGTCAGATACAACTGAAATGACCCGATAACAACAAACTTAAAGCACCAAGAGAAATAACTATTTCTTTCTTGTATTAATAACTAATTATTGAATTAGGACCAAGGTTTTATCTCCTTTTCTACTTTCTTATTCAGAAATCATTCCCTGTAGATGATTCAGGAAGCCTTTGAAGTACAGGGTGATACTGAGAGAGAAAACTTAGATCTATTCAAAAGGTAAAGAATTTTAGTTTAGGTGAATTGATGGATTTCAGCCCTTTTGTCAGACAGGTGATATGAATATTGTTGTTATGTTTGTCCTTTGTTCTCGAAGAGGACCATGACATCAGGGAAATGATGACAACATTTACAATTGACTTTGATTTGAGGGAGGGAGGGCTGTGAAAGGTCACCAGCCCTACTTTCTCCTCCAGAGCCATCTAGGTCCAGTGGCCTGATATTCACCAGGGTGACTGGAGATGGATATGAATATAGATAAGTCTCTTTGACTAAGACTGAGTGATAAGTCACATATCCCAGACTCTCATTAGAATAGATCCAACTCTCATTAAAATATTCATTCTCTCATTAACTGTTGACCAATCGAAGTTGATTTCTACCCTCAGGAACACCCATTCTTCCTAGGGTATATAAGCGTTGAATGGATTCCATGAGGGATCTTTGACATTTGAGAGTGTCACTGATCCCTTTCATTAATTATGTGTTAGCATGATTAATAAAATGATTAATTAACCAGAAACTATTCCTCTTGAACTTTTTAAATGTCACAACACTCACTCATTAAGTATGGGATGGACACACACACACACACACACACACACACACAAGCTCCTTTGGACTCCTGTTATGCCCATGGTTTGTCTGCATAACCTGCCACTGACTCTAAACGTGGGTGAATCTAAAGGTGACACAAAGCCAAAAATGAAGAGACTCTGCCCTCAAGGAGCTTACAGTCTATGGAGAAGATAGCAAGTACACAAATAAGCATGTACAAGATATAGACAAAATGAATACAAATGACTATGCTAAGCTCTGAGGATCCAAGGACAAATGAAACAACCCCTATTATGAATGGATATGGTAGTACCATTGCTCAGGGCCTTAAGCAGCTGTAGAATAAATTAAAATGAATGGAGGGCAGAAGATCCAGAAACTAGCTAGTAGCCAAGAAATTTTTTAAACAGTGGCACAATCTCTGTCTAATCTGTCACTCTGTCTGGGCAAAAACCATAATACCAACAGAGAATGTTAAAGCTATTTGCTACTCTTTCATGATGGCCTTTTATTCTAGGAGGAGTGGGGGAGCAGGAAGGGGAGGCTGAGACTCTGAGAGAGCTATAGCTAGCATAAAACTTCTCTAGAAATTGCTGAGGAGCTTAGTGAATTGAGTAAAAAGTATGGGAGAAGGAGGGTGGTGGGCAATATGTGGCTAGTATTTACATAGCACTTCAAGGTTTACAGATTCTTTTACAAATATTATCTCATTTGATCTTTATGATAACCCTGAGTGCTAGGCGTTATTATGATCCCCATTTTACAGATGAGGAAATTGAGGCAGAGAGGCTAAGTAACTTGCCCAAAGTCACACAGCTAGTAAGGATCTGAGGCTGGATTTGAACATGGATCTTCCTGACTCCAGGTCCACCATTCTATCCATTATACCACCTAGGGAAGAGAAAGTTCTCTACAAGGTTAATCTATGTCTGCAAAAGATCTCCCGAACCCCTTGATCCTTTTAAATGTAGCAGATGGAGTCAAATACATAACAAGAAAGAGTCAGACATATATCATAATAGAAAGGTTTATTTAAAAGAGGGATTAATGTCTTTTCATCACAGATATCTGGATTCCTTCTCTGGCCTGCTGGTGTTCTCAGCAAAAGGCTTAAGAGAAACACTGCATTCTCAAATACCAGGAGACTCAGTAAATTAAATCACTGGATTCATATTTCACTTTCAACTCATTCTGTAAGGAAAGAAAAAGATCATTTCCAGGTCCCCATTGGCACTTGTTCCTACAGATTGGCAGCAAACGTGCAGGTATGGATAGCGGGAGGAGCTGTTTATATATAAAAGCTCCCTCTCTGCATTTCCATTTCTCAATGTTTCTCTATTGTGAACAGCCCCTTCAAAACAAATTCTGGAAATCTGGGCTATAAATAAGGCCTAATGAAGGAGGTGAGAGAATTTGGCTGGGAAGGAAGGGGAGAGGGAGGGAGAAGGGAAAGGGGGAGGCGATTAATCATTGTATCAAATTACCTTCATTTGCCAAATTCCCAGAGCTAGCATTATGCAGTCTCATCACCATTAATTTTTTGATTTTAAATTTTTCTGTGTGATATTAATTCCAGCAGCAATTTTTGTCACCTAACTGGAAGACTGGAATGGGGCTTTGGTTTCCTGAGAGCACAGCTAATATCACATCAAAATGGTTATCTTGAAAAGGAACAAGTTTCCCCTATTCTTCTGGTTACTAGCTGTATTTTGCCTGCTTTTACCTCAAATTCAGTACCGAAATGGATTCTCCCTATGGCCAGAGAGGTTTGCTGACTCTCTCTACCCTGGCTTATTTGTATATAGAATGGAATCGATGGACCCCTTGGGGCGCATGGATTGGCCTATCCAAATATTCTGTGGGAGGATTTGGTCCCATCAATAAATCAATTATTCACTCTCTTCTGAAATGGAAGTCACATCTGCACTGATATATAAAAGCTATTTAACATCTCTCTGTAATATGCTAATTTAAAAGAGAAAATAACTTTTGGCCAATCTCTTAAACTCTCTATGCTCCTTGATTGTACTTGAAAGCAATAATCCCACTCTAGTGACAGGACTGATGTTCAGAGAAGTAATGGGGAACAGTTAGATTAGACAAGATAGGAATTTGGGGTCCCTTAGCAAACTTTTCCTCTCTCCTCCATATTTCTTTTCATCCTCTGGGAAACTGAAACTAGCATCAACACCCCTTCCTTTGGATCATAGATTTATACCTGCAAAGGATCACTGAATCCAACTTTTTCATTTTACAGAAAAGTAAAGGAAGGCCTAGAGGGTGACATGCCCAGGGTCACACAAGCAACAAATAGTAGAGACAGGATATGAACCCAAGTTCTCTGACTCCAAGTTTCAGGGCCTTCCCACTGAACCATGCTGTCTTCAAAAGAAAAGCATATTTTTTAGGGAATTTTCAGATGAAGAAATCAAAGCTATCTATGGTCATATGAAAAAATGCTCTAAATTGATATTGATTAAAGAAAAGCAAATTAAAACAGCTCCGAGCTACCACCTCACACCTATCAGATTGGCTAATATGACAAAAAAGGAAAAATGATAAATGTTAGAGAGAAGATGTGGGGAAATTAGAACACTAATGGGTCATTGTTGGAGTTGTGAACTGATCTGGCCATTCTGAAGAGCAATTTGGAATTGTGCCCAAAGGTCTGTTAAAGTATGTATACTCTTTGATCCATCAATACTACTACTCCTGACTTCAGGCCCAGGGCTCTAGGCACTGTGCCAAGGTGTCTTTGTGGCATTTATAGGATCACCCTTTTCATGACCTAGTATGGAGCTAGAAGGGAACTTAAAGTCCATCTAATTCAACCTCTTCATTTTATAGATGAGAAAACTGAATCCAGAGAGGTTGTGACTTTTCTAAGATGACACAGAGTACAACGAAAGTGGAATTCAAACCCATGTCCTCTCACCCTTAATCTAGTACTCTTTACATTACATATCTGACTCCCTCTAATGATAATAACATTTATATAGCACTTTAAGTTTTGCAAAGCATTTAATAAATATTGTCTCATTTTATCTTCACGACAACCCTGGGAGGTAGGCGCTATTATTAACCCCATTTTACAGATGAGGCAAACAGGGTTAAGTGACTTGTCCAGGGTCACACAGCTAGCAAGTGTCTGAGGCTGGATTTGAACTTAAGTCTTTCTAACTCTGGTTCTTCTTGACTACCAGCTGCATTATCTAGCTGCTTAGTATTTATTAATAATTATAATATGAAATTAAAAATTCTTATCCAGAAGGAGTCTGCAAATCACATTGCATTATGTACAGACAGGTAGTTAATAAATACTATTTTTATTCTTTATTCAAAAGAACACCTTGTATCTTTGTAGCAGGGTCAGTCACCCCCAGAAAACAGACACCCGCCCAGTGGCTTGTGAAGAAATCTGTATTTTCTGCACTCTCAAATAGAGAGAAGGGAAGGAAACATCATGAACTGGGTGTCACCCGTGGACACTCTTGTCTGGGAATCTGAACATCATGGGAATTCATAAGTCTTTCTTTGAATAGACAGGATAACTCTGCTTAACTCTGAATTATGTTGTATGGAATGGCAGCCACTTACAGAAGTTCTGTACGTGAGTGCTTTCCCAAATCACTTGACCTCAGTGGTACATTTTCCAAACCAATGAGCTGATCTGGCTTTACCTTGACCAGGCGGCCTCTCTCGTCTCCTACAGCTGCTGATTTGGAAATGCCGGTGCGGTATCTCCTCAGGCTTCCTTAGTCTGGCACTAGGAGCAAAGGCAGCTACCATCCGCTAGAGACAAATGAGAATATCATAGAATCTTTGAGTTGGAGGGCACCTCAGAACTCTCCCAGTCTAACCCTTACCTGTCATCTCTGTCTGGAATTAAGGCTACTTCTCTGGGATTCTTCCTTCGCTCCACTGGCGCTTGGTTGTTGGAAGAGGCCATTTACATCGGGGAGGGATGGAAGGGCATTCTAGGTGAAGTAAATGAAAACACCAGGTGTGTTCAGAGGGTGATGAGTAGGCCAATTTGAATAAAACACAAGGTAGATATATGAGAGGAACTGGAAGTGAGGTAGGGTGAAGCCAGAACACAGAAGGGCTTCAATACCAGGTAGAAACTTCCAGAGGTCAATTGCAAATATGTAAGCTTGGAAGAAAGCTGGGTTTCAGATTCGAGAGTTCTCCCCATAGAGAAGACAATTAAGGTCCTAGGAATGAGAGGAAGGGGTTTGAGAAAAGAGCAGAAAGGTAAGAAACAAGTCTTGGGAACCACAAAGGTGAATGAAAAGTGGCTAACAGAGAAGTAGGAAGAAAACGAGGAAAGAATGGCATAACAAAAGCAAAAGGAGAAAAGCGTATGGAGGATAGAAGGAGTGGGCAGTATTGTTGGATATTACAGAGACATTGAAGAGGTTGAAGAGGAAGAGAACCCATGATTAAGGGATCAATGGTCACTTGATTTGAACAAGCAGTGGATCAACAAGCATTTACTAAATGCCTACTGTGTGCCAAACACCACACTAAATTCTGTAGATAAAAGGGAAGGTAGAAGCAGCCCATGTGCTCAAGGATATTATGTTCTAATGAAAGAGACAACACATAGACAATTAAGTGCATATATATACATATACATACATATAGGTATATATACATACATACACACACATATATGTATATATGTATATGTGTGTGCATACACACACACACACATATATGGTCCTGATTGAGGAAAAGCCATAAAATACAGGACTAAATGAAAAGCCATAAAAACTTAAACTCTGTGAAACGTGGAAGCCCGAACATGGCGACTTGTTAAAAATTATAACTTAGATACTGAATCATAATTGAGACACTAAGTCAAAACTTAGATACTCTGACCTATGAAAGGCATAACAAGAATGCCATGACCCATATGTGACTGGTACATGATCAATATACAAACTCATGTTTGGGTATAACATCGGGTTAACACCCAAGCTCATTATTAAGCAGAAAACCAAAAATATCCACCAATCAGTAGTGATGCACTCTCTAGCTCCTCCTCCCTTTGTCTGTTTTCTGTAATTAAAATGAGGATTTTTGCAGGGATCCACTGAAGTGCCTGGCAGCCAGTAATGTAATTGTAAGTGATTATAGTGATTGATTAAACTCCTATAATCAATCTGGAGCTCTTTGGCTTCTTCCTTTGGTATCAAAACACCCCACAGTTTCGAGAGAGGTACAGAGTTCCCCAGCCATGGGAATTCTGGACTTTACACTATACATATATATGTATATATATATATATATATATATATATATATACATATACACACACGCACACATACATAAACATATACATATATATATATACATATATATGTATATATATACATACACACACACACACACAAACCATACATATGGGGTGGAGGCAATTGGAGTTAAGTGACTTACCCAGGGTCACACAGCTAGTAAGTATCTGAAGCTGGATTTGAACTCAGGTCCTCCTGACTCCAGGGTCGGTGCTCTATCCACTATGCCACCTAGCTGTCCCTAACAATTAGGGATATTTAAGATACATTCAGAGTAGATGAAAGGTCACATGACCAGTGTAAAGACATGGAAAAGAGAGATGGACTATTGTGTGTGAGGAACAGCAAGGAGGCCAAGTATGACTATACTGTATGTAGAGTGGGTAAAGGGGAATAAAGTATATAAAGACAGAAAAGGAAGATTGGACCAGGTTGTGAAGACCTTGAAATACCAGACAAAAGACTTTATCTTTGATTCTGGAGGGAATAGGGAACCAATGGACTTTATTTTCATCTGGACCATTTCCTAGTATCTTAAAGGAGGATAGAACCTCCTAGGCTGTGAATTAGAACCATCTGTGTTGGTGTCCTGGCACCCTCCTAGCATGGGAGCTCCTTAAGGATAGGGACCACCTAAATTTTAAATCCATACTGATACTCTACCTAGTAATAGATTGCTGTTGTTGTTGATTGGTATAGTGGAATGAGTACTTGCTCCTCAGTTGTTAGTGCCATGACAACCCCCCAGAGTATTTCTTTGCTTTTACACACACACACACACACACACACACACACACACACACACACACACACACAATCTATATCTATATCTATGTCTATATATCTATATCTACATCCATATCTATCTGTCTATCTATCTAATTACTCATCTGAGTACATGTTGTTTCCCTCCAACAGAATGTAAGTTCTTTGAGAGCAAGGACTGTTTCATTCTTGTCTACATAAGCTCATTTCCAAGCATAGTGCCTAGTACAGAGTAGGCACTTAGCAGCTGCGTGTTGAATGAACGAATGACACCCTTCATTATAGGGAATGGCTCATTTGTACACCCCATCATTGAAAGGGTGTCAAGACCAGTTATCCTTTCTTTTCTTTTAACTTCGGTCACATGACCTGGAGAACATCTGCCATTTGCACAGTAATATGGGCCTTCACAGTTCAAAATTCTCTGTTCCTACAAATAAATGTTTTTTACTGATAAAACTGAAATGTCAGAAAAAGTGAGGCAACCTACTTTAAGGTCACTGATGCCTCTCAGCAAGGGTGTTTAAAAATAACCCTCAATCTGCCATGTACTCGGCATTATCATTATGTGGGTTTAATGGCAGACCTAGTGTCAGCCAGGATTGTGTGTGTGTGTGTGTGTGTGTGTGTGTGTGTGTGTGTGTAGTATTGAAAGTGTAGCAGATGCTGTTCTAGGCCATAGTGCTGACCTCTGATTCTACTTTCCAGGAGTTAAGAGCATGTGATATGGTAACAATCTTGTCTGCTACTGAAATGGGGTCTTAGAAAAGGAAAGCCATTTCTAGTTGGCAGATAAGCCTCGGGTATGAGGCAATGTAGCACTATGGAAAGATCCCTGGATCTACATATAAATCTATACATATAAGACATCTGCTGGGTGTGTGATCTTGGCAAAGTCCCTTTACTATTCAGGGCTCTTGTTTCTTTATTTGTAAAATGAAGTGGTTAAGTAAGATAGGGTCTAAGATCCTTTTCTGTTCTGAGTCAGAGGATCATCGATCTAGAGCTTGAAGGAAACTGAAAGGTCATCTAGCACAAGGCCCTCACTTTACAGATAGTAATAGTAACAGAAATAATAAGAATCAGAAAGAAAGCTAGCATTTATAGAACACTTTAAGGTTTTCAAAGCGCTTTACAAATATTAGTTCGCTTTATCATCACAATAAGCCTGTAAGGTAGGTGCTATTATTATCCCTACTTTCTAGATGTGGAAACTGAGACTGACAGATATTAAGTGACTTCCCTAGGTTCACATAGCTAGTAAGTGTTTAAGGCAGGATCCAAACTGAAGTCTTCCTGGCTCTAAGTCTACCATCTACCTGGCCACCCTCACTATCAGACTATCAGGTTGTCCCTCTCCTTGCTAAGTCTAACTTCTCTCCATTTTGAAACTCAATCTTATCCTTTCATCTTCTGGAGCTTGACCCATTAGCCATCTTCCTAACCCCTATTTTCTCATCTTTCATCTTCAGGAATGGATGAGTAAGACAAAATATGTAAAGCACCCTATAATCTTAAAGAGCTATATCAATGCAAGATTTTATAGTTATTATTATCATTACCCACATAAAGGCATATACATAACTGATAACAGCTTAAATATCACCATTTCCTAGAGTAGTGGTTTCTAAACTGTATGAAGCGATGTATTACCCACGTTTAAAAAAATTGTTGTTGTGAACCCTCACCAACATATTTTCCATAAAACAATTTGCATAAGAATTTTTCTTAGCTCTCACAGCAGAGACAGTATACTTAAGGAAAACTCTATGAGGACTCTACAAAAAATAAAATGATTTCTGGGACATGTAGCATCAAGAGCTGTGAATTACCCTTTACAATATGTGTATGCTACATTTGTTCTTCGCTGTCATTTTACTTTAAGCTTGAGCTTACCTTGCCCCCTCTATATCGTATACATTTGTGGGAAGATGCTCCACATTTTAGGACAAATGTTTTATATCAATTGTTTTTACAATAGTATCTTTTGAATGCCTTTTCTAAAAGATAAATCTACTGCCTGATTGTTACTTAAAAACACACTGATAGGGGCTTTTTTAGCCATGGTGTTAGAAGTTCAACACCATAAGATTACCCCTGGAATCCTAGGTAATGGCTACTTTCTGGGGACCCAATCCTTGAATATGAGTGCCTGGAGGAGCTATTGCATATTAAACATATACAAGTAAGTGGCATCATCGTGTGTGTGTGTGTGTGTGTGTGTGTGTGTGTGTGTGTGTGTACACAAAAATAATAGCTAACATATAACATTTATATAAAGTTTGCCATGTGCCAGGCACTGTGCTAAATACTTCATAATTATCTCATCCAATCATCAACAAACTTGGGATTATCCCTATTTTACAAATAGAGAAACTGAGGTAAACAGAGGTTGAATGACTTGCCCAGAGTCACATAGCTAGTAAGTATCTTAGGACAAATTTGAACTCAAGTCTCTCAACTTTAGGTCCAGTATTCTGTTCATTGTGTCACCTAGCTGTCCCTAGCTGCGCGCGTGTGTGTGTGTGTATGCTACTAAATGACAGAGTCCAGATCTGAACTCAGGTTCATTGATCCAAAAGTCAGTTTTACTTCCACTTCATCACATTTCATTTTCCCTCATTTATATACAGAGCTAGCTTGCTTGGGTTGGTTACATTTATCAAGCTCCTGCTGATGGCTCTACACTAATAATATCATAATATCAGATTCCATGCATGTGAAAGTGGCAATACTGTCACAACACTACTTGGCAATATTCAAAGGAAATTTCTGGAAATGATGGCATGATCTTAGTAACAGTCCCCAAACAACCCTCGTTCCCATCTGTCTGGCTCACTGAGCAACTTCCCAATAGTATAAATGATGTCTCTGGTGCCTTCAAACTAGATGAAGTTACAAGGTCAAGAAGATGTCAAGGTATTTGTTGGGAAGTGAATACTCAGGGAGATGTTTGGGAAGGCACAGAGTGGCCTGGCCATGGTCCAGCCAGCCTATGGCTATCGTAACATATGGCTAATTGATCACTCACCGGAAGGCTAGGGAGCTGGAATGCTCTGCTAATGCTGCCAAAGAAAGAATTAATATGGAGACTCATGAGGGGGGTAAATGTGGAGTAGTAGTGATATTAGTGATGGAGCCTGGGAAGTAGGGGATGGAGAGTTAAAGTCCTTTCCAGTTCTCAGGTTCTAAGAACATGAGGACAATTAGAAAGAATCATACCAGCCAAAGCCAACTAAGCACAAAAGCACTGATAAGACACAAAATGAGTGGGATTTTTTTGTAGTCTTCCTGATGGATATGAGTTTAGAACAGATGCTTTGAATAAGATTGGTACAGAGAAGGGAGAAAGGTAATGGAGAAAATTAGGAAATTAGAGATTTAGGAATTTAGAGAAATTAGGAAAACCCCATAGAGATTTAGAAGGGATAAAAAGAAGTCATCTATCTCACTCTGCCATTCATTTCAGAAATCCTGCCAACAATACCTCCTGAAAATGGCTGCTCAGCCTTCGATAGGAAGTTCCCTGGTTTATGAGATGGTCACTTCCATTGCTGAACTACTCATTACAAAGTTCTTCATTCTCTAAAGTTTCTCCAACATGGATTCCAATAGCTTCCATCTGTTCCACAAAGCAGTAGGATGTGGAGGTGGAGTTAGGGAAAGCACAACAGAGACCGTGAGCCAGAGACCAACCCAGGTCCCTCTTTATAGTCCAGATGTATGTGGAGCCGGGTAGCTAGGCAAAGCAAGAATTAGCAACTGAACTGTTGAATATGTAAAATCTATCATTGCCATAGCAGAGCGCTTTGTGAGAAGAAAGCAAGGAGCATAAGCCACTTAGGACTCATGGAGTGGTACCCTCGCTATGGTTTTATTCTGAAAGTTTTATTGTTGCCTTTCATTTTTATAGCATATTCACTTCCAGATATGCCCCCCCCCTCCCCAACTGTGGTCCTAAATAGGAATCCTTCTCTTGAAACAAAAGGAAAAAAATACAATTAAGCAAACTACCAACATCAGATAGTGTAGGCCACACTCCATATCCATAGTCCCCAACTTCTGGGGACTCATCTCCTCCCCAGGGCCAAGATCAATTATTACAATTATATAGTTCTCAGCTTTGTTTTATTGCTCTTTTTACTTACAGTATTGTATCATTGGTCATACTGTTTTCCTGGTTTGCTTACTTCACTCTGCATCAGTTCATACAAGTCTTCCCATACTTTTTAAAAGAAATTCCTCATACTCATCATTTCTTACAGTGAAGTAATATTTCCATTACATTAACATGCCACTATGTGTTTAGCCACTTTGTTTCTAATTCTTTGCTACTACAAAAAGTGTTGCTATGAATATTTTGGTATATATGAATCTATTCTGTCTTTCATCTGCTTAGGGTATATGCCTATTAGAGGGATCTCTGGGTCAAATACTATGAATAATGTAGCACCGTACCTGACATATAGTAGATGCATAATGATGGCTCGTTGCTTGATTTTTAGCAAATTATTATTCCAGATTGTTTCCTAGAATAATTGGACTAATTTATAATTCCATCAGTAGTGTATTAGTGATTCTGTCTTCTTGAAACCCCTCCAACATTGACTATATCTTCCTTTTATATTCCCAGAACTTTACCAACTTGTCAAGAATGGAGTGGAACCTCCAAGTTACATTTGTCTTTATTTTTCTTATTAGTTATTTGGAGTAACCTTTTATATGTTATTAATAATTTGTGATTCTTATTTTGAGAATTGTTGATATCCTTTGGCCACATCCATTGGGAAGGGCACTTGATCTTATTATATATTTGTGTTAATTCTCCACATATCTTAGCTATCATGCCTTTATCACGAATGTTTGATAAAATGTTTCTAATCATTAATTTCTCTTCTCATGCTAGCTGCACTGATTTTGTTCATGCAAAAGCATTTCAATTCCATAAAATCAAAATTGTCTTTTTTATTTCTTATGATTGCCTTTGCCCTTCTTTCATTAAGCATTCTCTCCCTAGGCATAGTTATGAAAAGAGTCTCCTTACATTTTCTTTCCAATCATGGAGTGTCCCCCACGGCACTCTCCTAGCACCTCTTTTCTTTGCAATCTATATCATCTCGCTTGATCTCATCAGCTCCTTTGGGTTCGATTATCATCTCTACACAAATGATTTCTAGATCTATATTTCCATCCCTAGTCTCTCAGTTAAGAACTGATCCCATATTACAAACTGCCTTTTGGACATCTCCAATGGGATATCAAGCAATCTTGAACCCGATGCATTCAAAATAGAGCTCATCTTCCACTCTGCCTTCTTCTCAATTTTTCTTTTACTGTCAAGGGCCCCACCATCCTTTGAATCACCAAGGCTCCCACATTCAACCCCTCACTCACCATTACCCTATATATTTAAGCTGTTGTCAATCTTGTTATTTTTATCCTGACAACATCTTTTGCCTAACCCTCTTCTCTTGGCTCATACAGTCACCACTCTAGTATAGGTCCTCATCACCTTTTGCTTAGTGACTATTGCAATAGCTTTCTAATCAATCTGCTTTCCTTAAGTCCCTTCCTACTCCAATCTATCATCCACTCAACCGCC
The DNA here is from genome assembly GCA_028646595.1 of Phalanger gymnotis. Lineage (NCBI taxonomy): Eukaryota > Metazoa > Chordata > Mammalia > Diprotodontia > Phalangeridae > Phalanger > Phalanger gymnotis. The sequence continues at coordinate 663,862,299 of CM053622.1, forward strand.
AATTGATTTCCTAAAATACAAGTCTGACTATGTCCTCTCCATACTCAATAAACTCCAGTGGATCCCTATTACCATCAGATCAAATATAAAGCACTCAGTTAAATATTTCAATTTGGTATTTTGTATATCTTCACAACCTGGGTCCTTTTCCACAGTTTAAAAACTGAAACATTTGTTTACACCCAATCTTCTGGATTATCTCCCATTCTTCATCATTTCTCAAAGATTACTACTGACAGAGACTCTGAGATTACATTTGCATGCTGTGACCACACCAGGTATATTAGTTTGTCTAGAGCAGACAGAACATGTTTTGGAGTAATGGTAGTTTACGTTTACATAATACTTTAAGGCTCACAAAGTGCTTTCCCTACAAGAGAATAATAGGAAATGAGGCTGAAGTATAAAATTGGTGGTGAGCCAAGTGATAGAAGCAAAAGGAAATTCATTTGGGACACAGGAGAACTGGATTCTGGAGCTGCCACTGATATGGTACAAGTCACTTCACTTGTATGGGCTTCAGTGTCCTCACATTTAAAATGAGGACTTGCTGACTTCCAAACCCAGTGTTAAAATTCTGTGATTCACCAACTGGAGCTTTAATTAGATTAGAAAGGTAAGTGGGAAACACTGTAGACTTCTGAGAAAGAAAGTGAAAAGAACAGAATGATGCTAGAGAAAGGAGAGAGAAGAGAGTTTGTTCCTAATATGAAACAATTCATAGCCTGGCCTCGAGCTGTTTGTTGTTGTGGCAATGGAGGGAGAGGGCTGGATTTATTCTTGATATCATTGTGGGATGAGCCAGTAATATTTACATTATAACATAACATGACATGATATAACATATATCATAATAATATATTATAATAATATAATGTGATATCATATATAATAAAATAATGCAAATAATATATTGTTATGATATTATTTTGTTATATTCAGCAAGGTGGTTCAGTGGATAGAGCAAATTCTGAGAAGTCAGGAAGACCTGAATTTGAATCCTCACTCAAAAACTCACCAGCTGTGTGACCCTAAACAAGTTATTTAACTTTTCTGTTTCCTTCTGTGCAAAATGAAGATAATAATCCGGGATCTCTCCAATATCACCTACATCTCAGGGTTGTTTTGAGGATCAAATGAGTTAATGAAAATGAGTCAGATGACCTGAATTTAGATCCCAGTTCTGTCATTTGTATGACCTTCAGCAAGTCATATAACTGCTCTGTGCCTCAGTTCCCCAACTATAAAATGAGAAAGTTGGACTACATGACCACTGAGGTCCCTTGCAACTCTAAAAATATGATCCTATAAGTATATATAAGTACACATGTATATATGTACTTATGTATATATATATACATATATATATATACTTATGTATAAGTATATATCCTATATTATAAATCTTATGCAGGTTTATAATGCTTATTCATTAAAATTTAACAGAAAATAGAAACTGTGCCTTTGGGTCACATGAGTATTAGGAACTCCCAAATGAGGAAACTCTCTTTACCAGTGCAGGTTGATAACTATTCTGCAACTTCAAGTCTTAGAAAATTTTCTAGACTACCAAGAAGTTAAGTGGCTTGCCCAGGGCCACACAAGCCAGTATATGTCATAGGCAGGAAAGATGACCTCTGTTCACAAGAATAATTAGTTAAAATAGGATTCTAACAAATGGGTCACGAGGCGAAGTGTTTCCTTCCTTCATCATGTTCCCCTCCCTCTTTCATAACAGCCTCCCTAACAACAGCTTGACAGTGCTGTCCTGGGGTCTCTGATTCCCTGCCGCTAAGTAGAGTCATTTCCCTACCCTACCTTTTCAACTGAGGCCATGCTTCCTCTGGGCAAGGCTTGTGGTATTTGCCCCAGTGCCAACATCCTTAGGTTGGCTAGGGCCTCTGCCTCCTGGCAGAGACATACAAGGTAAAAAGACTCTCAGCTGGGGGAGATCCAGAAAGCGACTCTAGAGGAGGCTGGGGAAAGGGCCTGTTCTGGGAAAAGTCCTTCATTTCAGGGGCTGCTCACTACTCATTTCAGACAAGTAGCAACCAAGGTAAGGAATATAATGATCAGCTTGTACATAGGGAGCCAGGAAGTCAGTCAGATGGAAGGGAAGGGGAAGCAATGCCAAGGCTGAGAGCTAAGGAGGCAGGGAAGGCAAGACCGAACCAGAGATGATGCAGCTGAGAAACAAGAAGCCTGGCCAGAGTCGTGGGAGTGGGGGCTTTGGTGGTCCTGGAGCTGTTTGAATTTCCGGCCTGGACCCCATGTCCCCCTCCCCCATGCCTCTATCCCCAGTTCTTATGGCAGATGGTATCCGAGTTCACTAGACGTACATATGGCTTTTAGAAGACTGGCTAATAAGCTGTCGTGCCAAGTCCAGATCAAGGAAGCCCTTACCCATTGACAACCCCACAGCTTCTCCTATTAAACTCTGAAAAGCCTTCAGAAGGCTGGCAAAGTTGCCCTAGGGTAAATAATACCCATGCAGATAAATGGAAATGAAGTGAATACAGCAAAGTTTATTCCCAGGTATTGTTATTCTCAGGGTTCTCAGTCTCTTGACTGAGATTAGACACTTAAAGGACATTCTAAGAACACATTAAGCATGGAAAGGCCTTCAAAGCCCCTTAAGCCTTGGCTCAAAGACTTGGCAATCAGCTTTAGAAAATCAAAAGCACAGGGGGAAAAAAAAGATCACACAATGAGCTGCGCTGGCCTCATTTCTTCCTGCTCCCTATTTTTATATTCTTTTCTCCAGGGGATTGTAGGGCTCCACCTGTGGGCCAGAGTTCTGTTTCCTCAGGCTGTTCTCAAGCAAGCTTTATTCAGGTAAAAATGTTACTCACAATCCCAGGGCCAGAGGTCTAGGGATAACCTTTTAGCCAGTTCTTAAGATGGCTAGGTTTCAGTCATTTTTCAGTTGTTTCCAATTCTTTGTGACTCCATTTGGGATTTTCTTGGCAAGGATGCTGGAGTGGTTTGCCATTTCCTTCTCCAGTACATTTTACAGATGAGGAAACTGAGGCAAACAGGGTTAAGTGACTTGCCCAGGGTCTCATAGCTAATAAGTGTCTGAGGCCAGATTTGAAGTCAGGAACATAAGCCTTTCTGACTCTAGACTGTTCTCTAAAAGAAATGGAAGGAAAGAAGCAAGCATTTAATAAGTACCCACTAGTATCTCATTTCATCCTTACAAAAAACACCTTTTTACAGTTGAGGAAACTGAGATAGACAGAGGTTAAGTGACTTATCCAGGGTCATATGGCTAATAAGTGTCTGAGACTGGATCTGGACTCAGGTTTTCCTGACTCCAGGCCTAGCACTCTATCCACTGTACCACCTAACTGCCTTTATAGAGTGAGGGAGGAGAAGAATAAGGAAGAAGAGGAAGAGGCAGGGGAAGGGGGAGGAGGAGGAAGCATGAGGAGAGTAAAGAGGAAGGAGGATGAGGAAGAGGAAGAAGGAGGAGGGGAGGAGGGGGAAATTGGAGGGGGAGAAGGTAAGGGGAGAGGGAGGAGGAGAAAAGAGAAAATGTTGGGGGAGGAAGAGAATGGAGGAGGAAGAGGAGAAAGGAAGAGGAGAAGGAAGGAGAATGGGAAAGGCGGGGGAGGAAGGGAAGGAAGTAAGGAAAGGAGGAAGAGTAAGAGGAAAAGAGAGGAAGGGGAAGAGTTGGAGAGAGGGAAGAGGAGGAAGGAGGAGGAGGAGATGGATGAAGGGAAAAAAGGAAGGGGATGGAGAGGGAGAAAGAGGAGGATGAAGGAAGGAGGAGAAGAGAGGGGGGAGGAGAAGGGAAGAGGAAGAGGAGACAGCAACAAATAAAATTCAACAAACAGTCAAACTAGGAGCTTATAGTTTCCCCTGAAAACAGGCTGGGAACAGATCTATACAATTTCTATATCTTTGTAACATTGTCAAGGGGAGCTGTGGAGAGAGAAACTCAACCCTTTGCCCAGTAAATGGGCAGGAAAATCAAATGTTTGAGTGAGTAGAAAAAATATTGACATCCCCTGAACTGAAGCCACAACTTCCAGTCAATTCTTTTCAGATAGGATGGAAATGCAATCTGTTCTTTGCAGAATCCAGGATGACACCTAGTTTATGATCCTGGGGGAATGGTCTTGCCAAGTTCGAAAGTAAAGAGGTATCGAGGATAAAGATAATGAATTCCATTTTTGACATACTGAGTTTAAGATGTCTGCTGGACATCCAGTTGGAGATGTACAAAAGGCAGTTGGAGATGTAAGACTGGAGGTCAGCAGGGAGGGTAGGGAAGGATAAAAAAATTTAAGAATCATCAGCACAGAGATGGTAACGAAATCCATGGGAGCTGATGAGATCACAGGTGAAATAATGAGAGAGAAGAAAGGCCAGGCCAGATAAAGGAACATTATCATAAACAGAAAGAATTGTTTTCCACCATCAGCTAGAAACAAAATAAATCCATCAAAATTTAAGAACAATGTTTCCAATAGATGTTGCCATACCAAATATTCATAATCTCCAAGCTATGTGGAACGAAGAACTTTAAAAATATAGACCTGCTAGAAGAAATCTAAGTTACATGGAAACAGAGTAAGGAATGTATTCTTTCTGTCATCTTGTCTGCTACTCGAGTTGCTCTGAAGGTCCTTGCAACCAATGTACAAAGATGAACTTAAATCCCAACACTTTTATTCAGGTACAAAAGCAGCTATTTTATTCACTTTATACACAGATCATTAAATTAAAATGAATAACAGCAGGATAGTGACTTGTCCCAGGACCATTTCCAACTGAACTCTACCGAACAAGATGAGAAGAACGAATCTTCTGTAATAATAATAGCAGCTCACATTTATATAGTGCTTTAAAGTTTTCAAAACCTCTTCAATATTACATTTGAGGGATCACACATTTGAAATCACACATCACACAGATCTGCTGAGTTGGAGCCGATGTTTCCAGGACCTGTTTGGTTATAACTTTGTTTCTGTGAAAGTTTAACTGCCTTGGCTCAGAAAGAATCATTCCACTGACATCCCCTCATTAATTCATTCATTCTTTCACTCATTGATTTTTTTGCCCGCTCTGCTCACCTGCCCACTTCCGCCCAATGTTTCTGTTTGCCAGGAAGTAATGATGATGGTCATGACAACAGCCATAGCCCCAGGTATATTTATAACACTTTGTAGACTCTTAGGTAGCCTGCTGTCCGAATGTCCTCCATTTGGGTGGACAGTTGAATTCTGGGATTTCGTCTCTGGGGGATTCTGCCTTGACATTTAATGTTCACTGAGGATCAAAGGTGACAGTGATAAAACTACTCAAGAAGCCACGTGGATGGGACATCTGGTCCTCACAGTCATAAAGTAGTCTGGAACATTACCCTGCACTATGACTCTTCATTTTGTGTTAGAATATGGCATTATGTCAATGCCTTACCCTCACTTGCTCATTTTGCAGAAAAATGCTTGGGCTTTGGTTTTATCTTCAATTTCTATGTCATTGATGAACCAAAGCATAGTGCCAATACTCTGAGTCATATTAATTTTTATTTAGGTATTCCCTTCTTCCTTTCCTCTCTTCTCCCTTCCTTCCTCTCTTCCTCCTCTTTCCTTTTCTCCCTCCCTTCTTCCCTTCCTCGTTCTGTCTTTCCTTCCCTCCCTCTTTCCACCCTCCTTCCTTCCTTTCTTCCTTCCTTCCCTTTATTTCCCTCCCTCTCTCTCCCCTACTTTTTCTTTCTTTCTCATACTCACCTTCCAAAAAAGAATCTATGAGATCCTGTAGGTTTTCTTCTGTGTTCTCCTGGTCTTTGAGCCCTGGGCCTGTTTGCTTTGCTTTGTTTCACTTTGTTTTTTTTCCTTCTATGACTAGGGAAGATGACCTCTGTGAAGGAAAAAAAATAAAACAAACCAAATATTTCTGGGTTCTTATAGGAATGTAACAAAATTAGCTGGTAAAGAAAGAAAACTGGTGAGTTCTTCTCGAATGGCAGGCAGCAGCAGTGGTATTGATGGAGACAAGGTAACCCACATACCAAACTGCCCCAAGGCTCAAAGGTCAAAGAAGCAGCTGAGACAGAGAGCCTGCTGTCTCCCTTAAAGCATTCATCCTTACAGTTATGTGAATTTCATAGAAGCCTGCGGTCACCCTGGTTACTGAAGCAATAAGCTGTAATTGAAAGACTTTGGAGGAACCTGTATACATGATAGATTTTTTCAAGCAGGAATTGAATCAAGCAAATTCTGGCAGGGAATATAGCTAATAAAACATGTGTACGTATATGTCACATATATATATATATATATATATATATAAATACATAATATATGCATTATATATAACATATATGCATATCTATCCCTGTTTATTTTTATACCAGGCTAATTTTAAATTGTCTATTTCTACCAGAGTCAAACCTTACCCCGTCTGACAATGGAATATTTTTCCTTTCTGCTTCTTGGGATTCTCACAGCCTTTCCCACCCCCCCAACATAACATCAACAGAAATCTCTGGAAACTACATTTACACCCCAGATGCCTCAGGCAGCAATTTCTCATAAACTCCAGCAACCGATTTCATTTCTCAGTGGACATTTATCATTATTATTTCTTTTAAACATGAGTCTTCTCAGTAATACACTCCTCCTTCATCAGCTTTCCTGGCTTTTTAACACAATTCATCCCATCTATCACCCTTTTCTAATAAGAACCAAACTGTGGAACCTGCATAGGATCATGGGGATTAATCTTGACAAGAAGGGAATATATAAGCTGAATGAAGAATACTCAAGGTGACTAAGATGGGGAAAGCAGTGAAGACTATGTCACACAAGATAGGGATGAAAGAACTAGAGACATTAAGACTAGGGAAAGGATGACTCAGAAGGGACAGGCTATCTGTGTACAAGTATTTGGACAGCTATCATATGCAAGACTTGTTCTGCTAGGCCTCAGAGGAAAGAACCAGGAGTAATGGGCAAAAGTTTCAGATAGGCAGAATTTATATTAATAAAGGGAAAACTTCTTATCTATTTGGGACATCCAAAATGAATAAATTGCCTTGAGAAGTATTGGTTCCCCCCTCACTAGAAATCTTTAAACAGAGGTCAATGACTGCATCACAGGGACATTGTAGAGAGGATAATAGCTTCAGAGATTAGTCCATGCATGTCCACGCAAGCACAAATATGAATTGATAAGCAAAAAAAGAGAATAGAAAATCAGATGGAATCCTAAAATAGAGGCCAGTGGAAGCTAAGTGTTGCAGTGGATAGAGGGGCCAGGCCTGGAGTTAGGAAGACCTGAGTTCAAATCTGGCCTCAAGACACTTACTAGCTGTGTAACTCTGTGCAAGTCACTTAGCCCTGTTTACCTCAGTTCCCTCATCTGTAAAATGAGCTGGAGAAGGAAATGGTAAATCACCCCAATATCTTTGCCAAGAAAACCCCAACTGAGGTCATGAAGAGTCAAACACTCCATTTCATTTCTCCTATTACATTGAGATTAAACTATTAGTAACTACTCTTTAAGTCCCATCATCCAACCAATTCGGAATCCATCTAATTAATTATCACCTAGTCCACATCCCTCAATCTTATCCACAGGAATAATATGTATACTTTATTATTGGATGACATCAACTTAGAAGCAGATGTCTAATGAAGGCCTTTTGTTGTTCGTTGTTCAGTCATTCCAGTCTCTTCATGACCCCAGTTGGGGTTTTCTTGGTAAAGAGACTGGAGTGGTTTGCCATTTCCTTCTCTAGCTCATTTTACAGGTGAGAAAACTGAGGTGAACAGGGTTAAGTAACTTCTCCAGGGTGACACAGCCAGTAAGTGTCTGAAGCCAGATTTGAACTTAGGAAGATAAGTCTTCCTGACACTAGGCCCAGCACTCTATCCCCTGTACTACCTACCTGCCCACAAAAGGCTTAGATAAAGTCATAAATGACATGCTGATTAGATTCATAGAAGGCCAAAAGCTAGGAGAGTTGACTAATATATTGGGGAATAGACTCAAAATATAAAAAGATACCGGCAAACTGGATAGATTGTTGGACCAAATACATAGTTTGTGTATATAATGAATCTCCTGAAATGGTTGCATATATTTGAACTCATAGTATTTGAAGTTACTATCATGTTCAATACAGTAATTGGCTCCAATTTGGTGGAAATATGCAATGCATATCTGAAAAATGCTACCAGTTCAAGGAGATTTATTATTGTCATTATCGTTACATAACTGAAAAGGATCTAAGGACTTGAGTGGACTACACATACAATGTGAGTGTGATATGACACCCAAGAAATTTGATATAATCTTAGACTCCATTAAGAAATGAATACTAAGAAAGTATTCTGCCCTGGTCAGATCATATGTGGTGTATTGTGTTTGATTCTGGTTTGTACAATAAGAACTGATATCATCCATCCTCAAGTAAGTGGTTGATACTATCACTTACTCAGCAGTAAGTACTTAATACAGTATATGCAACATAGGAAGTCCTTGCAATCTGTTGCACTATTTGTTATCAAACTTTGCTTGGCTTTTGGTAAGAAGTTGATACTATTTTAGACATAACATGGGGGCCAATTGCTAATCATTTGCCTTAAATAGTAAGCCAGATGTGGGGTTGACTCTTCTGGTTCATGTTTTTGCTGAAATTATTTACAAACACTTTATATTTCTGTACTCAGAAATGCTGCTCGTACCTGCTCTTGCAGGTTTGACATATGTCAAAACATATAAACTCATAGGGAAATGTGCTTGTGGAGGAAAGAAACCAACTAAAAGAAATCACAATAATTGAAGGGGAAGGAATATTAACTAATTGAATGTTGACTAATAGTTTGAAAGGTTAACACCCCAGTCCTTTTTTATGATAGCTAATCACTAGAAAAGGATGGAAAACTGTTTACAGGCTCCTGCATGTCTCCCTTTTTTATGTTATAGAAATGATGCTTTTCACCATGACAACTGTCACCAGCATCAGGTCCTGGGAATGTCAAGAGCAATGAAAAATATTTTCTCCAAATATAAACTAGATTTCCCCCCATACTATGTTCTACCCATATGTAAGAAAATAGGAATTTTAAAAAGCAGGACCGAGAGTTACATGTCATATGTCTGATCTATGGAAAATTCCATTCCTTACCCTTGAATTCCTCAATTCCTTTTGGCACTCCTTACCAAAGAAGCTTTTAGAAGGTTCCTATCAAAAGTCTCAAATCAAAGCAGATCAGCTTTTGGAATTTGCACCAAATTAGGATCACCTATTTATGGTCCAGTTTGAGAACTTACCATGGATTTGAGGATTCCACGTGAATGACATTACAATAGCCTGGTTAAATATTTCATGACATAATCAATTTCCCTTGTCAGTCCCTGCTTTTTCTGATTACAAACTCTTTTCCTCTCCAAATGATACTTTATATAATAATCAGACAGGAGGGTTTGCACCACCATTCATCAGACAGACCACCTGCAGTGTTTTTCCTCTGAAAGATACAGGGCTGATGAATGGAAATCAGTTTCTGCAAAATTCCACACTACGGAGAAGTAAGAATTTCTGGGACATAGTCAGTCAGCAAGCATTCGTTATGTGCTTATTATGTGCCAGGAATTGTGCAAAGCAATGGGGATGCAAAGAAAGGGGGTGAGGGAGGGGACCACAGTCTCTGTCCTAAAGAAGTTCACATTTGATTGGTGGAGACAACTTACAACAACTATTTAAATATGAGACAGAGGGAGAAAGGGGGGGGGGAGAGACAGACAGTCAGACAGACAGGCAGAGAGAGAGAGAGAGAGAGAGAGAGAGAGAGAGAGAGAGAGAGAAAGGCAATGTCAGAGGAAAGGTCCTTGTAGTAGCAGTATTGGGGAAAGGGAACCAGAAAATGCCTTCTGTGGAAGGCAGTATTTGAGCCAAGTCTTAAAGGAAGCCAGAGAATGCAGAGATGAGGAAAGAGTTAATTTTAGGCATAGGGAACAAGCTTTAAAAGAATGAAAATTGGAAGATAAAGGATCATGTGTAAGGAACAGCAACAAGGGCAGTGTTGCTGGATAATGGAATACGTGGAAAGGGGTAAGGGGTAAGAGGTAAGACTATTTAAAAGGTAGTAAGGGACAAGATTGTGAAGAGTTGGTTCTCATCAATAATATATCAATCAACTATTTATTTAAATGCCTGCTATGTGTCAGATACTGTGTTTGGTGCTGAGGAGGTAAGACATCAGTGAAGGACTCTCTGCCTTCAAAGAGCTTACAGTCTATGGAGGGAGAAAATATGTGCACACATAAGCTTTTGGCTAAGTATTATTGTTGTTGAGTAGTTTCAGTTGTATCTGACTCTTCATGACCCCATTTGGTGTGTTCTTGGCAAAGACGCTGGAATGGTTTGCCATTTCCTTCTTCAGTTCACCTTACAGATGAGGAACTGAGGCAGACAGGATTAAGTGACTTGCCCAGGGTCACATAGCTAATAAGTGTCTGAGGCCAGATTTGAACTCATGAAGGTGGATCTTCCTGATTCCAAGCCCAGTGCTCTATCTACTGCACTACCTAGCTGCTTTGGCTAAGTATATAGTGAGCCATAGAGTACAATGACCTCCAGGGGACTGGGAATATTTTCCTGATATACTCTTCTGTTCAGGCCAGGGTTAGATTATGTCCTCTTGACAGATTGGGTAAACTCCCACTAATCTAGGTAGATTCTACAAGGACTGTGATGGAACTTCCTAGAAGGTATGTCCCAGTGTCTTCAGAAGTGGCTTAACATAATGCAATGACTTTCAAAGTCTAGACCACAGCACACTAATGTGCCTGGAGCTTTTCTTAAGTGTGAGGTATTATGTGGAATTTGTATTTGCAATTGAATGCTCTTAGTCAACTTTCCCCAACTCTCCTGTAGGGTGACTTTATAAAGAATAAATATATATGAAGAATACACATACACGTACATACACATGTACATATACAATATGCACACACCTACATATATGTACATATATGTATACATACATACACATATATGTGTATATATAGAGAGAATAAGACTGTGAATGAATAAAAATGAATAAAATAGTTTGAGGACCACCGGCATAACGGAAAGAGCCCTGGATTTAGAGTCAGTGGACATAACTCTGCTCCTTAATCATTGTTTGACCTTGAGGAAAAGCAGCCCCCCTCCCCTCCCAACACCAAATCTGGGCTTGATATTAGTCTTTCAAAAGAAAATAAGAGGGTTTCTTCCTTCCTTCCATATTTCAATTTTATGATCCTAAGATCACTAGGAGGCTCATTATGATGGGGCAAAAGTGGAACTAGACTGGCCGTCTCCGCTTCCATGTTTCATCCTCCTAACAAAGGGCCAAGAAATCCAGACACTCAAAGATGCGCGAGGAAGCGTTTGAAGAGGTTTTCCAGCTAGAAGAGCTCTCTTCCATGAGTTATCTTTATCAGGACCTTTTGGCCAGGTGTGCCTCTGGCCATCCTCTGTCAATTCCCTGTGTTCTTAAGCACAAAACAACTCCCTTCTCTGAGTTCCTGTGACAGTTGTTGACAAATAACTTAAGACTTAATTACACTTGGTCTAGTACTACTCTTCCATTTTTTCCTTATGAATATCTTTGTCTCCTCAACCAGACGGTAAACTCAGGAGTCTTTGTGGTTTGTCCTTTGATCTCAAAGAGGACCATGATCTCAGGGAGAGGATGACATGACTTGCTCAAGAGTAGAGACTATCTTAAACTTCTTCTGTATTTTCCATAGTACTTAACAGTGCAGTTGTTGCTTCATTATTGAGTCACATCGATAAATGTGTACATATTACTTATTATATAGTATGCTTATCATGAATGTTATTAAATATTATTTTGTTATTAAATATTGTTTATCAACATTGTTATTAATATTATGTATTATTATATCTATGTACTTCTTGCTGACTGGCTACAGTAATCTACCAACGTTCTCTTCTGATGCCTCATTGTGGTATGTGGGTGATCCTCAGGTCATGAGCGATCCTTCATTGGGAGTACAAGCGCTCACAAATCTGTCCAGGCTAGAAGGGAGTCAGAAGGACTTCTCTGTTCAAATCCTATCTTGTATACTTAGTACCTCTGTGATCTTGGGCAAGTTATTTAAGTTCTCTGAGCCCCAAGGGGGTCGGACTGACTAGATGACCTTTGAAGTCTTATCCAGATCTAAATCTCTGATTCTATGATCATAAATCAGGCCCAGTGATCAACAGCATATGTGTGATCTAAGGGGTAAACTAAGATTAAGTATTATAAGGTGCATTACCAGGTAGGTCAGAAGGTGATGGGATTTTATTTTAGTCACCAAAAACTCTGTAAGACCATCTAATTTACAAGTAAAAGGCTATCGGTATTGGTGACTGGAGTGCCCACACTGATGAAATCCTGGAACCCTGAATACTGAAGTTGCCTGGTTGCAATACCATTCAACTTTTTAGACAACAAAGAATGTATCTTTAGACAATTCACGTCCTCTCTATTTTTGGAATTGTCTTAACTGTCACCTGGAATTTTGAGATATATTTATCCACCTCACATGACTACATGCTTTTGTGAGCATGTACACACACACATATGCATATGTATGTGTGTATGTTTGTATGTATATATTTAGGCCATAGTGTAGTCCAAGGACCCTGGGGGGGGGGTTCCATAAAATCCTTTCCAGAGGTCTTAGAGATCAAAACTAGATGTTCCTATTAAATATGCCTTCTTTTTTCAATTTCATATCTCTGTGAGGCTGGATTTTCTTCACATATGTTAATCAAAACAACATATCATGACAGACTGAAAGCAGAAACAGATATGAGAATCCAGCTGTCTTCTATTAAGCCAGATGTTCAAGAGATTTGCAAAACAATGCCACTCTTCTCACTAATTTTTTTTCAAAAATACAGTTCTTTTTTCATAAGATGTTATTATGTTAACATGTAATGAATGGATTTATTATTATTTTTAAATGAATTATTAAATACTTGAAAAATTATCAGTTCTGATATAAAATGTTGTAAATATCAATGGATGTAACCGGTACTCTGCTTAAGTTGGCTCGTACTGGCTCACAAAAGCACCTTGGAAATACACGATACAAATTAGGGACTGATTTATTGGTTTATTGGTTTTTTTAGACTTAAGAAAGTGATGAAGAAATAATAATACAGATTAAATCTTAAAGTATTCCATGTGTACAGTTTTCTAGAAAGTCATTTATCAAACATTTACTAGCATACTCCTAGATATAACCCACATAAACCAAAGTTCTTTAGGGTATTCAATAATTTTAAGAATATAGTCCTCAACAATTTTAAGTGTAAATGGGTCTTGAGACCAAAAGCTTGAGAACCACTGTTTTAAACAAGAACTACAGTATTTATCTAGAGACTTCCTGTATTTGAGTAGGTCTTCACCAAAGAATAAAGGTGCAAAATGAACTCTTCATTTTATTCAAGTATAGGACTTCGGATCTACAGGGAACTTCCAAGAAGATTTTATTAGAATTTACTGTGAAGTTCTGAAGATACAGAGAGAATGTGAATCTAGTACCAGAATCTAATATTGTTACATTACCTTCTAATAATGCCCATTCTTCATTGTGAGAATGCAATTCACTAATAAAGTAGTTTGTGGCTAGACTAGTTAGTCCTCTCCCCAGCTTCAGTCATGGAACTAGCCTCTGTGGTAGCTTTAGTGTATTGACCTCTCTTTCCTCAAGGATTTTACATGTTGGATTCTCTTATGCCTCTTAAAGCAGTATCATGGAATTTTCCATTAAGAGGAAAACACACAAGATAGCATGTATTGGTAATTAAGGTAAGACTTTTTTTTTTTTTACTGTTTTAGAATGCTAAATTAATTGTCTTTGATTGAATCTTACTAGGTGCTAAACCCCAGGCCCACACCCTTTCACTGCTAGGTGCAAAGCCCCAGGCTGGTTGGCAAATTAATTCACTAGTTTGAGAGAGGCGGGAAGCCCCCAGGGCCCTAAGGGGAGTTGCTAAGACCAGAGCCAATGGTATGCACCTAAGTTCTGGTCAATCAGATGATGCTTGATGGTGTCTAAAGATTGTACAAAAAGAGAGAACAGAGTTGTTTGCAGAAGCTCTCACTCCTGCAGGAGTGTTGATGTGGAGGCTTTGGGCAGCCACTCTAAGAGCCTCCCGGCTCATCAGCCCAGATATTGATGCTTTCCTGGTAACTATGAATTGTGACTTGGTCTGTTTATATTGTGTATGTTTGTAATTTGATTGTACTTGCTTTGAAGTTCAGGTTGCTGGCTTTTCCTCCTGAACTAAGTGAGTCTATACGTATATGTTGGATTAAAGTAAGATTGTTAAGCCCTTAATGTTACTTTCTTTAGCAAAGCAGATCAAAAGAGCCTGTGCTGACAGCATCCTTGTTGTTGGGCTTGTGTTGGTCTTTCACCCCCCCAACAGCTGCTAGCTGAATTGTTGTTACATGGCATCAAGAATATGATGGCTCTCCTTTAATAAATATAATGGAGAAATAGAAATGTATCTTTGAGTGTGTTTTTTTTTTCTCCCAGAGATATAACTACTCACAGGATTTTATTTCCTTCTCTTCCCACAAATTCCCCTAGAGTAACTCCTACAAAGTGGTGTGATCAAACCCAGAATTCCCCCAGCAGGAATCCCCCTGGAATCAATGTAGGAAAGAACAAACAGGATCAACACTTAGGTGTTTCTTTAAGGTTTACAAAGTGCTTTTTTAATAGCAATGATGTGAGGAAAGTCAAGAACTATGAGTTCATTGATGCAGTAAATTCCCAATAATGAAATTCCTCCCATCAAAGCAGATCAGCAACTATTTGGCAACTTAAAGTTTTAGTGTGCGTGACACTGAGAGGAAGTGGCTTACCCAAAGTCACACAGCTAGTATATGTCAGAGGCAAGATTCAAACCTAGGTCTCCTCATTCCAAGACTAGAACTCTTTCCACCAAACCACACCTGTCTCCTCAAGGAAGGAACTACATCTCTAACTTGAGAAAGGACTTCTCTGAACCACTCTTTCACCCCACATCAACAAGCACTGTTTTGTTATTCTGTTTTGGTGTCAAAAATTAAGATAAGTGAGCAGAAAATAGAAAGGGTATCTAATATTTGGGCTTGATGTCCATAATGTAATTGTCTGATCACGGACAGGCAACAACTTCCCAAAACCTCATCTTTTTATCTTTAAAGGGAGGATAATTTATGTCCTTCTTACTTCATAGGGATGTTGCAAAAATCAAGTGAGAAAATAAACTTGTAAGCATTTTGCGTTCATTTAATAAAAATGCTGACCATGTACAAGAGGAGGTACTAAGGATAAACTGTAAAGCTTCATACAAACATGAGGTATAACTAAAATGCCCATATTCTTTGACCCAGACATCCCAAGAAGATCAATGATAAAAAATAAAGGTCTCGTGTAAACTAGAATATTTATACAATATTTTGTGTAGCAGCAAAGAACTAGAAACAAAGCAGGTATACGTAGATTGAGGAACATTTAATTAAACAAATTGTGGCATATGAAAGTAGTGGGACTCGCTACTTCCTGAACTATAATGAATGATGAATACAATGAATACAGAGAAGAATGGGAAGACGTATGATGAACTGATCCAAAGTCAAGAAAGTAGAACCAGGAAAATATTGTGCACAATGACAAAAAATGTAAATGGAAAGAACAACAAAGCAAACAAATAATGTCATGAAATTATAACGACCAAGCTGCCCTGACCCCCCACCCAAAAAAATATATGATAATATACCAGCTTCTCTTCTTTATACAGATGGAGGACCATGGATTCTGGACAAAGTGTCATTCTTAGTCAATGTGTTGGGTAATTTGACATGTTTTTCTCTCTCTTTTTTTCTTTTTGTTATAAAGTCTCACCTTCTTAGGAAACATGGGCAATATTAAAGCCAAAAAAATGGCAAAAATGATTTTAAAAGCAGGAAGCCACTAATACATGAATGTCTCTGGACACTGAGAACTTAAGTCTTCAAAGAATCATACACCTTCAGAACTGAGTCACTTATTTTCTATGGGCCTCAATTTTCTCATCTATAAAATGGAGGTCTGGCCTCAAATGGCCTCTGGAAAACAATTTGGAATTGTAAAAAAAAATTCATACTCTGACTCAGAAATTCCACTACAAAGACTCCAAGAAGGATATTGACAACATGAAAGGACCCATGTGAACAAAAATATTTATTGCAGTTTTATTTGTAATAATAAGGTGGCAGCAAACTATCTCCCCAGGGATTGAGGAATGACAGGACAAACCATGGTATGCTAATGTAATGGAATATCACAATGCCATAAGGAATGATGAATATGAAGAACCTCAAATGGCCTCTAAGGTTTCCTTACAGGTCTAACTCCATGAGCTTATGCCTGTAAAACAGTAAAAATGCAGTGCTTAACCAAAAATTATAAGGGAATGGAGTGGCATATTTTCAGATGGGAAAATATGTGAAAGAAGCATTATGATTTTGCCCATGGGTTTTTAAAAATAAATTTATTGATACACTTTGTTTTGACATGATGTATGCTTTTCAATAAAAACTAAAAAAAATCCACCAAATCTCTATAGAAAGTGAATTCCCCAAAGTAGTTTATTGATTTTTAACAAAGGATATGTCATTTAACATTGGGAACATTGCCTCCTACAAATAACCAGAATTTTGCTGCATCTCCATGTTGTTTTAGTTTCTATTGTGTTCATTGTGTGTAATGATCTTTTGACCCTGCCTTTGTCTCTGTATCACCTCGAAGATGACTTCATCCAAGATCCATATTTCTCGAAGTTCTTCATATTCGTCATTCCTTATGGCATTGTGATATTCCATTACATTAGCATACCATGGTTTGTCCTGTCATTCCCCAATCGCTGGGGAGATAGTTTGCTGCCATCTTATTATTACAAATAATACTGCAATAAATATTTTTGTTTACATGGGTCCTTTCATGTTGTCAATATCCTTCTTGGGGTCCTTGTAGTGGAATTTCTGAGTCAGAGTATGAATTTTTTTTTACAATTCCAAATTGTTTTCCAGAATCATTGAAATAGTTGACAAGTTTACTAGCAATGAATGAGTGCTCCTAAAAGAGGGTAGTATTGGAAATACTAACTTGGGAGTTAGCTGCATAAAGGCGGAAAGAGAAAACATGAGAATGAACAAGGTCACTGAAGGAAAGTGTAGATAAAGAAAAGTTAGAGGCCAGAACTGTGAGTAACATCTTTGTAAAAGGTTTGGAAGAGGGCAAAGAGACAGAGAAGGAACAGTTAGAGGGTTAGGAGGGGAACCTGAAGGAATGGATGACTGATAATGTCAAATGCTACAAAGGCGTCATGGAGGATGATTGAAAAAAAAGGTCATTGGTTTTGGAGATTAGGTATTACTGATGACTTTAAAAAGCATTACTTCATGAGCAAAACCAGGAAAACGTCATACACAATAACAGCCAGTGTGTGATGACTGACTTTGATAGACTTAGCTCTTCTCAGCAATGTAGGAATCTAAAACAATTCCAAAAGACTCGTGGTGGAAAATGCCATCCACAACCAGAAAAAGAAATATGGAGTTTGAATGCAGACCAAAGCAGACTATTTTCTTTTTTTGTTTGTTTTGTTTTATGTTTTTCTTTCTCATGGGTACTCCCATTGGTTCTAATTCTTCTATACAACATGACTAATGTGAAAATGCTTAATAGGAATGTATATGTAGAGCCTATACTAGATTGCATGCTGTCTTGAGGAGGGGGAAGAGAGGAAAGGGGAGAAAATTTAAAACTTATGGAAATTAATGTTGAAAACTAAAAATAAATCAAACTTATTTTTTGAAAAAGTATCACTTCAATAGGATAGTGGAGGAAGAAGCCAGACCATAAGAGGAGAGGACAGGTTTTGAGGAAGTAGGCATGAGGTACAGACAAATTTTAAGTAGAGAAATGTGGGGTAGAAGCTGGATGCCAAGAGAAATCATTGTTAGGACTGGCATATAGGAAGGAACCAGGAAATAAGGAGAGGTTGGAGATGAGAATGGTCAGCTCCTAAAACAAAGGTGCTGAGAGAGATCCTGAGGCAGGTTACTATCTCTGCTTCTATGACCAAAAGGAAGGAAAGACTAAGCAAATATCCCAAGGCAATTTGAGGAATGAAGAAAGAATGATTCATTGTAAGGTCACTTTGGACAGCCTTGATTTTCTCTATAGCTAAGTCATGTGCTGTAAACATGAAGAATAGGAATATAGTTGATGGGGTGAGAAGAAAAAGAAAATTACATGAAACAGTAATGGTGGGGAATGAAATATAGAGCTCATAGGATCACAGATCTGGTGCTTGCGGGGATCTCAGAGGTCATCTAGTCTAAACATCCTCCTTTTACAGATGAGGAAACTGAGTCACTGGGAGATTAAGTGACTTGCTTGAGGTTACAAAGATAGTAAGCATGGGGTGGGTGTCAAATCTAGGTCATCTGACTCCAAAGATGGGGCTTTTTACACTGTATCATGGAGGGAAGGGAAATGAACTAACAATAATTAGGGTCTAGTTGATGTCATACATTAGGAAATCTGTAAGATAAAGATAGGTTGCCATTTATCTTGGCTGGGTATAGTGTCACCTAGAGCTGGGGGAGAAAGAAGGATTGTGTTAGTTCATGATTCTAAACTCTGATTTCTCTTGGCTGTTTTGTTAGGATGAATAAGGTCATGAATCAGATAGTCCTCTGCGCCAAAGTCCCTCCCTGGCAGTAAAGTTAGGTGCTTAGGAAGAGACAATAATGCTCAAGCCACTAGGGAAGACTGAAGCAATAATGTATCTCATATCTGAAAGAGTTATTAATATATGTCTCGAGCACTCACGTTACCACAAGAGTGTGAGAGACTAAAGCTCTCAACAGAATGGGCTTCCATTGTGTGTGTGTGTGTGTGTGTGTGTGTATGTGCGCGTGTGTGTGTATATGTGGGTGTGTGTGCGTGTGTACATTTTTGAGCACTGGTGAAAAAATACAAAGCGTTATGATTTGTGTTTGTATTTGTTGAAATGGCTAGGAAAGGGGAAATACTACCCCCACTCCAAGGCAAAGGCTTCTGATATGAATGGTCAAACCAGCAAGGCTGGACTTAAAGTCAAGACACTTTGGGTTTGAATCCCACCTCTGGCAATATTTGTGTGATTGTGGATTGGTCACAATCTCTTGGGATCTCAGTTATTTGTCTGTAAAATGGGGATAATATTACCTCTCAGGGTTGTTGTGAAGAAAGCACTTTGTAAGCCTTTCAAATTGTACTTACGTATCAAGGTTTACCATTTCCCACCTCTTCTACCCTGCACTTTGACTGGCACATATGTATTGTTGTTTTTAAAATGTACATATATACTGTTGCCATAAGTAAAAAGCAAATTGAGCTACTGAACTTTTTTTTTCCCCATTAGGCCATGAGTGCCTTGAGAGCAGGGAACTTTTGCCATGAGGGGAGGATGGCGGGGGGTGGGGGTGGGGAAGGTACTGTATTTATGCTTGGTATCATGGAAGTAGACATAATTTGAAAGGAATTTTCCCCCAGTAAGTCAAATAAGTGACTAAACAAAAACTAGAAGCTCAGAGAGAGTCAAAAGAGTTCAAAGGACAGAGTTAAAATGCTTGGGGCTTTCTCTAGCTAGCTTGCTGAGTACAACTGACTGAGGTCTCTACCGCAAAAGAGCTAAAACTAATGCCTGCAACTATAAGCTAAAGACCTTTCCTGCCTGCTAGGAAGTAGTGACGTTGTAGATGAAGACCATATGGTAGAAGCAAAAGCAGTAGTCTCTGCTAAGCAAAGGCATGAGACATAAAGCAGTACAATGATGCTTGTAAAGGAATTCAGCATCTTGACAAGACCAGAGACCTTAGTTTCCTGGACCACTTGTATTCTCTGACCCTGCATGTTCTCTACATGTGCTCCCTTCCATATCTATTCCATGTCCATATGCATACCCTTCTGCATGTTTTTGCTAGACATAAGTGTCCCCTGAATATATACCCTCACCTAATGATGCTATGGTGACTTGTGGGAGAGTGCACCCCCTGTATGTGTTATGGTTTCGAGTAGATATTAATTGACAAAGTACCTTGAGCCTGGGGTTATTGTCTGGAGCTTCAAGTATGAGAAGGGCCCTAGGTACTAGGGAGAGTCTTTTCTTTTAAATGTAAATAGAATAAAAAAAGACTAGTCCAAGAAGACAGCATTGTGATATTTCTCTCACTTCCTTTAAGACCTAGTCCCAATCCTACCTTGAGTGTGAAGTCTTTCCCCTCCCATCCCTCCCCCACCCCTCCACAAATGCCTTTTCTCTGAAATTACCTTCAGTTCCTTCTCTGTCTCTGTGTCTCTATGTGTCTCTCTGTGTCTCTCTCTCTCTCCATATATATAGTTAAATATATAGAATATAACAATTTAGCATATTAATATAGTATATTATAGCATATTAATATATAATAAATTTAGTATATGAATACTAAATATAAATATATACTAAAAATATATCTATATTTACCATGTACATTATTTATATGGTGGCTCCTCATTTAGAATG
>CM053622.1:663883412-663903093 GCA_028646595.1 Phalanger gymnotis
CAGTCCTCTTCAAGAACCAAAGACAAACAATATTCAATAAATCAGCAGTCATTTATGAATCATTTGTGCCAGGAACAGTGCTATAAAGCCTAGGGATGCAAAGAAAAAGCAGAGGTAGTCTCTGCCCTTAAGGAGCTTACACTTTTATGAGGCAAACATATGTAAGTCAGAAAGTGCAAGACACATACAGAATAGATTGAAAGCAACCTCAGAGGAGATGTTTTTTGCAATGTCTGTTGTAAGGGCTGTTTTTTGTAATGTCTATGCTACTAACTCCAGTTAATACAGCTATAAATAGGTCCCCATTTTTCTTTAGCTGCAGTTATTTAGTGTTTTCACTATTTAAAAATGAATGGGATATCACCATACGCATTATCTGACACTGGTTGAGCCCCCACCGGGGTGTTTGTCCTTGTTGTCTATGCCCCTAGCCTGTGTACCCAGGAACAAAGGAACACTGAAAAGAGGGCTGTCTGTGTGTATGCACGTACATGGAATGATATCTTAGGGTAGGGCTGTCTTTTTTTTGAATGTTAATGCTCCCTCCTCTATCCCTGAATTAAACCAAGAAAAGGACATCCTCTCGAAAGATAAATGCCTGATTAAAATGTATGAACAGAATAGGCAAGGATTCTTTCCCCCTTTACTGACTTGAGAAGTCGTCCTTATCTACTCTTCAGGCAATTTATTTGAATTGTAAAGAATTAACGGACTCTGAAATGAGCAGAAAAGATGATATAATCAAGGCTGCTAATAAGTTTTGCTTAAATATTAGCTGGGAATATAGTACATTTTTAAAAGAGCATGCTTAAATGTATCATCTTCAGAAAGAAATTTAAATTAAATGAAAAGTAGGAGAGCTATTTTTACCAGCAGGAAAATCCACTTTTTAAAAAATAAACAATAAGGAAAGCTTTTTGAATATATTAGTTCAATTAGCCAACTTGCCCTCATGCTTTCAAGCCTTAGCAGTTTCTGGGATCTTTTCATCATTTTAACATTATTCATGCTTTTATTATTAAAAATAAGAGTTTAAAAGCCTTCCATGAGTGCTAATATCCTTTTACAGGCTGTGTAAGACAGAGTTGAAAATACTCTTGTAAAGCAGATTATAATCAAGGATATCTAAATAACAAAAAGATTTCTTCAGCCTAATCAGGTGACTTCTAAGGTCCCTTTCTGCTATATCCTGGGCAGAGCAAAAACCTGGAACCTTTTTAAGACCTATAATGATCACTCATGGCAGGGTAGATCTTAGGCATGTCCCTTTCCCCCCCCTTAACAGCACTGCTCTTTTTCTGGAAGCTTCCATGTCCCATGCTTGTACTTTCTAGTTATCTCTGTCAGCCTCCTCTCCTAGCCATTACAAATCATTGGCTCACAGATTCAAAGGCCCAGAACTGGAATGTACCTCAGAGGTCATCTGCTGTAGTCCAACCATCCCATTTTACAGGTGAGAAACTGGAGCCCAGAGAGATTAAGTGCCCAGGTCACATAGGTAGTTGGCTTCAGAGGTGGGATTTAGACAAAAGTCCTCTATTCAATTCTCTTGACCCTAGGACCAGTGCTTTTCCCGTTATACCATATTGTCTCTGGGTAGGTAATGAGAATGTTTTTCTTACAAGTTTATGATATAAACCAGGAGTTTCCTTAGAAGGCCAGTGAGCTGGCTTTTAAGGCCATTTTAATAGAAGGGTTCCAGATTTTTTCAGCAATGGCAACATCACTGAACTAAATACAAACCCCACCAAGGTGACTATTTGAAATTGGGGAATGGCTGAACAAGTTGTGGTATATGATCATGATGGAATACTACTAAGTTATAAGAAATGATGAGTTCGACAATCTTACAAGAACCTGGATAGACTTGCATGAAATGACAAATGGTGACATGAACAGAACCAAGATAACATCATATATAGTAACAATGATATTGTTTTAAGAACTTTGAGTGATTAAGTCTTTTTGATTATTATAAATACCCCAATTAACTACAAAAGACCTATAAAGGAAGATGCTATCTACATCCAGAGAAAGAACTGATAAATACAAGTATGTATAGAAAGGTTTTCCATATATATACATATTTGTGTCCAATGGTAACCATCTCTGGTGTGGGGGGAAGGGAAGAAAAAAGGGGAAAAAAAGAAAGTTACATAATAACTTTATTATATATTTAAAAAGAATACCAAGTTGTACATAATAGTTTTGCAATTTCATGTATGATTATCTTTTTATATTTTGCTATATCATAAAAATGCTTGTTTTATTTCTTAAGTTTGGAATAAAATAAATAAAAATAATTTTAAAAATAAAAAAACAAACAAAAAAGACAACAACCTTTTGTGAAGGACATTCTAAAACTTCCAGGCACTTAGGGCCTATCAATCGAACAACAACAAAAATGTGCCTAATGCCCACTTTATTCACAGCACCATGCCAGATGGGGTAGAGTAGGGAGAGAATACTCAGAGGAAGTAATACACGGTGTTTATTTTCATAAAGCTAGTGTAGAAAGGAAACCCTCAGGCACACAAGCAACTGCAATACAAAGTAAAGGACAATAAATTTAATGTGAAGTACTACCTTCAATTCTAGGCACTATAGTACAGCAAAGCTGACTCATATGTGATCAGGTCAGTGAGGGGACTCAAGTTCATAGTGTCCGACTATCATATAAAGAAATGGAGGATATTTAGCCTGAAGAAGAGAAGACTTGGGGAAGGAGAAGACAGCATGATAGCCATCTTCAAGTGTTGGAAGGATGGTACTGTGGAAGAGGCTTTAGACTTTAGTTCTTTTGGTCCCCAGAGGAAAGAAGTAAGAAGCAGAGGCTGAATTTAGAAAGAGGTGCAACTGAGCTCCGTGTCAGGAAAAGCTCCAATCAGTTAATCATAGAGCATTTTATCAAGTGCTATGTGTCAGTACTGCGCTGAGAACTGGGGATATAAAAGAAAAAGCAAAAATAGTCCCTGCCTTCAAGGAACCTACATTCCAAAAATAGAACGAATGGGTTGTATTGACAGGTAGTGGATTTACCCTCACTAGAGAAGACTAGACGATGACTCGGCAGAGATTCTTATCCTGGTTCAGAACGGGTAAGTTGGCCTTTGAGCTCTCTTCCAGCTCTGAGTTTCTGTTAAATGCATAAGAGAAGCATAAAGAAGTTAGTGCCCCCGTGATGTATTAGAGCAGCAATGTCAAATTCAAAAATGAGGGTCGCTACACTTTACACAAGAATCCCTGCAGGCTGTGTGTGGACTCAGAAAATCACATATTAGCATTATTTATGTTTGCTGAATTTTATTTATTTTGTTAAATATTTCCCAGTTACATTTTAATCTGCATCAGACCACATTCAGGAGTATCACAAGCCTCATGTGACTTTCTGGCTAAGTGTTTGATGCCTTTGCCTTTGAACAAACAGAGAGAGATGATATATGATAATTGTTTCAGGTGATTGTATTAGGCACGGGAGCAGGTTTTTACCAACCAGGGCAGGAGCTCTCCCTACCCAAACAAAAAAATGAAGATTGAGGGATTGGACCATTGATTTCCAGGTATTAACATAGTATTTGCCAAAAAGAAAACAACCAGATTAAAGGAGTGGAATCTTCCCAACTGGTCTTCTTATAACAAAGCGTACCTATAATGCATTTTATTCAATTATATGCATGAGAGCAGGAGGCTGATAACAATTGCACAGATTGCTGAATGATTAATGAAATTATAATAATATTATTCAATAGCCATAATCAATTATTAATATTAAACATGGCTTAGTAATGGAAAATAATGTTGCTGTGCTTGTATCATCCTTTCCAAGAAATATTTCACTCTCTTCACAGTGTCCCAGAAGTCAGAGGATAGGGCTTGCAAGTTATCTTTCGTCAATTTAATTTTTTCCAGTCTCAATCTTCTTAATGGCTCCTATGTCAAATCTCCTTCCATATCATTTTATACTTAAGCCTATGACCCTTCCCCCTTCATATGTCCAGTACTTCACCTCAGTATCATAGAGTTTTGGTTGGAAAAGAGACGTCGGAACTCACTGACCGTTTAGAGTTTGGAACATAGTAACAAAATCCATAAATACCAGTTTAGAGCATCCAGAGAGAAGCAAGGAGACTTCTAGAAGGGCATCTCAGGAATCTGTCTGACATTGTTTAGCTTTTTTTTTAAATCAGTGATTTGGATAAAGGCATTGATGGCATACTTGCCAAATCTTCAGATGACTCAAAAACTAGGAAGGATAGCTACTATGACAGATGCAGGATCTAAAAAGACCTTTACAGGGTAGAATATTAGACTGACTGGAGAAGATGAAATTCAATGAGATCAGTGTGAAACTTAGAGACTTACAAGTGAACATCGTGTATCATGGCATGATGGGCAGAGGGCTGCCTTGCAGTCAGGAAGATTTGGGCTCACATCCTGACTGTGACAAATAGAAGCTGTGGGTGACCATAAACAAGTTGCTTAAACTTTCAACATCCTCACCCTGAGTAACTCTCTAAGTAAGGTACACCAATAATAATTTTCTTTGGTAAATAATTCTTCCACAACAAGAATTGCCTACATCAACTACAGTTCTAAACAAACAAACAAACAAACAAAAATTAAAGTCTTATACTTGGGTTCAAAAAATCAACTTTGTAAGTATAAGATGCATATGAAAGTATAGGAGTATAAGAAAGTGTACAGTATAGGAAAGGAATGTAAAGCATAGGAAAAGCATATAGCAAGTGGGAAAGCATGGCCAGATGGCAGCTTGTTTTAAAAAGGTCTGGGTATTTTAATAGAATGTCAGTTCAATATGAGTCAGCCATGTGATAAAGACAGCTAAAAAAAAACCCAAACAAATATAATCTTGGGTAGCATCAAGAGAGGCAGTGTGAACAGGACTAGGGAAGTAATGGTCTCACTTCATCTTTCCCTTGTCAGACTGCTTTTGGAGTTGTCTTCAGTGGTGCTTGCTTTGTTATGGGAATGATATTGATAAGTTGGAGAATATCCAGAGGAGCCAACCAGGGTGGCTTCTGCAAGAAGGAGGGCTTCCTCTCACAGGAATTACCATCATTTGGTTTATTGTAGAAAGAATTCCCTTTCAGGCAAGGGTTGAACTAGATGGCATCTCCCATCCCTTCCAACTCTAAGATTCTATAAAATTTTCAAATGTCCCAGAAACAAAGTTGGGGTTAATTTGTGACAAAAAGAGGAAAATCAAGCCTATTTTAATTTTTCCCTCAACACATAATCAGCATTTTCATGATATTTATAATATCACATTTGATGTTTTAAGGGAAAACAGAGCTTGCATCAAAATGATCTCCTTACATCAAGTGGAATGATAGGGTTCTGTGGTCATAGTTGAAGAAGTGCTGATCAAATCCAATTCTTTCATTTTGTTTTCTTAATATTTAAAATATTTATTAATATTAATTATTATGTAATGTATATATTTTTATATTTAAATTTAAATATAATAAACTATTTATTAATATTAATTATTATGTAATGTATATATAATGTATTATTATATAATATATACTATAATTATTATATAATGTATATACTATATAATATTGATATTAAATTAATATTAAATAAAATATTTTTTAAATGTTTTATTCTGAACTTAACAAACACCAAATAAAATGTGCATTTACATATACATAGCAGAACATAAGAAGAGGATTGTACGTGAACCCATGAATTTCTGTTATGTAGAGCTTGCTTTTCCTTATGATAAATTCAATATGTAACTTTCAAAGTTGTCATGCTTGTCTTGTCTGGGCTTGCTTTTGGCCTTCCATCTCTTTTGGGCATTAAAATATTTCAACGACATTTTTTTTTTCCTTTTTTTGGCGGGGGGGTAAGCTTATCACTAACTTCTTTCTTTTCTACACTCTTCCCTACTCCAAAGGGAAAAAAAAAAAGAAAACCCTTGTAACAAATATACATAACCAA
Source organism: Phalanger gymnotis (assembly GCA_028646595.1). Classification (NCBI taxonomy): domain Eukaryota; kingdom Metazoa; phylum Chordata; class Mammalia; order Diprotodontia; family Phalangeridae; genus Phalanger; species Phalanger gymnotis. Next base: position 663,889,383 of record CM053622.1, read on the forward strand.
ACAAAACAAAAATGTGTCCAATAATGTGTGTGTCATTCTACATTTTCAGTCCATCACCTCTGCCAGGAAATGAGTAGCATGTTTCATCATTGGTCCTTTGGAATTGAAGTTGTTCATTGAACTGATCATAATTTTTAAGTCTTTCAAAGCTGTTTTTCTTTAAAATATTTTTGTTATTGCAAATATTCTTCTTCTGGTTCTCACTTTAGTCTCCATTAGCTCATGCAAGTCTTCCCTGGTTTGTCTGGAAGTCTCCCTTTCATCATCACTTCTTCCAGTTCCACAGTATTCCATAATATTCATACACCATCATTTGTTTAGCCATTCCCTAATTGATGAGCGCCCCTTTGGCTTTCAGTTCTGTGCTGATACAAAAAGAGTTGCTATAAATATTTCTCCTATGCATGAGTCCTTTTCTTCTTTCTTTCATCTTCTTGGCATTAGGACCTACTAGTGATATTGTTGGATCAAAGACCATTCACAGCATAGTGATTTGGGGACATTTTTCCAAATTGCTTTCCAGAATACCTGGACCAATCCACCGCTCCACCAGTAGTGTATTATTGTGCCTGTTTTCCTGTAGCTCATAATTTTCCTTTTTTTTTTTATACTTTTGTTAATCTGTTAGGTATGAAATGGACTTCAAAGATGTTTTAATGTGCATTTCTCTAATTATTAATGATGTAGATAACTTTATATGTTGCTGATAGCCTGGATTTTTCCTTTTTGAACTGCTTTTTAACATTATTTCATCATTTATTTTTAAGGGAATGGCTACATATTTCAATTAGTTCCTTATATATCTTAGAAATCAGAGAAAATTGCTGGATAATTTTTTTCCCCAGTTATCCTTCTTACTGTAACTGCATTGATTAAATTGACAACTGCATTCATTTGTGCAAAGACTTTTTCATTTTAATCAATGAAAATGATCTCTTTTACTTCTATGATTCTCTCTATCTCTTGTTTGGTCATGAACTAACTCTTCCCTTATCCGTAGTCCAAGTCAATCAAGTCAAGAAGCATTTATTAAATGCATATTATGAGTCAGGCACTGTGTTAAGTGATGGAGAGACAGAGAAAGGCAAAAGACAGTCCTTGCCCTCGAGGAACTTACAGTCTAATGGAGGGAAACAACATAGAAACAACTATGCTAGATAAATTGGAGATTATCAGAGGCGCTTCTTTCCTTGCTCCTCTAAATTATCACGTGACTTTTTATAGCAAAGTCACGTACTTATTTAGACCTTATCTTGGTATATGATGTGAGATGTTAGTCTATGGTTAGTTTCTGCCAGCTTGCTTTCCATTTTTTCCAACAGTTTTAAATAACTCCTTACTCCAGCAAAGATCCTACATCTTTTGTTTTGTTGAACATTGTGCTACGATGTCCTTTTGTTTCTTTATGTTCCACCTCTCTTATTTTTTTAACCACTCCAATTAATGATTATTGCTTTGGATTGCTATAGTTTTGGATCTGGTGCTGCTAAGGCCACCTTCTCTTGCCTTTTTCTTTTCATTCTTTCTTCTGAGATTCTTAACATTTTGTTTCTTCAGATAAATATCGATAGTTTTTCTAGCTCCATAAAGTAATTCATTTGTAGTTTGATGGCTATGGCATTGAGTAAACAAATCAATTTAGGTAATATTATGATTTTTGTTATAATAGCTCAGCTAACCCATGAGCAATGAATATTTCTCCAATTATTTAGGTCTTTATTTCCATAAAGAGTGTTTTCTAGTTATATACAAGGATTGACTCCCTACCTACCAAATATCGGTTCCACAATGAATACACATAGTAAGTAGAAAAAAAAAAACCCAAAACATTTGTCCAAGTTGACAGCAAAATGGAAATCAGAGAAAGCATGCATAGGAGGATAAAATAGACAATATAGAGTAAAGGAGCTCTCCCACTGAAAGCAAAGTAACTCAGCTCAACCAGGGAAGAGTTCCAGATCTCATCTAATGGGAAACTCCCTGAAGCCAGGGAAAGGGACATGATGGAGACTGCTAGCTCCTTTAATGGTAGCTTCTTCGCAGAGTCTTATTCCCCCTTCAGCAACCTGAAATGGGGTGGGTATCTGTAATATTAATGGGTTAGGAAGATCTTCCCTGCCCATTAATAGGCCCATTGGGGGAAGGACCTGCTTGGGGGAGGTTTGCTTGTAGGAAGGCTTTCATACCTTTTGGTACATTCTAATTAGGCACTGAGTCATGAGGGTTGTGATATTTTCTGGCTCTGAGAAATATATATATACTCTAAGTTAGTAGTTTGCTTTGGGGGCTGGCTTATGAGAAGGACCTTGTAATTCCCTGGTCGAGACTCTGAGTGGCTGTATGTTCAGAGCTCCCCAACTGCTCAAAGGTAAAGGCTCTCTGGATCTGGTGTTGTATACAGAGTGTATAGCAATATTGTTTTGGTTCAGGCAGTCAGAGCCCTGTCTGTTGGTCTTTATTTCTCTGCTTGTATTTTCTCTGTATTTTCTCTGAAGTTCAGGGTGATGACTTTTCCCCTGAACTAGTGAATGTAATTAAAAAACATTGTTGATCCCATAAACAACTATCTTTCCTAGAAAAGCAAATCTAAGAACTTGTGCTAGCAGCCATCCTAGGTATGCAAGCCTTATTGTTGCTACAGTATCATCCACCTTCTTTCTTGAAGCTAGAAGTTGGAAACTCCCAAAGCAATTGTAGAGATTAAGACTGAAACATGCCAACCCTCATGCAGGTGCATAGCATAGATCTCCACCAGTGAATAGAGAGCCCCATCCTGATGGGCTTTAGGGCTCCACTTTCACTTGGAATAACCACGTTCCTCACAATCCAGGCAAAATTTATTTCCTAATCTGTTCAAATATTTTCCTCTGGTTAAAGAAAAAGAAATTCCAGCAATACTTAGGACCACAAGATTTTAGAGCCAGAAGAGAATCTTTCTTAGCCTCAATTTCCTCGTCTATAAAATGAGAATAATAATGGCACCTATCTTAGCAGGTTGTTGTGAAGATCAAATGAGATAATGTATGCAAAGCATTTGGCAAACCTTGGGTGCTCTATAAATGTCTGATAGTATAATTATGCTACCACTGAGGACATTGAGACTCTTAAAGATTAAGAAACATGCCTGAAGTCATGTGGGCAGTAGGTAAAAGAACCAGGATTTGAGCTCCAGGTTTCTGATACTAAACCAAGTGCTTTCTCCACCTTCCACAGAAAAATACTACAATATTCACTGTTACTTCATCCTCACTTGTGGTTTCGGTTGCACAGGTCCTTGACTGAGGGGGCCAAATGTTTGCAATTCTTGGAGAGGACATTTCATGTATATAACCAAACCAACTCCCAGTCCCTGAAACAAGTCACATTTCCTTATTTTATATTGTAATTTTCTTTTCATCTGGATCTGTAATCTCATTAGTGAAGGAATTACCCTGCTCCTGGGGGGAGGAGACTCTCTCCGCCAATGTGCATTAACAACTATTCTGAAACTTACTGACTTTGAGAGCTGTATGGACACTAACAGGTTAAGTGGTTTGCCCAGGATTTTATGGGAAGTTTATATCAGCAGCCCATTTAAATCAAGGTTGCCTAGGGTAAAGCCTCTCTTCTATACATAGTGCCACATTACTTCGCCTTCCCATTTTATAAAAGTCAAAAATTTTATTCAGGAGAACAATGGATTATAAGTTCACTCACAGCTCTCTGTTAAGTATAAACTGAACCCAGGGAGTGAATCACTCCCACAGGGATGTGCAGCATCTGGTTCAGCTCCAACATTCCCCTGTCCTTGCCTGCTAACCAAACAGAGCCAAAAACTTCAGACTCGCTTCCTGTTGTCTTACAGCTAGTGATTCAGATGTGACACTAGCATCTCAGGAGCTCTTGTTAGAAGTGAAGTCATTGCAAATTCTTCCTTAGGAATAAGTTATGTGGATATGGGATCAACTTGGACATTGAAATGAAACCATTCTTTTGTGGAAATCTAAGACTTATTTCCCCTGTCCTTACTGGGCCTCAAACTAATCAAGGGAAATGATAGCATAATCTGGGGCTTGGGCTCATTTGCATAAGGCTCTCCTCATTGGTGGAAAATGATTAATGGCTGCTGTATATAGAGTATGCAGTTATCATTCTCCACCAAAGAAAAGAGTCTTCTGAATAATCTTGAGCCCCCAGTAACAACAACAAAGCGGACAGGGAACATGGCTACTTTTAAGCACAATATCTACAAATGTAGCCCTTCTTCATAGCCCTAAAGAGACATCCTGTACTTGATAGAAGTGACTGAGAAAGCTTCATTCAGAAAGCAAATATACCCATATTCTCACTTGCTAAGAAATGGAAAGAGGAGAATTATTCTATATGGAAAGATATCAAAAGAAGGAATATGTTTTAGGTTCAATTGTACCATCCCGTGAGTCTTCTCATATGTGGAAGGCCTACCTGCCTACTTATCTATTATTAATATATAGTATAGTTGCTATCACAATCGAACAGCTCTTTGAGGCCCTGAAGCTCCAGCCTTCCTCTTGGCATCCCAGAATATTTTTAAAAGTTCTGAGGGAAGAAGTGGCGGAGGTTCACTTTAGAAGTGTAAGTTATTATTCACAGTCGATCTCCAAAATAGCTATTTGGGGTTCCATAGCTACTATTGACAATTCCTTTGGGACTCTTTTCTGGCACTAATTGATGGAATAAGGTGGAGTTTTTTTTCTTGGTTTTGTTTGTTTGGTTTTTTTCATGCCTGCAACCAAACAATCTGTAAGCCAACCAGTCAACATCCCTTATGAGTACCTGTTTTCTACTTTTTGCATTTGGATGAGCCATAAAGTACAAGATATTGTACTTGCCTGGAACAGCTCACATTTTTTATAGCACTTAAACATTTGCAATGACTTTCTGCTAAATGTTGGTATTTCTGCCCTTAGTCAATGAGCAAACATTTATCAAGCACCTACTATATGCTAACATAGTAGGTGCTTAATGAATATATATTTGATATATGTTACTTACACATGGGAAACAGCAAGGTGTCTTGGTGGATAGAATGTTGGGCCTAGAGTCAGAAAGACCTGAGTTCAAATCTAGGCTTAGACATTTATTAGCTGTGTGACCCTGAGTAAGTCATTTAACTTCTGGAGTTAATAACCACAATAACCACTGGAGAAGGAAAAGGCAAACCGCTCTAGTATCTTTGCCAAGAAAACCCCACAGATAGTATGGTCCCTGTGGTCATGAAGGATCAGACAAGACTGAACTATAACAATTTATATACATGGTTTGTAAGTGCCAGGGATGCAAATAAACATTTTTTACAAAACCATTTCTCCCCTCAAGGAGTTTACAGTCTAATAGAGAGACAAGATGTAAACAACTATGTGCAAATACTAAATAAATAATAAGATGGATTAGAGATATTCAGCAAAGTGAAAGCACTGACATTAAGGAGATTGTGGAAGGCTTCTTGTAGAAGGTATGATATTAGCTGGCATTTCAAAGAAGTCAAGGAAACAATGAGCCAGAGAAGAGAAGGGAGCACTGTAGCCTGGAAGACAGTCATTCAAAACGCCCAGAGCCAAGAGATGGAGAGTCTTGTTCCAGGAACAAGGAGGCCAACCCTGATCAAAATCAGAGAGCCCCTCTAGGCCTTTGGGGCCTCATGGGGACAATCACATATACAATCTTAAAGTCACTTGCATTCAAGAAGAATTATAAAAGAAGGAGAGGACAAGCTAACTCTATCCTAAAAGGCGCTGTGTTCCCATAGTATTCCTGATCGCCATTGACACTGCCTATAATGACCTAGAATCTTGCCCCTTTCTTACTTGACTTATGAGATCTGCCTCATTCCTCTAGCCTTTCTCAACTCCTTGAACCTGACCCTGTTCTCTCTGACCTCTCATAGCTGTCCAATCCTACCAGCTATGCTAGAGTCCTTAGACCAGGGTTTCTTAACCTTTCTTTGTGTCACAGACTTCTTTGGGAGTCTAGTAAGGCCTACGAGCCTCTTCTCAGAATAATATTTGTTGCTTATATTCATAATTGAGGGAAATGCTGAATTTTAGTTAGAGCTTAATAAAAAAAAGATGTATTATTTTTCCCATCCAAGTTCATGGACCTATCCATGGACCCAAATTTAAGAATCCTGAGCTCTGATCCCAACCTCTGTCCTGCTCTCACCCATACCCTAATTTAGTACTGTCCTCAAAGAAATTTATGATCTAATAAATATCTGAATGTCTCTACACAGGTTTGTCCAGGGAATTCAGATGGTTAGTATAAGACATTTCAGGAAGTAAAGCTATTTTAAGTTACTTTCACATGAATGTGTTATAAAGCTGTCTGTAACCATTTCATCCACTAACAAAGAGGCCAATCCCTTCCTTAGCAGGTTTGTGTGTTAACACATGCAATCTATTTTTATTTTTTTATCCTGTTGCATACACTCACACCCGAAAGACAATTATCATGAGTATATTAGGAGTATTTAAGAATTAATTGCAGAGTCAACCTTGAGTACCTACATACACATACACACAACACATACAACATATATACACAACTAAAAACCAGTATGATGTAGAAGACTGGTCCAGGGAAAGTAATGTTTTGTTAACAATTTGGTAATTTTCACTGTTGTAAAAAGTCAGACTATAGGATTGAATTGGGCAAGACCTCAGAGATCACCTAGTCCAGGGATTCTTAACCTGGGTCCACTGACCCACAAGTGGTCCATGGATCCATTTCAAGGTGTCCACAAATTTGGATGATACAACAATTACATTTGTACTTTTACTAACCATTGGATTACCTTTCTATCTATTTTATTTTACACATTTAAAGATATGATTCTGAGAAGGAGTCCATAGGATTCACTAGACAGCCAAAGGATCCAAGATGCAAAAAACATCAAGAACTTGCCTAGACTAATCTGCTCATCTTTACAGATGAGGAAACTTAGAGTTTATGTAACTTGACCGATATCACATGGATGGCCCCCCACCAGCAGGTCAGTTGCAGAACCAGTATTTGGACAAGCATTCTTCATAAGTGATCATTGAGTGTATGGAAGTAGATGAAATCACCAAGGGAGGGAATGTAGAGTGAAGAGAAGAGGGTGCGAAAGGGTCTAAGGGAATATTTGTGCTTAGATGTTGGGAGAAGAAAGAAGATTCAGTACAGAAGACTGAAAAATGGGCAGACAGGCAAGAGGAGAGCTAAGTGAGAGCAGTGTCATAGACACAAAGGGAGGTAGAAGAGCATACTGGAATAGGAGTTATCAACAGTATCCAAGCTGTATAGAAGTTAAGAAAGATATGAACTAAAAAAAAACGACCATTGAGTTTAACAGTTAGGTCACTGGTGAGCTTTGAGAGAGAATTTTATTAGAGTAGTGTGCTCAGGAGAAATGTATTGAGAAGACAATGAACAGTGAGGAATTTGAGAAAATGAGAGCTAAGCATGTTTGTAGGCACAGGCGAAACATCCAACAAATTGGTAGAGAATAAATGAAAGGGACAGAGATGGAGAGAAAAGACAAAGAGAGAGAGATTGAGAGAAAGCTGGAGGGGACCAGTGAGAGAGAAAAAGAGAGAGAGAGAGAGAGAGAGAGAGAGAGAGAGAGAGAGAGAGAGAGAGAGAAATATGTATCTATATAGAGAAATATATATATGTACATAGAGAAATAGACATATACACCTATATATAGAAATATATGAAATACATATAGAGCAAAATTATATACATACAGAGAGAGAGGGAATCATGAGGATGATGGAAGGGAATAGGATCAGGGGCACAAAAAAAGATGAGTTAAATTTGGCAAGAAGGGGTCACCCCACCCTCTGCCACTGTAGCACAGAAGATGGGTAAGTTTTTAGTTATGCATTAGTAGAAGCAAAGGAGCTTATGATGAGTGACCTCATTTTCTCAGTAAAGAAGACAGTCTCCTACTGAGACAGAATGGGAGAAGGAGTATTGAAGACTTAAAGAAAGAAAAAGTTGGATTAGTCACTGTGGGGAGTACAATAAAGAGTCGATTAGAGGTAAATAAATGGGGTTGTCATGAAGCAGTGAGGTTGTCATGAACAGTTAAGGTTATCTGACATGGATTTGTTGTACTCCTACTTAGCAGAGCTTTATATATTCCTCTGACAATTCAAATGTAGAAGAGAAGATAGATGATATGAATGAGTTGAGGAGGGATAAGATATAAGTGATGTAAGGATAAAGGGGCAAGGACTTACTTGAACTGATTAACTATATGGCTAAGATTATGAAGGGAAGAAAGTAAAGCTAGAGATGAAAAAAGAAGAGATGGAATAAATGGAGGCAGCAACAAGGAAGAGCAGGTTTAGGAGAAGTGGGACAGACATATAGATGGAAAAATGAGATTGTTGTCAGAGAGTGAAATGTCAGAGTTTGATGTGATGGTCAGGTAACAGGTTGGGGGGATGATGAGATCTAAGGGTGATTTCACCTGTGGGTGGTCAAAGCAGAGTGGACATGGAGGTAATGGAAGTTGCAGAGGTTAATCATTTTGAAAGGCTAAAGTGTTTGAAGGGACATTACATTGATATTGAATATTGAAGTCACCAAAGATGAGAACAGGAGAGGAATACTGTGAATCAGATACCAAACTCTGTAAAGAAGGAGGGAGATGAGAAAGATATAGGAAGATAAATTTTACTTAGAATAACAGCAAAGTGAATTAAATATCAGGGAATTACCTTCTAAACACATACACACACATGACATATAACTACAATTTAAAAAAATTCCTGCAGAAACAGAAGAAGATACAAATAATTTGAAAGTTATTCAATGCTCATGGCTGGGCCATGTAATACTGTAATAAAAATGATATCACTATCCAAATTGCCCTGCAGATTTAGCGTTATGTCAATCAAATTACAAGTTAATACTTTATAAAAATTAATTTATATAACTTAAAGGTCAAGAATATAAAGAGAAAAAATGAAAAAGTAGAAAGGAAGGGGTTGGCATTGCTAGATTTCAAACTCTACCACAGAATAAAAATGACCGTAACTATCTCATAGTAGATAATAAAAAGAAAAGATCAGTAGGAAAAGATTGATTAACAAAACCTAGAAAATAATGTACTTAGAAATATAATATTCAATAAACCCCAGACTAAAATACTGGGAAGGAATTCTATTTGACAAGAATAATTGGAAATAGAAAAATAATGCTGGGAGGGGGAAGTGAAAATAGGTTTGGACATGCAACTCACACTATATAACATAAAGTCTGTCCCCTTACCCATACAATCTACATTAAAGACACAAATTCAGGACATAATATATACTATGTTAGTATTATCTAGAGCCAAATGTTATAGTACAAACTATCAATAAGTGAATCTAAAAGATCAAAGAGACAGTGATAGCCAATTCTAACTGTGTAGCTAGCGATGAAACACAAGGAGAGAAGTGGTTTACCACTGATCCAACAGCTTCCCTTTGGGCATTCTATGATCTAGTGAAAAGTTCTGTTACTCTCTACTGGGTTATCTTAATAAGCCAGGTGAAGAGTCAGGAAAAGGCCAAGACTCCAGCTGCTACAAAGTTTAGAGACAGACTCCTGGAAAGCACCCTCCGTATACTTGTTTGTACTGTTACTGCTGCCACTCCTACACTCCTGCCAATTCAGTCTCTCCAACTCTCTTTCCCCAAATCCATCTCCAGTATTCTTTTAAAACTAGTGCTTTAAAAACTCCAACATCCAGTTCCTATCGTCTGATCGCTTCATCTTTTACCGAGCTAGAAAGAAATATAGCTCCCAGAATCTTTAGTGGCTTATAAGGTAGTCTAAGCCTTGTCTGAATGACTTATGCTTTTCCATGAGCGTTAGAATTTTGTACTCCTTTGCAGAAATCAACTGGCTGTTCACATTCTACATGATAGCATCAAAATATACAATATCCCTTAACAGAACAAGGATAATCAACTCAGTTTCCTAGGTCTTAAAGAGTCTTCAACATGCACATGGATGTAGCACAATGCAAAGCTTGACTTGACAAATTGTTTCAATGACTACAGGTCTATACTACTTGCAGGATATGTCACATGTAAATGCCATAGCAGTACGTGCATATCCACATAACATAAACATATATGTGCATGTATGTTCGATAGCAACCTATGTACAAATAAACAGCACATGTATCTACACTATATACATGGTACTAAACTAACCTGAACAAGAAAAATAATAATGCAGAAATGTATGTAAACTTGCATAAATAAATATGTGTGTCAATTAGCATACATAATAATATATGCCAAGCACACATCAAATGGCTGAACATTAGCATGATTATCTGGAACATTTCACCAGTTTCACCAGATGCATCATGGTAAGCTGGTAAATGATCAAATTGTTTCAGCCCTCATGTTCTTTAGTCTTCTCAGTCGCGTCAGACTCTTTGTGACCCCACTTGAAGTTTTCTTGGCAAAGATACTGGAATGGTTTGCCATTTCCTTCTTCAGCTCATTTTACATATGTAGAAACTGAGGCAAACAGTGTTAAGCGACTTGCCCAGAGTCACACAGCTGGTAAGTGTCTGAGGTCAGATTTGGACTCAGGTCCTGACTTCAGGACTAGTGCTCTGTCCACTAGGCCACCTAACTGTTCCCGGCTCGCTTATGGCCTGCTCTCTAATTTGCCCCTATGCCTGTGCTAATTGATTGTATGGGTTGACCATAATTTTCATAAGAATTTTAGTCTTAACTACCTAAAAATGTAGAGGGCCCAGGCTGACTTGTATTGTTATTGTACCCTAGGGAGGTGAGGGGTATTTATCATAGGAGTCTCTATAACTAAAGTACTAAGCAGAAAAAATGTTGCCTCTGAGTTTAGTCCTCTTCCATTATATGAGTGTCGAGCATTGGCTTTAATAGCCTCTATAGCCTTTCCAGCTCTAAATCTGTGATTCTCTGATCTCCATCTACCATTTGATAAAGGACTTTCTTGATACTCTAAGCACATGTCCAGAATTCCTCTTAGTGCCCACTGCTAGGACCTGTAACCAACCTTGAGGTGCCTGTCTAGTACTGGCATGTGCCATTATGATTGCCAGCATAGAAACTGCTTCAATAAGATTCAAGGTCAAATAGGAAGAAAGTGGTTATAACAGAAAAACAAAAGGCTTTCACTAAGTTTCCTTGACAAATCTCTCTAATGGCCTCTGTAATAGCACTTTTGAATTCACTAGCTCTTAGACAATGCAAATATTAATTGAGAAAATAAATGAAAAAGGAACAGTTTCCTGGCACTTTTTTCTTGAAAGGATATTAAAAATTAATTTGATTTGGGTAAGTAGATAAAGAGAGTATGTGAAAAAGAAACTTGCAGATCCTTTGTGAAAACTGCAAATTAATATTTGGTGCCCTTAATTTCTAGCTGCTTTATTCATTAATTTGAGAAGCAGGGTGGGTAGAGTAGAACTAGTACCAGACCTTAAATCAGAAGATGTGGGTTTTGTTGAGGTTAAGCAAAATGATGAGGGTGAGGTTAGACAACCAGAGGTTTTTAGGAATGCTCAGGATCCCAAAATACCAACGCACCGAGTCCTGTTGAACGAATTCAACTCAAGCCTTCTCATAGCCAAAGAAAAACACAGTTTATTAAAGATTCGCCATATTGGGTAGACTCTTAGGGAGCCTGAGCATTTGTGACGCTAATGCCAGGGGGCCAGATTAATCTGAACTGAGCTAGATTGAATATGAGCACCTTCATGGAGGCAAGATGAATCTTATATACTGAAAGACTGTGGAGTCTGGGGTGATGGGAGGAGGGGTTTAGGGCAGACTTGGGTGACTGGGGTGAGGTCAGACTCCAGGGTGGGAAATACCTGAAGGCTACCTGGAAATGATAGACAACAGAGGGCTAGGGTAACAGACTTGGGTATAGATATTTTGATATGATCAAGGGTGGGAACTGGCCAGAAGGCAATCCAGAGGTAACCAGACAAGGGAAGGCTAGGCTAGGCTATTTGAGCATGAAAAGCCAGATCAAGTGGGAAGATTCACAGTGGGGTTCAAGGGGGTTCCTACAGTCTAAACCCCATCAGGTTTGAGTCTTTGTTCTGATGCTTCTAACCATGAAACTAGAGGAAAGTCTCTTTCCTTCTCTGAGCCCCAGTTTCCAGTCTGTAAAATGGTCACCGTAACACTTATATGATCTACCTTAGAGGTTCATAGAACTAGACCTAGAAGGAAACTTAGAGCCCATATAGCCCAAACCCCCCATTTTACAGATGAGGAAAGTAAAGCCCACAGAGGTTAGGCAAGTCATCCCAGGTCCCACAAGTAGTAGGCATCAGAGGGATGGAGAATGTGAACCCCAGCCTTCAGACTCCCAGACCAATACTCTTTGTACTGTATCATACTGCCTCCTCAAGTCAACAAATCAAGCGGCGAGCATCTACTAAGGATTTACTACATTCCCAGCACTGTGCTAGGTGCTGGAGATACAAATAAAAGCCAAAAGAAAGACACTTCCTTGTCTTCAGGGAGCTTACATTCTAAAAGGGGAAGGTAACACATAAAAAGGAAATAAAAAGACTAAGGAGAGGGATATTAACAAAGTATGAAGAATCAAAAACAGAGCTGGGAGAGGAATGAAGGATGGATGGCCTGGGATCTTTCTCAAGATGTAGGTTCCAGAAGGAAATTACCACTGGGAGAATAGTGCCATAGGGACACAGAGAAAAGGAAGCTGAAACATGGTGGCCGGAGAGTAAAGCATGTCTAGCCTGGGCCCTTCCTCTAACTGTAGGCTCCAGGAGGAATTTGCCAATGGGAGAAGTTGCCACAGATTTGAATTCAGCCACTTAGCTTTGTGTCCCTGGGCGAGTGGCTTAATTTCTGTGACTCTGAGTTTCCTTATCTAAAGACTAGGAATCATTTTATCTGTAGTACCTACCACTTTGTGAGACTCAAATGCATATACGAACAGCCATTTTAAAATCTTAAAACACTATATAAATTCCAGCTACTGTTTTATTAATGATAGACTGCGGGGTCAGAGCCAAGATGGTGGCTGGAAAGCAGGGACTAGTGTGAGCTCCCTGCCAAGTCTCTCCAAAAACCTGTAAAAAATGGCTCTGAACCAGTTCTAGAACTGCAGAACCCACAAAATAGCAGAGGGAAGCAGGGCTCCAGCCCAGGACAGCCTGGATGGTTGCTGGGTGATGTATTTCATGCATGGAGCTGGGAGCAGAGTGGAGCAGAACCCAGCATGGGCGGTGGCAGGACCAACCAGATCAGGAGCCCGGCGGAGCAGGCCCTAGCACCCTGAATCAGTGAGCTGTGGCAGTTGCCAGACTTCTCAACCCACAAATACCAAAGACAACAGAGAAGGTTAGTGGGAAAAGCTGCTGGGGACAGGGAGTTTGCAGTTAGGCCACTGCCCTGGGGGCAGTGGAGGTGGGGTAGCTACAGAACTACAGCTGTAGTTGCTTCAGGCCCCAGGCCCACCTGGTGGGAGGAATTAAGTGGCAGATGAGAGTAGGAATGCAGAGCCTGCTGAAGATCTAAGTCCAGTCCTGGTTGGGGGTACTTGGGGAAGGAGGAGTGCTGGTGTGGCAGAGCTGGCACACCCTCCCAAGCTTGGAACATAGAACTCTATACTCTACAAGCAGTCATACCCTGCTGGAAAACTCGAGGGTCAATAAGTTGGCTGGGAA
>CM053622.1:663903593-663936907 GCA_028646595.1 Phalanger gymnotis
GAGGTCGGCCGCTGCGCCTCGCGCGCTGGGCTCTGCTTGGCTCAGCTCCGCTCCCCTCAGCTGGGAGCTGGGAGTTCCGTGCGGGACAGACCTTACCCCAAGACCATCCAGGCTGTCCTGGGCTGGAGCCCTGCTTCCCTCTGGCACTTTGTGGGTTCTGCAGTTCTAGAATTGGTTCAGAGCCATTTTTTTATAGGTTTTTGGAGGGACTTGGTGGGGAGCTCACGCCAGTTACTGCTTTCCAGTCGCCATCTTGGCTCCGCCCCCTCACTAGTTGTACATCTTTCCCAATTTTCTGCTTCCCTCCTAGTTCTTTGGCACACTGATATTTTTAACAAAATTCAACTGTTTATAATAAATATACGTATGTATACTTATGATAGTAAATGATAATATTAATAATATGCAGCATTTATGCCTTTATGACACTATTTTAAAAAAATTTTCTTTATACACATTGTCTGTGATTTTCTATAGTATGCCACAAATGTCCAAAAATTCCCATTTAGTTATCAGTGGCCACCTTAGGAATAACTAAAACCCAAACATGAGACTCGTGAATGTTGAGAGATGACTAGAGTATTTTGATTGGGGGGGGGGCAATGAATGAAAGTAGACAACATGCACACCTTGCTTCACAGAATTCCAAAAAATTAGACTTACGTATCATTTAAAATATTAACTTAATAAGAACTTGTTAACAATTAGAGATGTCCAAAAATGGAATGGGTTACCTTGGGGCAAGTGAATTTCCTGTCCCTAGAGGTTTTCAGAAGGCATTCATTGGGAGTGTGGTAGAAAGGCTCCATGATTTGGGAGGGGTTGGAGCAGATAACCTCTCTAGTTCCTTTTCAAGTCTGGGACTCTAGAAGAAATATGGGAGAAGTGAATTTAAGTTTTTTGGGGAACAAGATGTAACGTTAAGCAGAGTGGGACTTTTTTTTTTGTACTGTTTTCTTTTTTGGAATGCCAAGGCAATCAAGTACCTTTAATGAGTCTTGCCTTTGTTTGAATGGGGCAGGTAAAGTGGGACCTTTAATCTTTTGTTTTGGAGTGCTTGTCAGCACTGAGTTAATCAAATGCCATTGATGAGTCTTGCCTTTCAAATGTAATGGCAAGTAAAGTGGGACTTTTTGTTGTCTTAGAGTGCTCATCAGCACTGAGGCAATCTGGTATCTTTGAGTCTTGTCTTTGTTTGAATCAAGAGTCATTGATTGGAAACAATGTATATGATGTAGTGCTAGTGATTAAAGATCTTTCCCACACCCCTTTTGCTAAGTAGGCTCTGAGCCCTCAGGGCCCTGAACAGGGTATATGAGCTCTGAGGTTGGTGTTTTGCTTTTGGGGGTACACTGATTGGAAGAATGTTGGTGGTTTGGCCAGATGAGACTCTGGGTAGTCATAGGACCTGGCCCCCTCGCTTTGAAAACCCAGATATTGGTGCCTTTCTCTCTGGTAACTATGTATGTAATGTCCTGGTCAGACAGCTAGAGGCTTGTCTGTTGATTTTTGTATGTTATTTGCTCTGTTTATATAATTTCTGCTTATAATTTCTGTTTGTGTTTTCCCTGAAGTTCAGGGTGCTGACTTTTCCCCTAGAACTAAATGAATGATATGTGTACGTTTAATTAAAGTGAGATCGTTAACCCCTTAAAGTTCCTTTCCTTAGAAAAGCTACAAACAGAAAGTCATATCTTTAATCATGCCATCACCCACATGTATTCCATATCTATGCTCATGAACTTTGAAATTCCTTTATCTGATTCTAACTTTTTGTCATTCCATTTCTCTTATGGCCATTAGCCTTATTCTTTTAGTCTCACCATGAACTCCAATCTCTCTGTCCCTCAGTTCTTCTCCCAGTTCATTCTGCCCTACCCCACACTGACTGAACTCTCCTCCCTCCATATTTCGATAGCTTGGTGAATCAATTTACCTCTAAGTTATCCTCTACACCTGAATCCCTTGTCCGCTCATCATGCCTTTCCAAACCACAACTGTGAATTACTCCCATTATTTCCTCTGTTCCTATTTGGGTGCTACTGAACAGAGCTGGAGAAAGTCATAAAACTATGCTGACTATAAATTTATATTACAAAATTTCAACTGGGCTCTCACTGCAGCAAGTCAATATTTTTAAGAGGAAGCCTAAACATAAAGGAGTTATTGCAAAGGGGGAGAGGTGCTATATGACAATGGGATGGTTAGGAACTAGTGGGGCAGAATCCAAAGTAATTTGGAGATGATATCCAGAGAAAGAGATAGAGGGGTGATTCTGGGAAAGATAAGGAATTAATTGCAAGGAATAGTTTGGCCAGAGAAATGAGATCATTTCAGAAAATAAAGAAATTAAGGTTGACGAAGGGCAGCTAGGTGGCATAGCGGAGAGAGTGCCAGGGTTGAAGTCAAGAAGACTCCTCTTTCCGAATTCAAATCTGGCCTCAGACACTAGGTATGCAACCCTGGACAAGTCACTTAACCCTGTTTGCCTCAGTTTCCTCATCTGTAAAATGAGTTGGAGAAGGAAATGGCAAACCACTTAAATATCTTTGTCAAGAAAACCTCAAATGGGGTCACAAAGAGTCAGATACAACTGAAAAATAACTAAACAATAACAACAAAAAGGTTAATGAAAGGAGGCCTTTTTTGATACTGGGTTATTCTGTTTCACTTGGACCAGAAGTGGAATGGTCACTCATGGATCCAAAACCAATGCTGATCAGTGAGGAAGCTTTAACCTGCTCTGTTCTTCTGGCCTGGGCCAGATGACCCTTCCTTTGTCAGTCTAGAGGCCTTCTATTCCCAGGGGTTCACAGTTCACCATATTGATACTATAAACCCATTGATTTCAGCCCATCTGCAGCTCAGAACCCCCAAATTCAAGTAACCCATCAGCCTCAGATTCCTTTATTAGCAGAGATTATAGGTATACAACAATACCTAGGCCGGAATGCCATTTTGTGAGAGGCCACAAGTTTAGGAAAAATAATTGTAGCCAGAGCTGAGACTGTGCTGGATTGTAGTGCTTGTAGGAAGTTGATGTGGGTACAGCATGTCAATTCATTGGTTTGTCCAGTAAAAGATGTATGGACCCAGAAGGGACTCAGATACCCATTCCAAAGGAATGAGACATCCAGAGCAAATGCCCCAGATGAATCAGGAAATTTAGAGAAGCAGGCATAGCTGGGTAGGGCAAGAAATAGGAAAAAAAAGGTGGAAAAGCCGGGAGTTAAAAGCCACAGAGGATCTACACATGAATTCTTAGTTATACTGGGAAAAAGGTGCCTTGATGAACTGCGAAGATCCAAGAGGCAACTCAGCAGTGGAGTAGATAGAGCGCTGACGGTGGAGTCTTAGAAACCTGAGTTCAAATTTGACCTCAGACACTTAATAGCCAGGTAATCCTCGGTGCTTAACTGTGGTGGGCACTTACTAAATGCTTATTTCCTTTTAAGAGTTCATCCAAATGGTGGTCCCACCTGATGGGTATACCTAACTTTGATTCCTCAAGGAGGCACCACCATTTCACACGTGGAATGGACGTCTGCTTCACTGCCACATCTTAGAATTATTAGTTTCCTTCAAAACCAGGCTTGATTAAGCACCACTTTCTTCATGAAATTTCTTGAAAACTTTTAGCCAGAATGGGAGCAGGGAGGAGTTACAAGAGAGTGAGAAGAGGAGAGAAATTGGAGGTACTGAGTATAGCCAGCTTTTGGACTTCATCTGGGAAGGGGAGGAGAGAC
Source organism: Phalanger gymnotis (assembly GCA_028646595.1). Taxonomy (NCBI): domain Eukaryota; kingdom Metazoa; phylum Chordata; class Mammalia; order Diprotodontia; family Phalangeridae; genus Phalanger; species Phalanger gymnotis. Next base: position 663,907,340 of record CM053622.1, read on the forward strand.
ATCAGTAGACAGCTAAGAGGGGATGGTAGGATCAAGGGCAACAGCAAGGGAGAGAAGAGGAGAAGCTACATGGAAGTCTATGAACAGTCATTGAAGCAATATAGAGTGAATTAGCTTTTGGAGAAGAAAGAGCCCAAGGAAAGAAATTCCAGTGAAGACAGAAAGAGCGCAGTGATCATAGCGTCAGCTCTGTGGGTCACCACTGCCTACCAAGTCAAGTTAAAACTCTTTATCCTGGCACTCAAGATCTTCATCACTGGCTGTAACCAGGCTAGAGATGGCCTTGCCATCCTTATCTCACACTCTTCCCCTTTACATACTTGAAGTTCTAGCCTAATTAGACTCCTCTCAATCCACATACTCTTCACCTGCCCTTTCCTATCTGTGCTTTTTGCTGCAGTGCCATCCCCCTTCCAGGAATAGAGTCTCCATTCTTCTCTTCCTTATACCCATTTATTGAAGTCTCATACCTCCAGAAGCATTGTTACTACCACCTAGGGGCAGCTAGGTGGCACATCAGATAGAGCGCTGGACCCAGACTCAAGAAGATCTGAATTCCAATTCAGCCTCAGACACTTAGTAGCTCGGTGACCCTGAGCGAGTCACTTAAAAATAAAAAACAAAACAAACATCCCCATTTGCCTCAGTTTCCCTATCTGTAAAATAGGAGTTAATAACAGCATCTTCCTCCCAGGGTTGTTGTGAGGATAGTGCCGGGCATATATACTAAGGGCTTTATAAATACTAGCAATACAAAGTTATGCAAAATCAAGGTAAAATCCAATTCAATTCAACAAGTATTTATTAAACACAGTGCTAGGCACCATGCTCAGTATTGGAGATAGAAACAAAACAGTCTGCCCTCAAGTAGCTTACATTCTTTTGGAGAAAAACAACATGTACATAGAAATTAAATACAAAACATACACAAAGTAATGATCTACAGGAGCTAGGTCAGGATAGTTGTCCTGAAGAAGATAGCAATTGAACTGGAGGAACTTAGGGATTCCATGAGCAGAGAAAAGTGGGACCTCTTTCATTTCCAGGCATGTGAGACGGCTTGTGCAAAGACATAGAGGTAAGAAGTCACCTACATAATTTGGTAAGTACACATGTGAAGGAAAGTAATATTTAATAAACTTGAAAGGGAGGCGGGAGGCAAAAGGACTTTGGAAGACCAAAAAGGAGGAATGTGTTTTATCCTAGAGGCAAGAACTTCTCAGACAGGGGATTGACACGGTCAGACCTTTGTTTTAGGAATATGAATTTGAGAAGTTGCATGGAGACTAGGTTGGAGTGGGGGGAGACTTGAGGCAGGAAGAAGATAATTTGCAGGTAAGGTGGCCCCAGGGATGAAATACTGGGCCTGGAGGCAGGAAGAGCTACGTTCAAATTCAACCTCCAACATTTACTAGCTAAGTGATCCTAGGCAAGTCACTTAGTCTCAGTTTCCTGAACTGCAAAATAAAGATAATAACAGCACCTACCTTGACTATATAAATACTTATCTCTACCTGTTTTTCCCCCTTTATTGCATAGATCTGGGGAGAGGTGATAAAGGCCAGAACTAGAAATGGGACCTGCCCTGCTTCCCCTCATCCCTTGCATCCAAGTTCTGTGTTCTTGACTACAAGATGTTTTTTTGTTTTGTTTTGTTTTGTTTTTTCTTGAAGTTAGTTCCCTGTTCAAAGGGAGCCTTCTGTGTGTAGCAGAGGGGCAGGTGTATGGAAACAAATGGTTATCTGGCACTTAACTGTGTATGTGGTAAAATTAAAAAAAAAAGAATGACAATAAATAAAAGAGTCGTGCTACTTCAGTGCCTGGGAGATTGGACATTTGGCTAGCCGCTCAAGGGAGAGTTTTGCATCAACACTGTAACTGACTCCCATTAGGAAATCCAGCACATATGAGCACTTAATAAAAGCAATTTAATGGTGGTAATGATGATTCACATACCACGATCACCTAATCCAACTAGCCAAAGGACGCGGGGGAAATCGTAATAAAAGGGCAACATGACCGAGGTCAATTCTAAATAGCTATTTGCACATTTTGCTTTTGTGGAAATCGCGTTTCTCATCCTCCCCATCGTTGCCTAAATGGTCTTTTTGCAGCAGTTTCGGGAAAGGAATGAGTGCCCAGATCCACTTGGAACTAAGATTCTTCATCCAGACAGCATGAACCTTGAGTTCTAGAGAGACCAGAATATGAGCAGCTCTCTTCTCTCATCCTGATTGTTGGGAGTAGGGGGGGCGGCTGAAGAGGGGGACCAGGCTCAACTCAATGGTGTGACACTGTAAAGCTGACACCGGCGAAGGTCAGTCGGGGTCAGGAAGCCGAGCATCTCAGCGGGCGTCTGCCAGCCTCAGGACAATTCTGTCCGGGAGAGTGTAGGAGTTGGGCAGCAATCTAGGCACCCACGGCGCCCCTTCCCGCATAGCTCTCAGGCCACATAGCCCAAGAATATGCGTTGACTCGTTGGCGAGTGCCGCTCCCCGCCACAGCCTCCACCTCCACCTCCACCATCCCCATCTATGGGCCAAGGGCGGGCGTGAGAGAGGGAGAGGAAGTGGGCGGTGCGCACGTGTGTGCGTGGTGCACGTCTGTGTGTGTGTGTGTGTGTGTGTGTGTGTGTGTGTGTGTGTGTGGTCTGTGTGTGTAGGGGGAGGGTTGTGTGTCCATGACAGACGCACGCAGAGGACCCTTTACCAAACCTCAAGACGCTGGAGTGTAGCACAAGCGCAGAAAATTTTTTACCTGCTGCAGTCAGTATCTCTGTTGTTGCCACTGCTGCTGCTTCTGCCTCCTCCTCTACCTCCTCCTACTTCTCCCTCCCCCCCTTCCTTTTTTCCCCACCCCCCATCCATCCCTTCTGCACTCCCTGCAAACTCCAGAGCCGGAAAACAGATTCCTATCCGTCTTGCATTCGGGGAGATGAACATGCCAGAGGAAACCTGCTCTATTTAGGAAGAACCCGAGGACTCTCCATCAGGAGAAGTCAAGGTGACTACCCTGCTATCCCTCCTTCCTAACCCCCTTCCCCCGCTCCAGTGCTCGGTGTCTGCTGTGTGGTGCTCTCTGTATATGTGATCCCGCTGTCTGTCTCCTATCACTGTGCTGAGGTTGGGAAAGGGGCCACTCAATGCATGAGCATCTTTACATTTTCACACTTTCGTTCTGCCTTTTGTTGCCATTCTAGTACTTAGTCAGGGAATAGCTGCTGCCCCGCGTTTCCTGCTTAATGAAGATTTGAGGTTCCCCCTCAATCTGTGGCATTTGCCAATCTGTGGGTGAGGAGAGATGTTTTGGGGAAAGAGGCAAGGGTTGAATAGAAAAGTCCTATTTTTTCGAGGCTATGTAGGGAAAATGGCACGACACTCTTTTTGCTTACATGACTTGTAGGCTGTCCTGTGGGACTTTGCATCAGCCTCAGAATTCAAACAGTTGTTCATTTTCAGATTGTAAGATGTGCTTTTGAAAATTTGTATTCCCAACAGCTCCGTAATGACTGCAGATCATTCCATGTGCATATCCATCATTCACACTGTTTTCATTCCCCATATGCTCGCCTGTATTTTCCCCACCGATGGATGGAAATTTTTTAAGAAGGAAAAAAAAACCCCAGTATCTTTTGACTTTTGCATTATTTCAGGAAAAATTTGCACATTAATTAGCCGTAGTCCCTGAAATGTGAGATAAATACCTGCAGAGTCAGAACAATAGTGTTTGACTTGGAGAGGTTTTGTTTGTTTGTTTGGGGGCGGGGGGAGCAATTACCAGGTGGGGTTTTTTGGTGGTTGTTTCTTGCATGATCTTAAATTTCCTTCTTGCTGTACTTGAACATTAAAAACCATGTCTTTTCATTGAAGAAGACAGGGGTTAAAATGAATGAAGACCTGAAGGTTAATTTAAGCTGGCTGCCTCAGGATCATTTAGATGCCAGTTCTCCGGAGAATGTCTCAGCTGCAGTTTCCTCTCTGATTCCCGTCATAGAACCAGAGCCAGAGCTCATAGTAAACCCCTGGGACATTGTTTTGTGTACTTCAGGAACCCTCATCTCCTGCGAAAATGCCATTGTGGTCCTTATAATTTTCCATAACCCCAGCCTGCGTGCACCCATGTTTCTCCTGATAGGCAGTCTGGCACTCGCAGACCTATTGGCAGGGATTGGATTGATCATCAATTTTGTTTTTGCCTACCTGCTTCAGTCAGAAGCCACCAAGCTGGTCACGATAGGACTGATTGTCGCCTCTTTCTCAGCCTCTGTCTGCAGCTTGCTGGCTATCACTGTCGATCGTTACCTCTCGCTGTATTATGCTTTGACTTACAATTCCGAAAGGACTGTCACATTTACCTATATCATGCTTATAATGCTCTGGGGAGCTTCTATCTGTCTCGGACTGCTGCCTGTTATGGGCTGGAACTGCCTCAAAGACGAATCCACTTGCAGTGTGATCAGACCTCTCACTAAGAATAATGCCGCTATCCTCTCTGTCTCCTTCCTGCTCATGTTTGCTCTCATGCTCCAGCTATACATTCAGATCTGTAAGATTGTGATGAGGCACGCCCATCAGATTGCCTTGCAGCACCATTTCCTGGCCACATCGCACTATGTGACCACCCGGAAAGGAGTCTCTACTCTGGCTATCATTTTGGGGACCTTTGCCGCTTGCTGGATGCCTTTCACCCTCTATTCTTTGATAGCAGATTATACCTATCCCTCTATATACACTTACGCTACCCTTCTTCCAGCTACCTACAATTCCATCATCAACCCTGTGATCTATGCCTTCCGAAATCAAGAAATACAGAAAGCTCTCTGGCTTATTTGCTGCGGCTGCATCCCTTCCAACCTCTCCCAGAGAGCCAGGTCGCCCAGTGATGTGTGATGATACACAGCTTAAGAGAATGCTGGCCGCTTAACACTGTCTTTTCCAAACACTCCCGCCGTCTAGTTGTTGGTTAGATGCTCTTATTAAATTCTATGTGTTAGATTCAGCTCAGCCACAGGAGGCACTTAACATTTGTCAAAGAAAAACCTCATTAATCTAGAGGAGTTAAGTGGCTCGAGAAAGTGGGTTTAAAAATAATCAGTATTTTAATGCACTTTTACTGTCGTGTACTTTGCTCAGGATTTTTGTTTGGCTTCTGGCAAGGGAGTGGAAAAAGAAGGGCAGATACCATGGTCTACTCTAAGCTAGTCTAAATTAGTATCTCAATTGTCACCTGATCTTTAAATTAACCTTATCAGTAAAGGAAAGGAGAAAACGAGAGACTTAAAGATCTTTTCTAGAATTGTTTATATGATTAAAATAAATTCTCAATCCTGCATAAGTAAAAAGGGGAAAAATAAAACCTTTTAAACCAAGAGAAGCAAAGAAAGGTATATATCATTGTGACCTGATTTCATTATCATAAACCCAATTACAAACTACCAGATTACATTTTAAAACCATGGCCCATTTTTTTTAAATGTTAATCTTGGCAACTACTGTCCACTGAGAATTAATTTTAAATTAATATGTTACAATGACATCTGCATGGTTGTCATTATTAACTGGACCCCTATATCCAGATGTTACCACTTAAGTATCAACAATAATCTGGAACAGCATGCAGTTTGACAATTTTTTTTTCTAAAATTAAATGTGAGTCCACTTTGGGCTTGTAGTTAATACAAGATTGATTTGATGCAGCTATTTTAGTAGTCGGATTTTCCCCCTGTGGTATGAAAAATACAACGTGAGGAAATCAACTAATGGAAATAGGAAAAAAATTATCATATGAAGGACATTGATGTGAAGGGCATTGTGGATCATATCTATATTATCTTTTCTGTATACAGCTATAAATGTACCAACAGTCATTTGCAGTTTTAAAGTTTTTGTTAGAATTTTGAATACTATAGACTGAATGTTTCTCGTTTATGTTTCCAACCTGCAAAAATGCATTTGAACTGTGGTCTTCTGTCTTAGTGGTTGATTCACTTTATGAGTGCATATACAAATCAGGTTGTATCCTCTATAGGATGGGAATTTCCAAACCATTATGTGACACTTCATAAAAGGTAAAGTGTAAGTTGTTTTCTATCCATCTACTAAAAAGAACATTAAAATGCAATAAAACTAGGATATTTATTTTCAGAGAGCAAGCTTTTCATTAGAGTAATTTGATGAGGAAAGCAATATCAAGTAAAGAAATCCCAAGACAGAGCAGTGAAATTTTGGCTCTGTCTGCACCCACAAAGAGCAAAACTTTGAGACAACCAATTGGCTCAGGCCATCTAGATGGTGGACTGACTAGAAGAGCCAATCCTTTGAGGTCTCTGGCCCTGAAGCTGGATCTGTCTTACTACAAGTCACAATCAAAATGGTTCTCACAATCATGCTGCAATTCTATAGAATACTGTAGAAATAGCCAATAGAGCCAGTGCCAATGGTATTTGCTTTGAGTAAACCAGTATTAGTAACCTGGCTACTTGAATCAGTATCTATTGTCGTAGGCCAATTATGGAATCCAGTAACAGTTAAAAGTCACTGTATGACTTTTAACACCATTTGGTGGTGGGGTTGGGGACCTGTGTCATGCATGGAAAATCTAAATATTTAGATGAGTTGGTAATTTGGGTGTGATGGATTTCTTCTCAATTAAATAACATTCATTATAATCTGAATAAGTGATTGATGAAAGTGAGATGGCTTTATAGATAGCCTAGGATGACTCCTGGACCAAATTTTAATGGCAACAATGTGTGTTTTGATGGAAAACTCCACCACTTAAATACTTAATCTATTTACTTCAATGTCATTTCAAGGATCTTGCTTGCGTGGTATGAATGCACCCTCCACAGATACATATGGCAACTCCTCCATGACTTCATGAGTTGCCACGACTAAAACCAAAACCGAAACAAAACAAAACAAAAAATCCTCATTCCTTGGTGGCCAACATAATGATCATTGTCTTCTCTGAACCTAATTGGTCTGGTCCTCTAATGACAGAGATCTATAATTAATTCATGGCTTGTACCCAAAGTTTTTCTAGCTTGGTAAGACCTTTCATGGCTTCTGCTCCCCATAGATTTCAAGGAATCAGGTCACCACAAATCATGATGAGGTAGGATTTCAGTGCAGATTTCATCTATTAGTTGCTTAAATTTGGGCGTACAGTGAAAAATCATCTGGCTTTTTCAGAATTTTCACCCAAGATATTGTAAGTGATAATAATTGTAGTTTTCAATTTTAAAATGTGCTTTAAAAATCACAATTTTCCATTTACCTATCTAAATATCCTCTTGTATCATATCGTCTTCTGAGAATATGTAGAAGCTGTTTTTGTCCACCATTTGCAAACTAGCATCAGAAAATACATATTTCATTAAAAAATTCTGTGATAAAAAAGTCAGCATTCCTTTTTGGAATTACATAGTGCAGAAATACTGACATGGGTACTATATGATATTTGACCCACCCTTTTCTCTTAGTCTCCAGTATATCTACATGAGTACTGTAACAGTTTAGTATCAGTTTTGAGTGAGTGAAAATATTTTTGTACCTGCAGCTTCCTCCTTCATCTGTTTATTTCATTTCATGTTAATGTAGACTCAACAGCATTCAGTGGTTGTCATATTTTTAACAGTAGTAATAGTAGTAGTAGCAGTAATAGTTGTACTAGTACTGGTAGTAGTAGACTGGTTTTAGATATTTAGATCGTGTTTTTTAAATCAAACACATTGACTATGATGTTTATTTTAATCATTGATAGTTTCAAAGTTCTTACTGTATGTAGCTTCTTTGTGTGTATGTGAATGTGTGTGTGTCAACAATTTACCCAACACTTCTAACTTTCAATCATGCCTGAATACATCAGAGAAGATAAATTATATCTACAATGCCTCTGAAGTAAAAGATCATCTTTGTCTGCTATGATGTCCCAATTTCTAATTATTAAGTAAGGACCTTACATGTGTTTCTAACACTAACAGACCATTCCACCAGCAATTGGTATTACCTAAGCCCAGTCTTCATTTAGTTGCCTATTAATTGCTTCCCTTTTTCTTTTGGCGTCTAAGTTTTGAGGTGTTTTTTTTTTGTTTTTTAATCATTTCTTTTCACATTTTCAACAGTACTATGGGCCAGGGAAACAAATAAAAATGAAAATCAACCTTGTAAAATTGAAGTCTTATGAGCAGCTTCAGTGACATATTGGTAGGAGAGAGAGAGAGAGAGAGAGAGAGAGAGAGAGAGAGAGAGAGAGAGAGAGAGAGAGAGCAATAATAGGCTTGGGAAAACATTCGTGTAGGAATCCAAGGTGTAGAAAGAATTTTGACAGATCTGTCTTTCTTTCATGTTAGGCATGAGTGACATTACACACTCTAAGTAAACCGAAACAACTTTCCAGAATCAGTTATTTTGAATATTTATTGAAACATAAATACTCTGTGTGTGTATGTGTGTGTGTGTGTGTGTGTGTGTGTGTGTGTGTGTACACAAAGAATTCAAAATTCCTCCTCCCAAAATGCAGTTGGTTTAGAGATTCTATCAGTACAAAATTGATTAAAGAGGAACTTTTCATTGTTATTCATGATTCCTATATTGAACCCAGAGCTTGTGTTTCTGTAAAATATTTTGATTAGGCATACTCTTACATATGGCATAAAATGGAATTTAGCTGTTTGGGGCTGGTGTAAAACCACTTTTAATTATCGTATAATGATCCTATTAGACATCTAGACACTTCTTGAATCCCCGGCACAATTCAGCAGCACAGACAGCAGTCTAAATAAAGTACACACCTCTGAGAAATGCTCATGCAGGTCAGAACTGGAGCTGGAAGGGAAGGGGGAAGGGAAGCTTCAGCCATAGGACTGACTCTGCTGTTGGCTCTATCTGATGAGAATAATTTCACTTTTCTCAAGACCACACATTTAAATCAGACAAAAAAAGAAAGGAATAATTGAAAACCAGAGGCATTAAAAAAAACAGTTTAATTTATGTACTCAAAGGCAATACAAAAAGGAAGATTGAAACAGTTATCTGGATTCTAGTCCCCAAATCTGTTGTTGTTTGTTACATTGGTTATGGGGCTTACATTGGTATGGGACTTACTGAATCTGGGTCTCCTGGTTCTTTTCCCCAGGGAGAAAAACTCTTTCTGCAGTAGAGACTTGGGATGGGGAAAGGATATCTTCCTTGGGTTCTCCTCATGTGTAGCACAGGGACAATACCACTGTGTCTCTTGACCCAGTCTTTTGTAGTGCTCCTGGACTTCACTGGACAGAGCCTGTCCACATGCTATAAATCATCATGTGGGGAATGCATTTCTTGGCTGCCTTGCTCTTAGAACTAAGCAGTAACTGAGAGATTTTCCAAGGGTGGCTGAGCTTTCATCCAGATATCTCAGAGAAGCTTAGAAGGTAGAAAGCATGGTTTGTCATCTTTCTGAGATAGTGGCTTCTTCTGGAGAACTAAGCTCACCACCTTAATTTGCATGCAGAGATACCCAGATTTTCCCAGAATTACCTTTCAGACACCTAATAAGGAAACATGAAGTTTAAAAGACTTCTTAAAACAGAGAAATGTAGCATGCCAAACAAAGCTTTGCAACATTTGGAGGATTTTTTTTTTAATTTGAAGTGCTGACCCATTTTAAAAATAGTGAATTAATATATTTCTTGAGAACACTTAAAGAGTCAATATTGGAGAGCTGGTTTTGAATTCAGGAAGACTTTAATTCACATCTTGCCACAGACGGGTACTAGCTGCTGTGTTACCATGGCTCTAGGCAACTGGCTGCCAATCTGAATTGGTGAAGGGAGTTTCCACACTGGGAATTCCCTACAGATGACATCATCAGTCTAGACCCAAACAAGCACTCCCCCCACCAAAAAAAACCCTTATATCATAGAAAATGATAGTGAATTTACCACTAATTTTTTAATTATTTAATTTAATATTTAAGTTACTAAATGATTAGTTTGATTTTGTTCAGAAGAGTTTTAAAGGTAGCACCTTTGACCTTAGCCTTTGATGTGAAAACCCAACAAGTTGATTTCGGCCAACCCTAGCTCCTGAAAACACAAACACAAACACATACATACACACCACCACTACCACCACCACCACGATAGCAATAACATCAATTTTCACGTCTGTTTGCTACACCTGGGCCCTCTAAAATTATCAAATTTCTAGGCTGGACTTACAAGGAAAGATAATTCAGGACTTAACCTACCAAAAACCATTCTGCTGTTTGAAGCTACCTGGCAAACAGCCTTTGAAGGAAAATTAATCGTAATTTACTTGGTTAAGCCCTTAGGCTTCCTTCAGATATAGTTTACAATCTAGCACAAGAGTGTTTACTTTTGTCAGAAAGTCAATAAACAAATATTCTGCACTTGAGGAATATGATGATCATGTACTGTAGGCTTCCCAAGAGTAAAACATGGAGCTCGAGGGACTAAGTGAATTTGGGCTGTTTCTATTAATATATTGCCTGATTTTTTATATAACTTTGGAGCTCTACTATTTCTGATGTGACCAAATTAGGTACTTAGGCTAAAAAGGGCAGTAAGCCCTAAACTTAGATACGTATTCCAACAGGCTAGTGATTTCTATTTCATGCAGTAAAATTTCAAAGTAAGTGATTTTAAGGAAAGAAAGTTTGGAATTTTTTGTTGGAGCAAAATATCTGTTCACTAGTATCATCTTAAAATATTCTGTTAGCCTCAATGATTGTAGAAAATGCTATATGAATGAAAGCTACATAAAAATGCCTCAGATTTTATTTCAAAAGCTTTTATTCGCTTCCCTCTTACCTTGAAATTCTCAGCATCAATGGTATAGCAATGATCTAAAGAATTTATTTTCCTATTTAAATTTAATTAAAACTATATTTATCTTAAAATTCTCTGAAATTTTGAATTGTGTATACATATACACACATATATGTATTTGCCTATGTGAGTATATATAGATGTGTGTGTGTGTGTGTGTGTGTGTGTGTGTGTGTGTGTAGGCAAAGCAATGGAGATAGAGTCAGAGCCTTAGGTTGAAGTCCTAGCTTGGCTATTTTCTACCTGTGTAACCTTGAGCACTTAATCCCTGTGGGTCTTAGTTTCCTTCTTTGTAAAAATGGACCTCTAAATCCAGCTCTAAATTGAGCATGCTAATTCATGTACTTACTGGACCAATGTAGATGTTCTTGAGCAAACTATGACTTGGCTTTTTCCTTTGGCTTTCTCTGTTGGTCTGGATAGCCTAAACCAACAATTTACTTTTGTTCATAGTCACACAAGGTGGCAGATAGACATGACAGTGGAGTCAGTGTTTGGGCCTGGAGTCAGGAAGACTCATCTTCATGAGTTCAAATCTGGTCTCAGACATTTACCAGCTGTGTGACCCTGAGCAAGTCACTTAACCCTGTTTGCGTCAGTTTTCTCATCTGTAAAATGAGCTGGAGAAGGAAATGGCAAAACTACTCCAGTATCTTCTCCAAGAAACCTCAAATAAGGTCATAAAGACCCATAAAGTTGTGATCTTAAGCAAGTCGTTTAACTTCTCTGAGCCTGTTTTCTTTATCTATAAAATGGACATAATAATATTTGTATTACCTTAGAATTTAAGTACGTGTATAAAATGTGAGTTTTATTACAAAATAATCAGGTCGTTGATTTATAATATAAAGTAAGGTTTTGAGACATGTTAGTTATTTCGGAGTAATGACTTCTGTAAATGTTAATTGGTTGAAACAAACCTCTCCGTAAGAGATTTGAGCCCATGCAATTTAAGTAACACTCTATGAGGCTGGTGAGTCCTGATTTCCTCCACCATTGTCCTTGTACCTATTTATTGAAATTCGTGTAGGTCAAATGCTTATAACTCCATTCTTTAGTTGTGAAGTTGAGGGATAAGGGAATTATACAGATGACTTGGAGGGAAAAAACCATAAATAAAAAGTAATTCAAGCTTAAGTGGAGCTTAAATGCCTAATTACAAGTAGTATGTTATATAGGAAAGGGACCTGAATCCAGAGCGGAAGAATTAGGCTCTGGTCCCAATAACTAGCTGGATAAATCCTAGCTTCTCCAGGCCTTAGTTCCCTCCTCTGTAAAATTGGAGAAGAATCTTTACGGTTGACTCAATGTCTCTATCATGCATCATTTTTCCCCAAAAAACAAATAGTCTTCAAACTATATTGTTTTCCTAATCCTAAGAAATGAAAACATCAGCTGATATCAGTGGACATATCCCCAATGGTAAACTAGCTTTCTTGTGCAGTGAAAAGAAAATGTCTCCCTTAGAAGCAGATTTTTCTGCGAATTGTTTAAATGAGCAATCACAAGTAGAATATTTTAAGAAATAGAAATGGACTTTAATGTAATTCTTTAAAGGGCATAATTTTATTGTCCTTACAAAGATTCATAGATTGGGGGACTCTGAATTGATTCTGTAAAAAGACTAATAGCTGCAGGCTGGAAACCCATTAGGACAGATAGAACCGAAGACCTGAAATGGATTTTTTGCAGTCATTTAAGCCTGTCGCCTAAGACATATGGTTCTCTAACCAAATATCTCTGACAACCAAGATTCTACACATACCGTCAATATCATGGAATATTTCTTATCCTAGTCCAAATATCTCATATTACAGTGGAATTCTGGAGTGAAGAAGACTCATCTTCATGAGTTCAAATCTGGCTTCAGAAACTTTCTAGCTGTCTTAAGTGACTTGATCTTATGCAAGTCATTTAACCCTGTTTGCCTCAGTTTCCTCATCTGTAACATGAGTTGGAGAAGGAAATGGCAGACTACTTCATTATTTTAGCCCAGAAAACCTTAAATGGGGTCACAAAGAGCCAGACATGACTGAAAAAAGACTGAACAACAATGTCTTCAACGATGGAGCAGAGTTGGCTCACATTCTCCCCATAGCAACTATTCATATACTTGAATATATTTTAAAACTGTATCTCATCCTTCTCTTCTTCAGATTAAATAATCCCAACAGTTTTAATCTTTTTCTGATGGGTTCCACTTTTATATTTTTTCATCACTTTTCAGACCTTCTACAGTCTCATGATGTCTCTCTTTCAAATGTGGGCAGCAAAGCTAGGTATAGTAATCCAGTAAATAGAATGCAATAGGGTCATTTCTTAATTTCTACATAAAATGCATGACCTTTTGATAGATCCTATATATTTCTAACCATATGTCAGTACATGATACATCTCTCAGCCCAGACACACACCAATACAGAGGCCTCCCCTATTTATCAGACCCATATTGAAAATGGACATTCTATCATTGCATTTGCCATCCTTCCTTCTTCTCTCCAGAGATACTATCACCTTAATGTATTGGCCCAGGTCAAAGAATACAGAGAAGAATAAGGACACCCAAGGCTGTAGGACATAACAAAGATGTTCTCATCATGTGTCAGTGTTACTGGGGACAGGCTGATAGAAAAACAAGTGTTACACACACACACACACACACACACACAAACACCTAGATTATTGTATTTTCCTTTTTTCATCTGGTTGTTGTGGGCTTATAGAAATCTTGATGAACATATTACTACTCTTTAATAGAGTTAATAAAAATATTAAATTATTTCAGATTTGGGATTATTCCTGTGAAATAGAAGTTAATAGATCCATCCATTTTGACATAGTCCTAGCATTGTCATATTAATTATTATGCTTTAATATTTCCTTGACTACATTAGTAAACAGTTTTCATGAGTTGTGGTGACCATGGCAGGAAAAACATCATTGCCCGCTGCCTCGTTTCCAAGCTAGTGATGAGTCTTTCTGTACTTAGCCAGCCTGGTCCTTAGATGAAAGACAGTCGATCATGGTAAGATCCTAGAATCATAGATTTAGGGATTGAAGGCACTTGAGAGGACATAAAGTCCAACCTCCATGTTTTAGAAGTGAAGCTACAGAGGCCCAGAAAGTATAAAGGGGTCAGGAAAATCTGAGTTCAAATCCTGCCTCATTCACTTGCTGAGTGACTCTGAGTAAGTTACAACTTTTCTCAATCTAAGTTTCCTCCTTTATAAAAGAGTGATAAATAATAGCACTTTCCTCACAGATAAGTTGTGTGAAGTGCTCTGCAAACCTTAGAGCACTATGGAAATGGGAGCTATTGTCTAAGTTCACACAGCTGATGGAGGCAAGTTTTGAACTCAGATCCTATGGCTTCCCTTGTGCTACTTAATTAGAACTTACCTGGCATACATTTTGAGAATCTGGAGTTACTTCCATGTAATTGTGAGGCATAAGTGTAGGATAATAGTGGAAGGAAACTAAGTATGTGCTTACATAGTTTATCATCTGATGGATGGGGCGCGTGAAGAGTGGAAATTACCAATAAGTTACTCATTAGACCTATTAATCAGGCAATGTGGTATGTTGGAAGGAAGACCAGACGTGGTGGTCTAAATCTGGGTCTTGCCGTTAGACTACCAGTGCAACCTAGAGGAAATTAACTTCCATTGTCTGGGCCTCAGTTTTCTGAGCCGCAAAGTGAAAGGGTTGAATTAAATTATCACTAAGGTCCCTTCTAACACTGACTCTGATTCTGTGTTCCTCCTGTGGCCCTCAAGCCCCAAGAATTCTGCTGAGAACAGTTACATAAATGATGCTCAACAAAGTTTCTTTTTCAAAAGAGCTTTTATCCTCCCAAGTGGCCTGGTTGATTTGGATAATTTAAAATTACAGCATTATCCTAAACCAAGATTTAAAAACAAAAACAAATACTTTCTTCCTTTCTTGACTAGAGGATACGAACTCTTTTGTTCCCAGCACTTAGCACAGTGCCTGGCATATAGTGATTAATAAATGCTTTTCACTCATATTTTCCCTCCTTATCTTTCTTTCTTTCTTCCTTCCATCCTTCTTTCTTCCTTCCTTCCTTCCTTCCTTCCTTCCTTCCTTCCTTCCTTCCTTCCTTCCTTCCTTCCTTCCTTCCTTCCTTCCTTCCTTCCTTTCTTTCTTTCTTCCTTCCTTCCTTCCTTCCTTCCTTCCTTCCTTCCTTCCTTCCTTCCTTCCTTCCTTCCTTCCTCTCTTTTTTTTCTCTTTTTTCCTCTCTCTTTTTCTTTCACTTGGAAAGACATCCTACTTTTAAGAATCCTACTTTTAAGAAAAAGAATCCTACTTTTAAGAGGGGGCAAGCCTAGACATATAGGAAGTATTTATGGATATGATCAAAATGGGAGTCAGGGAATAGATACCAAATCCAAAGTCCCTTTGGAATCATCACAACATTTTGCCTCCTGAATACACTTTGAGGCAGATGTAGACAGTACAGTGAGCCAAGTAATGGGCATCAGATGTAGATGCAGAATCCTTTGAGATATTGTGATGCTATTTTCCAGGGGGAAAAGCTGCATTTTCTGACATATCTGAATCCATAGGCCATGTCTACACAAACTGCAAAGGGAGAGAAAAAGACTAAGATGCCACCTATGCTTTATAGATGTCTTAGAAGCTAAATCTAATTAATGGCCATTGAGTCTGACTGGCCAGCTGCCACCAAAATGATTATAAAAACAGCCAGAGAAGCCAAATGGAAACTGGCCTAGACAATTTAAAATTTTGTCCTATGGATGTGACCAGAAACAGAACAATCCAAATTATTTGTACTGTCAGGATCTGCCTTTTGCAACTAGCAGGCTTAGTTTACACAAATCACCCACTTACTGTCAAACAGGAATTTTCCTTAAGGATTTGTAGGCATGGATTTCTTAAAGAGGGGTCTGGTTTTTTAAAAAAAAATAACCTCAAACTAGAGGAAATTATTTTCTATGAAAAATAAGCTGTCAATTACATAATTATATATCATATTTAAGTTTCTGAATATAACAGTTGATATGAATGATTATATTAAGAAATTTGAATGTACCTGAGCAGCTATGTGTCTGGCCTGAGAAAATTTTTTTTTGTATTAAAAATTGAAAAAATTTTTTGTATTAAAAACATTTTTTGTATTAAACATTTTTTGTATTAAAAACATTTTTTTAAAACTTACTAGGTAGCTCTTACTAACATGCTCCAAAACTTGAGAAACATCTAGAGACACAAAAACCATGACCAGGACACTGAGGGGAATGATACTTAATGGCTTCAGGTCCAGCTTTTTTTAAAAAAATTAATTAATTTATTTTTTGTTTTCAACACTTACTTCCATAAATTTTAAATTTCTTAACTCTTTTCCTCCTCCTTCTTGAAGATGGCTGGCAATCTGATATAGGCTCTACGTATACATTCATATTAAACGTATTTTCACAATTGTGATGTTGTACAGAAGAATTATAAGGAATGGGGAAAACCATGAGAAAGAAAAACAAAACAAAACGACAACAAAAAAGAAAATAGTCTGCTTTGCTCTGCTTTCAGACTCCATAGTTCTTTCTCTGGATGTGGACAGCATTTTCCATCATGAGTCCTTTGGAAATGTTTTAGGTCCTTGAATTGCTGAGAAGGGCTAAGTCTATCAAAATCAGTCATTGCAGACTATGGCTGTTACTGTGTACAATGTTCTCCTAATTCTGCTCACTTCATTCAGCATCAAAGCATACAAATCTTTCCAGTTTTTTTGAAGTCTACCTGTTCATCATTTCTTATAGCACAATAATAGTATTCTATTACATTCATATACCACAGCTTATTCAGCCATTCCACAACTAATGAGCATCCTTTCAATTTTCAGTTCTTGGCCACCATAAAGAGAGCTGCAAAAATATTTTTGTACCTGTGGGTCCTTTTCCCATTTGTATGACCGCTTTGGGATATAGCCCTAGATACAGCTGGGTAAAAGGGTATGCACATTTTTATAGCCCTTTGGGCATAGTTCCAAATTGCTCTCCAGAATGGTTGAATCAGCTCACAGCTCTACCAATGATGAATTAGTGTTCCAACTTTCCCACATCTTCTCCAACATTTATCATTTTCCTGTTTTGTCATGTTAGCCAATCTGATAGGTGTCATGTGGTACCACAGAGTTATTTTGATTTGCATCTCTCTCTAATCAATAGTGATTTAGAGCATTTTTCATATGACTATAGATAGCTTTAATTTCTTCCTCTGAAAACTGCCTGTTCATATCCATTGACTTTATCAATTGGGGAATGACTTGTGTTCTTGTAAATGTGATTCAGTTCTCTATACATTTTAGAAAAGAGACCTTTATCAGAGACATTAGTTTTAAAAATTCTTTCCTAATTTTCTGCTTCCCTTCTAATCTTGGTTGCATTGGCTTTGTTTGTATAAAAACTTTTCAATTTAATGTAATCAAAATTATCCATTTTGTGTTTCATAATGCTCTCTATCTCTTCTTT
Source organism: Phalanger gymnotis (assembly GCA_028646595.1). Lineage (NCBI taxonomy): Eukaryota > Metazoa > Chordata > Mammalia > Diprotodontia > Phalangeridae > Phalanger > Phalanger gymnotis. Next base: position 663,924,683 of record CM053622.1, read on the forward strand.
GGTCATAAATTCCTCCACTCTCCATAAACCTGACAGATAAAGTATTCCTTGCTCCTCTAATTTGTTTATTGTATCAGCTTTTATATCTAAATTGTGTACCCATTTGGACTTTATTTTGGTATATGGTGTTAGATGTTGGTCTATGCCCAGTTTCTGCCGTACTATTTTTCAGTTTTCCCAGCAGTTTTTCTCAGATAGTGAGTTCTTTTTCCAGAAGCTGGGCTCTTTGCGTTTATCGAAGAGTAGATTGCTATAAACATCGACTACTGTGTCTTGTGTACATAGACTATTCCACTGATCTACCCCAAGCTTCTTCCCAAAGAGGAGCAATCTACTCTTGCAATAACGCACTACAAAGCCAACCACCTGCCTCCTCTACTAGGCAGATAAACTCTGTCTAGAACCCTGAGAGAATAAAAGTGCCATCATTGATCAATGAATTTATGTGCGAGGAAATGAAATATTTTCTTCTATTGTAAAGGGAAAAAAAATAAGTAAAAAAAGTTATAGCATCATTCCTCAATTCTAGTGGCAAATGGTCTAGTTGGAGAAGTAACTAGTTGAGTCACATGGCATATTAGAAAGAACCTTGGGTTGGAATCCCAGCTCTGCCCCTTACAACTGGTGAGAACTTAAACAATTCACCTAGACTCTCTGTATCTTTATCTAGAAAATGACAACATTGGACCTCCAGGTCCCTTCCAGCTCTAGAGCTATAATATCTACAAAGATAAATATAAATGCTAAATGCTTGGATGATAGAGAAAATAAATGCTCCAGTTCAAAGCACTGGGCCATGACTATGGGCTGGGACTGTCAGGGAAGACTTTATGCAAAAGCCTTCTTTAAAAGGAGCCTTGGAGGGAAGAGTGACTTGGATAAGGGGAAGAGAAGAAAATCTAGGTATAAGAAATGCAATATGAAAAGGCATAGAGATATGAATGTGTGTTGTGTTTTCAGACACAATGAGGAAACTAGTTCCACTCTATATAAGTGGAGCTGAATTAATTTACTTTGTATTTAAATAGATGTTTTAGAGCAGTGGCATCAAAGTCAAATAGAATCAGGGCCTCTAATCCATACTTAAGATTCCCTGCTGGCCACATATCTACAGTTTAAAAATGTAATGTTATCTGTGTTTCATTTTATTTTTGTGTATTTTGTGAAATATTTCCCAATTACATTTTACTCTGGTTGGGTCAGCACTCAACTGCTGTGGGCTACATGTGGGTCATGTGTCTGACACCTCTGTTTTAGAGAAACTATTTAAGAAAAAAAATTCTGAAAACTGCATTTTAATGAACTCCTTAGTAAACTCAAAAATCAACTTTTCCCAAGACTTTTTTCTGTGTTTGTTCAAATCTACCTATATATTATCTAAGAAATGAACATTAACCAAATTTTTTTGATTTTGCATGAACAAAATATTTTCATTCTTTAGAAATTTCTGGTAAAAATATGGCAAAATAGACATACCGCATATGCATAGACTTTTCCAAATGTAATAAAATATACTGCTGCTCTTAAAGTAATAGTCATAATTATGGAGTCTTCTACCTTTTCTTGGTCGTTGGTGATTCTTTGAATATAATTTAAATAAGATGTCATGAACAGAAATTTGTTTTTCCCACTCTTACTAGTCCTTCTGGCAGAGCCCTGACTCTCCAGGTAACAAACAGATAGAGGAAATAGATTCTTGCCAATTTGAAAAGGAAATCAATGAAGATAATGTCTTCTTAGTAGAATGTAATTTCCTTGAGGGCAGAGACATTTACAATTTGTCTTTGTATCCACCTAAGCAAAGAGAAGGCACTCAGTCATAGGCTCATAGACTTAAAGCTGGGAAGGTTCACCAAGTCCAATCTACTCATTGCACAGATGAAGAAAGAGACACACAAGTCGTAAATATCTAATTTGAACTTAGGTCTTGCGGACTCCAGCCACAGCTCTTTATCCACTATACCCTGCTTTTTGAATTAGATTGTATATTAGAAATTCCAGGTACTATGAAAAGACTCAAAGGAAGAAAACTGATGCCCAGCCTCTCTCTACTTTCCCCCCTAAGAAAACCAGAAAACAACAAAAACCCACCTTTCTCAAGTTGGGAATATTTTTACAGGCAAACTACTGACTTCCTCAATGCTATTGAATGGAGATTAAGCATACAGCACCTATTTCCCTCCGGCTAAATTTTTACCTATCTTTACAGATGATATGTCTATATTCGACATAAATATCAACTGATTTTTTTATTTGCTTAATTTTAAAATATTTTTATTTGCTTAATTCATTTTTAGTAAAGTTTGGGTTGAAAAACTCACCTAATGAGTGAAGGCTGGCAGGATTTTTTGTTTTTTCTTAACCTTACTTATAATGAAATTTCTGGACTTCACTGCAGACAAGGTCAAGTAAAAATGGACTGTTTTAGTCGATATGCTCCAGTTCTCTGTGTATTTATGTGTGTATATATGTATGTATGTGTGTGTGTGTGTGTGCGTATTTACCGTATTTGCACTTTGTTTTAGGGTTGTGCACAAAAATCTGTCTTCGAGACATTGTAAAATTAAGGATGATGTGTATTTGTTTTTCCCTGCATGAGTAAGGGATCTATAATCTTAAACTTGGAAATAAAATGATAAGAGAGCTTTATATATAAATAATTTTAATGGTAAATAATGTGGAAGAGAGGGAAAACTGACCTGAGGAAGCATTCTCAGATTTCCTATTAGATTTGCTAAGTCAACAGGCCAAGTCAACTGAACAGGCATTTATTAAATGATTACTCTGCTAGGTACCATACTAAGCACTGAGTATACAAAGAAAGGACAAAAAAATCCCTACCCTCAAGGAGCTTAGAATCTAATGGGGAAAACAACATGTAAATAACTAGGCACATATAAGATATATACAGAGTAGATGGGAGGTAATATGGGAGAGAAAGACATAAGCAGGTTTGAATAATCTCACAATAAACATTTCTAATTTTTAAAATAGCATTCTTACATGAGTTTAGAAATGCACAGTTTGAGTTGATAATTGTACTTGAATACAACATAAAAACCAAAAAACCTTATTGATTTTTTTCCTAACTTTTAAGAACTCATGTTTTAGCAGCCCCTACTCATAACATTTAAACAGCTAAGTAGCTCAGAAAGGCAACAATAAACATTTTTGAAAGTTATATAAGTTCAAATTTTATTTTTAGAATAAAAGGAAGAAGTCATCATTAATGTTCTCCCTGCCTTTTGACCCTCTCTACTGCACAACCAACTTTAACTTATTAGGCAATGCCTTTCTTTAAGAAAATTTGATGTATGCAAATCAGAATTTAGAAGACAGATAGACTAGGAATATTTATTTATTTTTCAAAAAAAAATCTTCCCCCTAAGAAAATTCTGATGAATCCTTTTTGTGAATGATGAATTTCCTTCAACCACTTAAAATTCTCAGTTTACAGAAAAATAAATTTTAGCACAACTTTTTAGGAACATAGATCTACTGTATAAACCAATGGAGAAATGTCAGCTTTCTCTGTGGAGAGTTGTAACCTCAGCAGAGCCCAGATTGGAGGGATGGGGTGGGGGTGGGGAATGGACCCAGTCCCAAATTGCCTACCAGTTGCATGGCACTTATTTCTTTCAATAGATTCGAATCACAACAAAGTGTCCACCTCACTTGGGGTCACTTTATTCCTCCCAGCCTCAGAGAGCCAGCTAACACTTTCTTCAAGGAATGAGAATAATGGACTGGATTATTATCTGGCCACACTTCAGGGTGCCAAACCACAAGAGTGAGGCAGCTCATCCTTCCAGCTTGGTCCCTTGATAGATACCTTAGAATCTTTTCTCAACTCTATTCCTTTCATCCTTCCTCATGTCAAACAGGAAAAGCTCACAGAAGTTGTCCATAAGTCACTGCTCATCCTTGACCACATTCCCCAATCTGATTCTGCCTTCACAGATGGAACAAGGCTTTTCCTTCATGGCTCCTTGAGGCCAAATCAGAACAAAACAAGAACTTGGACAAGCAGTCTTGTTTTCCTGTCTAAACTAGCTTCCTGCAAGAGTAGCTTTGAACCATCAATGGGCCGTCAGCAATCGTTACCTCTTCAAGTGTTTGGGGATTTATTTTTTGCTTAAAGTGGCAGTGATTTTCCTAAGAGTTGGGAGGGAGGGGAGGGATAAGTCTTGGCTTACATTGATCTTTTAGGGTAATTGTTGCCATTCTTATCAAGTAGGTAAGTTTCCATGAAGCTGGTTTAGAAGTGAAAACTGTGGTACTAACCTCAAAGCTTCTGTTTTCTTGCAGGCTTACCAGAAAGATCTAGCCTAAGCTAAAAAAAAAACCAAGCCAGAATTGGGGCATCAACATAGCAGGTGAACAAAGCATTTTTTAAAAAGCCCAGGTCCACGTCAGTCTGGAATTCATTGATTAATTAATTAAGTAATAATGCACGTGTGTGAATTTATTTCATAGTGGAATAATTTTATCCTTGGGAATTTGCAATTGCATACTCCCGGCTCACATTTCTCAAATGAATTGGGGAGAAGGAGAGATGAATCTTTATATTGTTTACTGGTGCTCTTTAGAGGACCTTAATGCACAACAGGTGAATTCAGCCTACCTTAAGCACAGTAGGTCAACTCAGCACGAGGCTTACATATTCTGCAGTGGTTAAGCAAGCACAGCTTCATGGAGAGGCTGTTCTGAGCATTCATCTTAGTAAGAATGGCATTGTTTTAATTCTTTAGTTTGCTTTTCTGTGTGTACCTACTATAAGATACTGCTGTTCACAAAAAAAAAATCAACCTTTGATTTACTTTTGTGAAGACCTTTTTACATCAACTCCATTTTAAAAAAAGTAATTATTATGCTTTGAACCAAATCTGAAAGTGGGGTGAGATTTAAAAAAAAAATTAAATGCTAAGTGATAATTGCCTCAGACTGAAAAGTTAAAGTTATGGATGGAAAACAACTGGGCTTCTTGTAATACACAAGATAACTAATTAATGCACTTTATTTTAATTTTTAAAAGGCACAAGAAATCTTCTGTTAATAAAACCGTTTAACTTGCACTACACTGTTGGGATCTGTTGTTGGATTGGTCATGTACAGTTTTGTAAATCAGTCTTGTAACTGCTTAGTCATAAACTAACTAGCTGTCTATTGGGGCTTGTGGAGATTTTATTTGTGATACGTGTAACAACAAATAAATCTGGCTTGGTAAAACAGCTGTGAATTTCTTGGATCCGAGTGGGCTCAGTTTAGTTTCTTGAGGGGAGTTCAGAGCTTTGTCTTTTAAAACTTGTTGAAAGCTAATTCAACTGCAGATCTTTAGAACCCAGAGCCTGTCTCTCAGGGCTTGGATTTCAAAAATCAGATGCTCAGGGAATCTTCTAAAACTTCCATCTATTAGGTGATTGCAAGACCCCAATTCCCTCATGCACTTAGTTTTATGTAATTTAAGCAATTTAAAAAGTTCAGAATCTTAGTCGGCAGCCAGGGATGGGATGAGAAGAGCCAAGAAGGTAAGTCCGCATAGGCAATCAATATGTCAAACAACAAGTCAATGATATATGAAATACATGAACATCTTCAGCTAAATTTTAAGAAAATAGGAATATTTCAAATGTGGAGGCATGTTTATGCTTTCAGCATCAGGATGGCTTCCTTTTGTTTGTTTCTAAACAAAGATTTAAAGAATAAGAACATTTTTAGTGTCATCTCAAAATACAAAACATGCACGAGAGACTGGGATGAAAATGTTTTTGATACAAAGGGTGATGAGATGTTGGCAACAGAAGAGCCCCAATGGACCCCAATGGACTTCCCAGGTCTGCATGAGACTACCTAGGGGAGAGATACACACTCTTTTCTGTACTCACTCCTTAGGGACAGGTTTGGGGCATCATCAAAAGCAGGAAAAAAGAGAAGACATTGCTGTAAAATTTTTTTTACTAACCTAAGAATCCCCCCCTATGTTCCTTCTCCAACATGACCCATGAGGGAGGTATGAAATTAAATCTCTCTCTCTCTCTCTCTCTCTCTCTTTCTCTCTCTCTCACCCTCCACCCAATACACACACACACACACACACACACACACACGCATAGGGTAGAGAAAGAGAGACACAGAGAGAGAAACAGAGAAAGAAGAGGGTAAAGGTTGAAAAAACCCAGACATGGAGTTCTGACCTAAGATGTGAATACATGGTAACAATTAAGATCTGTGAGTTAGAATCATGATACCTTAGATTTAGAAGGAACCTGAAAAATCATTTTATCCGGCTCCTAACCTGAACTACAAATTCACTCTACGATGTCCCTGACAATCAATTGAGAGCTCAGCCACTGTATGAGGAAGCCTTCTAGTAACAGAGAACTCACTACCTTATGAGGAAGCGCACTCCTGTTTTGGACAGATGTAATTGTTGGGAAGTTTTTCTTCGCACTGAGCTGGAATCTATAGTTCTGTCACAGCCATGGTGGTGATCATAGTAATAGTAATGCTGGTAGTAGTAGTAGTAATCATAATAGTCAAGGTGACAGAGCATTTATTAAGCATTTGCTGCATTCTAGGCACTATGCTAAGCACTGGCTATATATACAAAGAAAAGCAAAAAATAAAAAGCAGTTTCTGCCATCAGGAAGCTCACAGTCTAATGGGGAAGACCCTATACAAACAAATATATACAAACATGATTAAAATAATATATACTTATTGCTTTATGCACAGCAATAACACTGAAATTAATAGTGTAAGAATTTCTCTCTTCATTTTACAGAAAAGAAAAAAATGAGGCTTAGACAGATAGAATAACTTGCCTATGGCCACACAGCTATATTGGAACCATTGGAACTAGGATTAGAATTTAGGTCTCCTGATGACTTATCCAGCATTCTTTGAATTACATTTACAAATTTTCATTGTGAAACTTCAGATGGGAGCACTCTACCTGCTCTCCTCCCCCTAAAAGAAATCTGGGCTCCCTAACTTTATACATGGGGACAGGAGAACACTGGAAATATGAAAGAGTCCTCTCAAGTTCAGGGCTCAGAGTGATGAATTCTTCTTAAGAGCGGTCCTGAACAAAGGTTTGCCTGCTTAGGCTCCTGGGCCTTTTTCTTTTCTCTTTTCTATCAACAAGCTTTTATTTTTGTTTATATCCACTTCCTTGCCCCTTCCTTGCAACTTAAAAAAAATAAAAACAAAGCCCAGGAAACAAACATGGATGGCCCCAGAACAAATCCCTGCATCAACTATGTCTCAAAAATATGGACGTTTCATTCTGCACCCTGAACCTGGCCATTCTATTGAAGATGAGCTCTCCTCAATGATAATGTGGTAAGTACACACACGTTTGTCATAGCAAGAGCCCCACATCCCTCTACTATCTCCCTATATATATTACTCATGCAAGGTATGAAATTTTCTATCGTGTTCAGCCCTTTGAAAAGGCCTGAATCTGCCTCATCCTGGATACTTGTTGTTCCATAAATATCTCATAGATGACGATGATCATGGCTAGTTCATAATCTTGGTTTGACCTTTAAAATGGGTGAACAAATGTTGAAGATTGAGGGAAGGAAAGGGGAAAGGCTGGAATGTTGGAGAAAAAGAGGTCAAACAGAAAGGTGAGTGGATAGACATAAAGACACATTTCATTTCCTGGAGAAAAGCTTAGGCAATCATACCAGAGATGGTAGCACATAAAAATTGGGGGAAATTGGGAGAAATTCCTGGGCCTAGCTAGGAGCAGCAGAAATTTAAGCCATCCGCTATAGAATGGCAGTGGCAAAATGATAGAGAAATCCTTAGCCAGGGTCACAAGGTCAGGCTTGGAGCTTCAAGAACTAGATCTGAAAAGCAACAAGGCACAGAGCCAGAAGGTGGGAGACCAAACCCAAACATTTCCCTTTACTGTCACTGCGAGGCAAATGGACAACTCAAGTTGTTTCCTCTTTTTAAAAATAGTTCATATTTTGCCAAGGAGATATAATCAATGAATGCCATGACCAAAGCTAGCTGCTAGGGCAGCTAGGTGACCCAGTGGATAGAGCACTGGGCTTAGAATCAGGAAGATTCATGCTCATGAGTTCAAATCTAGCCTCTGACACTTGCTAGCTGTGTGACCCTGGGTAAATCACTTTACCCTATTTGCCTCAGTTTCCACATCTGTAAAATGAGTTGGAAAATGTAAAATGAGAGGAAATGGCCAACCACTCTAGTATCTTTGCCAAAAAAACCCAAAACCCAAATGGGGTCACAAAGAAGCTGAACAATAACTAATCAAAATATTAATAAGTGCCTGGAATAAGGAGAATTCTCAGTGTTCACACCTTACTTGGGGACCCTGAGAATGAAGGGCACAGCCACTATTCTGCCCCTATTTAAAATAATAACAGGTGACATTGAAACAAGCTTTGTGGGGATTGCAAAGTGCTTTATACAAGTGATCTCCTATGAACCTCCCAGTGATCTAATAATGTAAGATCCATGAGGATGGGACTGTCTTTTTTTTGTTGTTGTTGTCTTGGTATCTCCATTACTTAACAGAATCTCTGGCTCATAGTAGATGCTTCATAAACACCTTAAATGAATAAATAAATCTTGCGAGGTAGGGACTGTATTGCTATCCCCATTTTGCAAATGAGAAAACTGAGTTTTCTGAAATTAGGGCCACGCAGCTATTAAAGTGACAGAGTGACTCAAACATCTCCTGACTCCAAGCCCATTACATTACACTGCCAGTCATCACTAAGGCTCCATGGTGAGTATGTTTGAAAGATGGAGTCAGTATCCTTGTAAATACTAGAGGGAAAACTAGGTCCACCAGAGCCCACCTGAGTTCAATAGTTGTAAATTTTAAAGTTAGCCATAATTTGGATAGCCTCGGTCTTTGTAGGTACTTACAGAAAGTTCAGCTGCCATTGTAGCATTTCCAATTAAGTATCAAGGAAGAGACTAAGAGTCACTGAGGACAGAGAAGAGATAAATATTTCTGGCTTTATATAAGATTACATTGGAAATTAATGACCAAGAAAACAAGTCAAAAGGGAGGAGGGGGATTTTACTTGAGTACTTCACCTGGTGGGGGGGGAGAGGAGAACAATTAAATAACTAATAAAGGTAAAACCAAGCTTGAGAAAGAGATGAATAAATTAAGCAAAACTCCAAAACTGGGGAAAGGGAGGATACACAACAAGAAGGTAGTGAGGGAGACAGGAAGAGAGTCAGTGGGAATAGGACTGCTTTGAAATAGCTAAAATAACTGAAGAGACGTACTACTGTTTTTACAGAGTAAGAGGGGAAAAAAGCCTAATTTGGGAAATTAAAGACCATCGCACTTGACACTGATACCTTAGAAGGTACTAGAACAACTGATGAGGCAATTTTCAGTTACTGAAGAAAGGACAAGAGGCTACAAAATCCTACATGGCTTTGTGAATAGCCAGTTGTGCCAGACCACCTCAGTTTCCTCCTGTGATATAACAAACCATATGATCATTCCATTCAACTCAACAAACCTTTATTAAGTATCTACTCTATATGTCAGTCAATGTACCAAGTGCTGGGGACACAAAAACAAATATGAAACTATCCACGACCTTGAAGAACTTCTATTTTATTTGTGGTCTTTGAGCAAAGGGTACATGACCACAGGTCAAGTTTGCTGAAAAGGAGACTTTTAAAGGTGCGTGTTGGATTAGTTGACCATTGAGGTCGCTTCCAACTCTGAAATTCTGATTTTGAGATTCCTCTTCAATATGAGCGTGGCTCTCGTATAGCGGAGATGTCATTCTGTCATTGCCAATTTAAATCAATCTCTTCAGCTATTTCTGGGTAAAAATGAGACCTGACAGACCTTCTTTTACATTAGTGAGCCTACATTCCTAAATCAATGGCTGTTGTTCAATTGTTCACAACTCTTTCTGACACTATTTGGGGTTTCCTTGGCAAAGATACTGCAGTGGTTTGCCATTTCCTTCTCCAGCTCATTTTACAGATGAGGAACAAAGGCAGACAGGGTTAAGTAACTTGCCCAGGTTCACACAGTTAGTAAGTGTCTGAGGTCAAATTTGAACTCATGAAGATGAATCTTCCTGATTCCAAGTCCCACGCTCTATCCACTGCGCCACCTAGCTGCCCACCTGCTATGTAATTACTGTACTACTGTGTAAATTTGTACAATGTTTTCTTCTTTTGTGCAATTTTTGAACTTTTAAGTACTATGTACATTTTAGAAGGAAGATGTTATATTCAATAGTTGATATGAATAGAATAACAAAAACATTTTCTACACCTAGGAATAGAAGCAGTCATTTTTGGTAAAGGATATGGTTTGGCTGAAATTCAGCTGGGAAATTCTCTTCAGAATTTTTGTAGGCAGAAGTGTGTACATTTAGTCTTACACATAGAGCATCCCTTCTAAAATCCATCTGAGCCAAAGTACAATAACATATGCCCACTATATGTGGTTGCACATGCAACTGTACACATTTCTGAGATCGCCTCTCTCCTGTAGAATGTTATATAGCAACAAAGGCCTTTGTGATTTTTATCATTTTATATTGGTCTAAATCTATCCTTCACAAATTTCTTTACTTCTTCTAGTCAAATAACACTTTTTTAAATAGCTACTTAAAGTTTCACAAGGGGGTTAAATTTTTTATCTCCTCCCAGAATACAACAGAATGATCAGTACACATTAGGTATTTAATAAATATTAAATGAGCAAATTAATATGAATGGATGGATGGGCACTCTGCTAGATGTTGGGGGTCAGGGAGGATACAAAAGAAATAGAACTGGATAGGATATTCAGAATGGCACCCATATACAACATAATTAGAATGCAGTATAAAATATAATAAAAGAGGTGGAAAGTATAATGTATACTCAGCAATGTAAGAAATCCTAACTTGGATTTGGATGGCCAAGCTACTCTTCCATAATGGCTCTTCATCCATTTCTGTGGACTGTAAGCTGGTCTGGAGTGGTAGCCATAAGTAGTGAGACCCTGAGACATCGAGATGATGACTACATTAGAAGTTGACTGTTTGGTCAGCTATGTCCACATTACAAGACCTACCACAGCCTTAAGCTTACTGGTTCTCTCTCAATTAGTACCCACAAGACAAGGAGAGTTTCTGTTTCTGTATCAGTAGATTCTACTTTTTAGCATTTTCCAGGATAGCAGACAAGATTAAAAAAAAAATCAAACCACAATGCTTTATCGATTACCTATTACTTTCTAGATACCGTGCTAAGCTTTGTGGAAGATACAAAGAAATATAGGACATATTTCTTGACTTCTTGGAGCTTACAATCTAGTTAAGATAACTGTGCAGATAATAGCTCACATTTATATCACACTCAAGTTTACAAAATGTGTTATATACCTTATCTAATTTAATTCCGAAGAAAAATTAGCCAACAATAAAAATTCATATGTATTGTGACCAAAGAAAGGTACAATCAGTATGTACTGTAAGAGTTTAGAGGATAGATAGATTCTTTTATGTCAAGGAAGGCTTCTAACAGAGAGGACAATTGAATCCGAAAAAGGAAGAGGAAGATACAGCAGCCATCACTTGTATGCACGTCTGTCACTATCCATTAGGTATTTCCATTTATTCTTCTTGGTTTAGGCTACAGTATGTGCTCTGATTACACACACAGTAGGCCACCCAGGCAATCACATTTTTGCCCATATATCTCCCATATCCAGGTGCCATACAACTTGAGATTTCACCATTAGTAATTCATTCCTTGGGTACATATTCTTACAGTTTTTTTTTTTAAATTAAAATGTTCCCAAGCTGTGGTGGATATAGCTCTAGGACTAGAGTCAGGAAAGACCTGAGTTCAAATCTGGTCTTGGACATTTAATAGCTATGTGACTCTGGGCAAGTCTCTTAAACTTTGTCTGCCTCAGTTTCCTCAAATGGAGATGACAATAGTTTCTACCTCCAGGAGTTATTGTAAGGACCAAATAAGATAATATTTGTGAGGCACTCAGAACAGTGCTTGGCATCTTCCTTCCTCCCTCCCTTCCCTCATTCCTCCCTTCTGTGAGAAACATGATTTTGGGGATCACTGGGCTTCCTAGGCCTGAGGAAGAACCCCATGATAATCCCTAAGGAAGGCTGTGCAGACCGCAGGACTCCCAGAGGAAGGCCAAATGGTAGCCACCTTAATCTGTGGGGATCACAGGGCTTCTGT
>CM053622.1:663937007-663965363 GCA_028646595.1 Phalanger gymnotis
GGCTTTTGTTTATTTTGTTTACTTTGAGTGAAAGGCACTTCGGGAGTTTTGGCTTTTGTTTACCTTGAAAGTACTTTCAGCTGTTAAGTGCTAAGCCCCAGGCCCAAAGCCCTATCAGGTGTAAAACCGGTGTGGGTGTAGATTAATGACTTAAGAGGCGCCAACTTGGGAACCAATGGTCTCTGGTCTCTGGTTTTTGAGGCGGGGCTTGAGAACACCTGAGGCTTGGCTGTGAGCAGAGGCGAGAAACTACAGCTGAAGCCAAAGCAGAGCCTACCCTATGTGTGGACCCAAGAATTCGAGCGAGGACTTGAGGCCAGTGAATATGATTTATGCCATCTTATTTTTCTGTGGCCTCCTGGTTACTCTTGTGAGGCGGGCCTACTGGGCCTGGAGGCTTGTGATCACAATATTAGAATGGGGAGGCTGATTCGTGAATCTGTCACAGTGGGCCCTAAATAAATGTTTTGATGCCTTCTTCTTAGAGAATCTCTCATACCTTGAGATTTCGAACCATTCAAATACATATATGATCCTTTTTGAGATCATAAATTCAGCCTTCCTACTACAGCTTCCTAGGGTCAGACCCTAAGGAGGACACAAGTGATGGCCCCTTAGAACAGTGGTAAGATCACAAGGCTCCTGAGACAGGGCCAGAAGACTCAAGTGATGTCCCCTTAAGAAGGCTGTGCAGACCACAGGGTTCCCCAGGGGAATCCCGAGTGGTAGCCCTCTTAACATCTCAGTGGGGATCACAGGACTCCCCAAGGCAGGGTCAGGAAGTTAGCCTGAGATGTGCTTCCATAGCTCATTGCTTTCCTGGTAGCATAACCTTAGGAAGATCCATGTTATTGGCCCATTCTCACTCAAAGAACTTAGGATCAGAGTGGGCAGAGCAAGGCATTTATTACACTCCTCGAGAGAGCAGGGTGTAGTGCTCACTAGGAACACTCACACTGATATAGCTGCAGGAGTGGGGGGGTAACCATCATCTCCACTCCTGCTTGAGTTATGGTTAGTTTACATTCTTTACTTTTTACATAGTTTTCCTAGGTTATACAGTTTATACAGGTAGGAGAATAAGTCTAGAGAAGCAGAAGTGAAGTTAATTAGATCTTCCTTGTCTGAGTTTAGGATTAATCTACATTCTTTATTTCCCCTTCCTTCCCTCTTTAACATATGCAAATTATGCAAATCAGCAGACCTGGACCCTTGACCAAGACCAGACACTTGATAAGCTTGAACTGGTTCAACCAGTTTGGCCTCTCTAGTACCCCTGACATCAGGATAGCCATTGACTTGACAAATAGGTGTTAACTCAGCTATATGGATAGCTTCTGTGGGAGCAAAATCAGATACCATACTACCTTTTCTTATAGTTCCTTCTTTCCTGTTTCCCTTCCCTCCTTCCTCTCTTCCTTCCTTCCTCCCTTCCCCCCTTCCCCTCTTCCTTCCTTCATCCCTTCCTCCCTCCCTCCCTTCCTTCTTTCCATCCTTCCTTCCTTCCTTCCTTCCTTCCTTCCTTCCTTCCTTCCTTCCTTCCTTCGAGGAGTAACCTAAGATATTGGTGACTGATCACATCTTTCCATCCTGACAACCTTTAACAGTCTCCACTGTGAGGAGGAAGATTATGGTGGAGATGAGAGCAGTGTCTTTTTCTTTAGAGCTGAAACCAAAGTATAGAACTAGGAAGCAGAGAGTTTTCTTCTTCGCATTTCCTAAGGCAGCAGCAGCCGCCATTGATAATGCCAGCATTTAGGAGGTACCAGAAAGTAGGAAAGGTTTATGCGTGATTGTAGAGGCAAATACCAGCCATTATTTGGGGTAGAATAAGTTTGTAGGGAAAGAGCATTTGGTCTGAGATAGAGGAGAAATGGGTGTCATGCAAGGGACCAACTATCAGGCAGTCACAGTATCCATATTGGGAGTCTTGGACATTCTCCCTTGTGTCACCTTTGGTAGGCATTCATGGGTATTGGTGCCAGTTGAGGCCATGCTTCATGTTGCCTATAAGGCAGGTGGGCCAGCAAGGGAGACAGTCAGGGAGCAAGCTACTATTGCTGATCTGAATTTTGCCAACTGACTTTGTTCTTTGGTCCAGTCTCTGCAACCAGATGCCAAGCTGCTGGTGCTTGGCATTCAAAACCTGGACAGCTTTACAGAGAGTTCCTATCATGGCATTTCGGTAGGTTGTCTAAACGATACATAGCTTTATCAGGCATAAAGTCTCCTCTTGTTCCCCTCCATCCCATGGAAAACCACACGCCCTCATGATGCTTTCCTGGTTCCGTGCATGTGGTCCCTGCCTTCCTAGGCTGACTGTAAGGGGCTCTTGCCAGATCCCAAGTTATAACTTTGGAACTCTGTGACATTTACAATCAAGTCTTGGATTCTGTATTCAGTTTTGGTTTTTTCTTTCTTTCTTGTTAAATAATGGAGCGTGCTTAAACACATCTTTGTTCTTCCTAAGGCTTGGATTTGTTTAAATGAGACTTTTTAAGTGTTTGCACTGTTGCAAATTAATTCGCAATGTCTATCAGAAGATTGGAAACAAAAGTCTCATGTGATAAGTGAATAATTAATTCTTCTTTTCATTTATGAATCAAAACCTGGAGATGAATTTATCAAAAGAATATTTCAAAACAGCAACTCTTGGGGGGGTTTGTTTATGCACATTATAGTGTAGATTTTTGTATGTTTTTACCATTGCTTTACTAGACAATGAGAATATTTATTTATTCCAAAATTGTCTGGGTTTTTTTTTCTAGCACTAACTATGCATTAGATCCTACTAGATGCCATGTGAACCTGCCCTCGGGGAGCTTATAGTCTATCTGGGGAGAAAAGACATGAATACAAATGATTAATAATAAGAGCTGACATTTATACTGCTTTATATAGATTATCTCATTTTACCCTAATAACTACCCTCTTAAGTGTGTTATGGGTATTACTGTTCCCATTTAACAGATGAGGAAACTGAGAATCAGTCTAAGTAAATTGCCCACAGTCATGAAGACCAAAAGTAGATTTAAATCTAAGTAGGGGTATTCTGGTAAATGTTTAACAAATGGCTCTCCGGGGAGAAAATGTACACGGGACATAGTTTTAAATTTATCTGCATTAACATCCTCTCTATCATTTTCTTAAGTCTAGGCAATAAACAAAACCATAAATCAAAGCCCTGATTCAAAATGTTTGTCAACGTCTAAATTAGAAATGCTCACACTGAAAATTTAATGATCTGCTCAGCTCTCGGAAGCACAGTCTTGAATCCAGATCTTATAACTCCAAGCAGGTGGAATGGTCTCTGTCCCTTATACCATGTTGTTTCACTGTAATACAAGCTAGAACTTGAAAGTGCAACCAGAGGTTAAAAAAAAAAGTGCTATGGGGCTTGAGAGGAGGGAGAAATCATTTCTGGGCCTGGGAAAGTAATTCTCTCTATCGAACTCCAGGTTATATAGGGAGAGTAGGGCACTGGAGGAGGCCAGTGGGTAGAAACAGAAGGGGCCAAAGGACCTTGTTCCGTGTCTGGAGGATAACAGCGATGAGGGTGGCTCACGTTTTTAATTCAGTTCAATTCAGCAAGCGTTTACTGAGCCAGGCACACTTCCAGGAGCCAGGGATACAAAGAAAAAATAAAAACAAGTCCCTGCTGTCGCATTCTACTTGGGATGGGGCTGGTGGGAGGGGCGGTAAGCAGGAAACATGTACACAGATCTATATTTGCATGTGTGTGTGCGCGCGCGCATGTATATGTATATGTGTATGTAGGCATGTATGTATGTATACATACACACATTGTAAATACAAAGAAATTTCTTGGGGTGCTTACAACTTCAGAGATCTGGAAAAGCCTCCTGAAGTCTCTAAACTGTGCCTTGAAGGGAGCTGGGCATTCTAAGAAGCAGAGGGAGGGCAGCCTGGGGAGAGGGAGGGAGCAGCAAGGCAAAGGCAGGAGGATGTGCTGTAAGGGGAACAGCAGGAAGGTCAGTTTGGATAGACTATTTGGTGAGGGGGTCTTAAAGATTTGCATAATTGTCTCCATGGAGCTTCCCATAACCCTCTAGTATGGTCAGTCGGTTGATAGGCCAGCATTTAACAAGCTCTGACTATGGGCCAGTGTGAAGTGCTAAGGATATAAAGGCAAAAACAGGGGGAAGACAATATGTGAATAAATAAGTACATAAAAAATATGTACAGATTAGATGGAAGGTAACGTCAGGGGGAAGACTAACGACTGGCAAAGACCTCCTGCAGAAAGTGGAATTTGAGCTGGATCTGTTGTTGTTGTTGACTCTTTTTTCAGTTACATCTGACTCTTTGTGATCCGATTTGGGGTTTTCTTGGCAGAGATACTGGAGTGATTTGCCATTTCCTTCTCTAGCTCATTTTACAGATGAGGAAACTGAGGCAAACAGGGTTAAGTGACTTGTCCAGGATCACACATGTAGTAAGTATTCTGAGGCCACATTTGAACTCAGAAAGATGAGTCTTCTTGTCTCGAAGTCCAGAGCTCCATCCACTGGACCACCTAGCTGCTAGATACCTATGTCCAAAAAGGTTGCTTATGTAACTTGTCTAGTCACAGGCTAGTAATTGAGTGAGGATAACATTTAACCCAGGTCCTCCTGACTCAATATCAAGCACTCTAGCTACTAACTCAACCTGTATCCTAGCAAACATCATTTACAGGGTTATTCAGAGTCAACTGTCCCCGGGATTTGCATGAAACATATATTCTGATTTTTGTACTGAAAGTCTTTGTTTCCTGTTAGAAGAATTTCAGGAAGTAGTCCCTGGGTAGGGAGATACATTCTCGGGAAAGGTGACCTTCTCCTTGATCTGAAAGACCTCCCAATTCTACTCTGTGCATATCCTGTAGGTATAAGCTTTTGTATGTTGTCTTTTCCATTAGAATGTGAGCTGCTTGAAGGGAGGGACCGGTTTTTTGCTTTTCTTTGTATCTCTAGCTCTTAGCACAGTGCCTGGCACACAGAAAGTGTTTGATGACGATTTGTTGATTGATTGATTAAAATGCCTGAGGCTGGCCCTGAAAGTCACACTTTAGTTCTCTAATGGTTTCTGGGACAGCTGTAGTTACTACAATCACACATCCCAGAATTCTCAGCAATAATTCCAATTTCAAGAAAAGAAAATCTGTGTCCAAAGGCACGCAGCTTGTAAAGGACAGCGCTGAAACCTGAACCTAGGTCTTCTGACTTCAACCCCAACATTTCATTCCCTGAGATGATGTGATTTTGTGTGTGTGTGTGTGTGTGTGTGTGTGTGTGTGTGTGTGTCTATGAGAGATATGGAGGAATAGATACTGCTCTCATCTCCACCACCACCTTCACCCCCACCTCCCACCCCCAGAGGAAGTGGTTAAAGGCTGTCAGGAAAAAACAACTGTTAAGTCACTAATATTTTAGGTTACTCCTCCCAGGGAGGAAGGAAACAAGTATTTATTAATGGAGGGAAGGGAGAAGGGGGTGGGGAGAATGAAAGAAAAAGGGAGAGAGAGAGAGAGAGAGAGAAGGAGAGGAGAGGGTGGGGAGAAAAAAAGAGAGGAAGATCCGGGGAAAAGGAGAGGGGGGAGAAGAGAGAGACATATGGGGGGAGGGACAGAGAGGGAGAAGGAAGGAGTGGAGGAGGGGAGACAGAGAGAGAGAGAGAGAGAGAGAGAGAGAGAGAGAGAGAGAGAGAGAGAGAGAGAGAGATGTCCATATCTCCAATATAGTTTCCACACAGCTGACGGAACGACATTCATCAAGCTTAGGTCTGACTGCATCCCTTCTCTGCTCGGTAAACTCCAGTGGGTCCCTCTTACCTTTAAGATCAAATGCAGACTCTTCTGTTTGTCATTTCAAGCCCTTTACGACCAGACTACAACCCACCTTTCCAGTCTTATTATACATTATTCCCCTTCACTTGCTCCACAATTAAGCTGCATTTGCCTTTTGGTGGCTTTTTCTTCCCTCCTTCTGTCTTCATGCCTTTTCACAGGCCAGCCTCCACACCTAGAATGGGCCCCCTTCTCGTTGCCACCATTTAGAAGTCTCTCAGTGCTCTGCATCAGCCCAAAGCCCGACATGACACCTTTTCTGATCACCCTAGCTGCTAGTGCCCTCACTCCATTACTCTCGATTTTATTTTCTGTTGATGTTGTCTGTATTCATGTGCCTGCATGTAATCTTCTCCAACAGAGTACAAGGGAGCTTCCCTGTTTCCTGTTCGTCTAGGTCTCCCCAGCACTTGGCATGAGGACCTAGTGAAAGACATTAAAAGCATGTGAGAGAACAGGATGAGGCACACGCCGTCCCTGCCATCCTGAACACTACTGGACTTGTCCCAAAGATGCCTTCTGTGAGACTCCAGGAGATGAGCTTACACTGCAATACTCTTATCCAATGATGAAAGGCAGTCATTTTACCCAACTGTACTCTAATCCACAGAATGCCACCACATATAAGAGTAAGGGCAAGAGAGCAACTTGACCCTGGACTATATCTGTCCACACCCCTTTGGAGACTATGGAAGGACAAAAATAACAGCGATAATAATGATAATAATGATATTATTATATGTATACTATCCCATATTATGTATGATACATATATTTATAAAATATGTGATAGTATACATATAACATGATACATACATTATATAGTATATAATAGACATATAATATATTATACTATATGATATACATATATAACACATATATAGAGTGATATTTACATATAATACAGATATTATATCATATGTAATTATATTTATAGAATATATATAATTACATATTTGTTATTGTTGTTCATTTAACTCTTCATGACCGCATTTGTGGTTTTCTTGGTAAAGATACTGAAGGGGTTTACCATTTCTTTCTCCAGCTCATTTTACAGATGGGGAAACTGAGACAAACAGTGTTAAGCGACATGACCAAGGTCACACAGCTAGGAAGTGTCTGGGGCAAGATTTGAACTCAGGAAGATAAATCTTTCTGACTCCAGGAGCAGCACTCTATCCACTGCACCATGTAGCTGCCCCTAATTACATAGGAACATATGTTATATATAATTATAGATATTTTCATTATTCATTATCCTAAGCTGAGTGTAGATAGGGATTGGGTGCAGTGAAGAGAGCACTGGCCTAGAGTCAGGAAGACATCAGTTCAAATCCAGCCTCAGATACTTACGAGCTGTTTAACTCTGGGCAAGTTACTTAACCTCTCCTTGACTCAGTTTCCTCAACTGTAAAATGAAGATAATAAAAGCACCCACCTAGAAGGGTTGTTGTGAGGAACAAACGAGATAATATTTGTAAGAAGCACTTAGGACAGTGCCTAGCACACAGTAGGCACTATATAAATGCTCAGTTCCCTTCCTACCGATAGCAAAAGTGAATTTTTTCATCATTATATAGATATGCAAACTGATAGAATGGAAAGTATACTAGACTTAGAGGCAGAGAGCATGGGTTCTGATCCTGCGCCTGCTCCATATTAGCTATGTGTGACCTTGGGCAAATCACTTAACTTGTTTGAAATTCAACTTTCTCAGGGGCAGCCAGATGGCACAGTGAGTAGAACACTGGTCCTGGAGTCAGGAGGACCTGAGTTCAAATCCAGCCTCAGACACTCGACACATGTACTAGCCGTGTGACCTTGGGCAGATCACTTAACTTGTTTGAAATTCAGTTTTCTCAACCGTAAAATCAGGACAATAATAGTACATTAACTTCCAATGTGGTCATTGTATAGGAGGGTTAAATCATATAATGTATGTGAAAAGACTTGGTAACCACGATGGGCTTTATAAATGTATAAAATGCTATTATTATATAGTAAAAGGATGTACTTAAAACTTCCTTTTAAAATGCTACCCTAAGGGGCAAAGTCTTCTCTCTGCTCAACACATTGGACGCTCATCTCTCCCAGCAATAGCAGCTGCAAAGGTAAAGGCTTCTGTTGTTTAATCCTAGTTCTTACAATTAAGAGTTGTTAGTTGGCCAACTGTGTTTGAAAACCTCATTAAGACAAGTTGGAATATGGTCTGTTGTGTTTCTGAAAACACACAAGAATGCACGGGAGAATGGGGTGTTTAATCCTAGAGTCCAAGGGGAGCTGGTAGGCCAGGGTGGGCCAGAATATCCTTCTAGCCTTCACTAATGTACATTCCTACTCCCAGGGAAAGGCAAAACTGGAACAAGATCTGAGCAAAGCCTAACCCTCCTATTTGTTGTGGCTGTTTTCCCCTGCAGGGACTGCTTTGAATGTTTATTTTTATGGAACAGTGAGAGGTCACTGCCTCTCCCCATGCTGTATTCTGGAGTAGCGATACCATGGTTGAGTTAAATTAAGCATTATTCACACCCTTGCAGCTGTGGGCATGGAGGAAGGAGGGGGAAGATGCTCTCTAATGGGTGTCTCTATAAAGGACAGATGCTGGGGTGACCTACTGCGGTACTTGAGGACCCACTGGGCATGTACCATTAGAGAGTGTGAATGTGGGCTGATGTACCCACCCTCAGGAGCAATTCCTGAGTGAAACAATCTTAAGAGTCCCGATAAGGAATAAAAAGAGCTCTTTCAGAAGTCTCAGCCACCTGGCTAGTTGTGCTGACACATGCCATTGATGGGGTGCTTGTGCTTGGACCCTAATTCTAACATCACATTTCCCCTTAGCCTCTTCCTGCATGCCTGTGCCTGTGGCAGAATTCCAATTTCAGAACACATGTAGTTCTCAAACATATTCTTTCCCAGGCAGTCTCTCTAGCTAAAGGGCGGTGTGCCCCAAAATTATCTCTGCTTCTTCCTCAGTAAGCAGCCATGCCACATTATAGTTTGATTCCCAGGTGTTGATAACTGACCATATACTGAGTCTAACACGTATCCTAGATATAGTCAAATGTATATGCCCTTACATTAATCTTGACTAACAAGGCACTTGATGGAACCTTGTCAGTATCTCCAGCTAGCTCTGAACTCCTGGTGACTTAGTGACATTTCACAGGCAAAACCACACCTCCTCCTGGGCGCCCCCCACCGCCCCTGCCCCGTGGGCTATTTCCCAGTGAACTCTGGGTAAGGTACTTGTGCAGTAGATACAAAAAGTGCATGTTCCTTTAATAACTGACCAACCCCCTAATCACGCCCTGACCACTCCCTAATCCCACCCCAACACACCTGATTGACAGGTTTCATCCCTAAATCTTGTACTTAAACTTTCCCTGTAGCCCTGTATGGTTGCAGGTTCCCTAAGAACTCCTGCCTGCTTTACTTAAAGCATAGTAAATCTTTGCTTCCTTGACTTAAAGAATGCTTGGGTCTGCGAATTCATTCCAGGCAGCCTTGCCTTGGGAATTTTGGTTTGGGATTTCTACATCCCTGGGTTCATTTCTCCCTCTACACCGTAATCCTAGGTATTGGGTAGGCTGAGTTTGGTGGATCACTTGAGCTTGGGAGTTCTAAGTTCTAATAGGGCTAACACTGATTGGGGGTCCTCACTGTGCCCAGCACCAATACGATGAATTGGAATTTGGGCACTCATTCTGCTTTAGGAGGGATGAACCAGCCCTGGTCAGAAATGGAGAAGATTAAAGCTTCCATGCCATTCTGGAAAGGAGTCTGTCCCCTGAGGAGCTGCTGTACCCCTATCCTAGGCAAGATTGGAAGATCCATCTCAAAAAAAAAGTCTAACTCATTACACCCTACTCACACAACATCTCACGTCTCACTTTGTGCATTGTTCCCAGATTCAAGAGTTGGAGGAGATTTCTTAAAAACATTCCTCGAAGCTTCAGATTTAGAGCTATCAAGGGCTCTTAAAGGTCATTGACTCTAGCCCCCTCACTTTAAAGATAAGAAAACAAAGATTCATAGAGAAGTTATGAGAATTACCCAACGTGGAATGGATACTAAGTGGTAGATCATAAGTGAGCCAAAGTAGAGCCATAACTAGCAATTTTGGCACCCTAGGCAAGCTACATGAGAGACAGTCTCAATTCAACTTGGTAATGCATGACGTTAGAATAATGCAAGACATAATTAAGACAAATTCAGTTCAGTAGGAGGGGAAATTATCCACTAGAGTGGCTCAGTAATAGTAGGTGTTATCAATAATCCTGCTGATGGTTTGCTATTCTAACTAAATATGCTTGCACTCTGGGTGCCTAGCTCAGTTGTTTCTATGTTACTGAAGAAACCCATGTACGAAATTATGACAACTTCGAATTTTTTGGTGCCTTGGAACAAAGTCCCATTGTTCTCACTCCAGGTAGGGCTCTGGATCTAAGATTTATTTTCAGTGTGGTTTTCTTTCCACTATACCACCCTCTACAGTTTAATGCCAACACATTATAGTTTTGGGGGGCAGCTTGGTGATGCAGTGAAGAAAGTGCTAGCCCTGGAGTCAGGAAGACTCATCTTCCTGAGCTCAAATACAGTCTCAGACACTTACAAGCTGTGTGACCCTGGGCAAATCACTTAACGCTGTTTGCCTCAGTTTCCTCATCTGTAAAATGAGCTAGAGAAGCAAATGGCAAACCACTCCAGTATCTTTGCCAGGAAAATCCCAAACGGGGTCATAAAGACTCAGACACAACTGAAAAGACTCAACAACTACAAAGCTATAGGTTTTGGTTTAAACTTTTATTAACATGGCCTAATTTATTCCAGGGATGGCCTGTTTTGTGTTCTTCCTAAGTCCCTGGACAACTTTGCCTGGAAGAAAAACAGGATAATAGCTCAGGTTTAGGAAATACATATATGGAATATTTCATCACGTAGATGCTAAGAAATAAGCTCAAAACATCAAACATCAGTACCCGGCCCCACAGGCACAGCAGAGCTGAGGGCATGTATTAACCCAACCTGCTGACTAACAAGTTTCCAAGGGAGGCATTTAATCCAAATCCCAAATAGTTCCTCTCTGGCCATTTTCTGGGCATTTTTACACTGCAAAAATGGAATTTCCTCTATCTCAAAAGTTCTCATTATACCAGGGTTGCTGCTGTTCCTGTAAAGCAGATTTCAGGATGAAAAAATGGTCCTTCAAGGACTCTTTTCTGCAAAGTCATCCCTCCCCCAACCTTGTTACCACTGTTCTGATCATCTAATTAGGAGAAGTCTGGATTTTTTGTACATCTTTTGAGATACCTCAAAGCCCTTCTGAAATGCCAAATCATTTTACTCTCAGCTGTAAATTGAAAAAGAAAAAGAAGACTGTGATCCTAAACCCTTGTGCTAGAAAAATAAATAGCCAAAGAGTCTGTGAAGATTATCCTCTTGGGGAAGAAGAGTGGAAAGGAAAGAGAGATATTTTAAGTTTTGTAGCAGCTGGGTTGAGCAGTGCCTTTTTAATGACAGGTCAAGACAAGAGATGATTGCTAAATTTCATGACAATCTACAGACTTTAAGAAAAGCACAATTCCCAATTTTTTTTTATCAGTATAGCAGCCCCTCTGGGATTCTCAATCAATTTAAATTCATACTCACAGATTGAATCCCCAGAGGCTAGCGTGGGTGCTAGGGGTATCCTTGTGGGTCTTCATTCTCAACACTAATGGGTTTTCCCTTAACATTTGGCCAATAGACACAATTAGTTCTCAGCAAAAGCATATATTGAGATGACATAATGAGACATAATGTCAACTCTAGTAACAAATGACCAAAGAGTCGCAGAGGTTTTGCAGCCACTGTTAACTCCCAAAATACCAGAAAGCAAAGGTTAAAAGCAAAAAGCATTCTTTACTCGGTTGGGGGAGAGAAATTAGACACATATATCAGGGCCTCCTCTAGTAGGAAACCCAAGGCAGTGGAGCTAAACCTTGATATATTTGTGGCTAGACAAAGAATCAAATAATATAGTGTAGCAACAATGTAGCAAGGTTGTCTGGTGACGAAAAGTCCATTCATAGCAGGGCTTCATTTCTGGACCTATTGGTGCTTGCCCGAGCTCAGGGACCATCAGTTCTTTGAATTAGTTACAGCAGAATTCATCCAGAGGGTGAGCGCAAAGGATTGTTGTTATGCCAAGCTTGGGGCACAGCTTGCTTGCCGGGCCTTAGCTCTGAAAAACAGGGTGTCTAAAAAGAGGGGTGGTCTTGGATCCTGATAGTAGGTATAAAACATTCCCCCCACAAACCTGGGGTGTGCTATCTTACAAATAGTTTGTTCAGTCCAGCCCTGGAGCCAGGAAGACTTGAGTTCAGATACAGCCTCAATCCTTTACTAGCTGTGTGACTCTGGGCAAGTCAATTAACCCTGTCTGCCTCAGTTTCCTTATCTGTAAAATAAGCTGGAGAAGGAAATGGCAAACCACCTCAGTATCTTTGCCAAGAAAACCCCAAATGGGGTCAGGAAGAGTTGGACACCACTGAAACAACTAAACAACAACAATGCCCAGGAAGTATGGGCTCAAACATAGCATACAGTGGTAGTGGGGGTGTGTGTGTAGGACCCAGGTGTGGCAAAGGCGACTCACAGTTCCTGGTTTTGCAGGATCTGGAAGCCCTTTCTCTCTTTGTAGAGTTTTAATGACGTAAGGAAGTATTTATTAAGTATCTACTTTGTTCCAGGCGATGTATAAGTACTTTACAAATATTAAGTCATTTAATCCTCACGACTTAACAGAAAGATATTTATTATTATTATACCATCATACTACTATAATACTATTACTATCCCCATTTTACAGTTGAGGAGATGAGGCAGACAGAGGTTAAGTGATTTACTCAAGGTCATTTAGGTAGTAAGTGTCCGAAGATAAATTTAAACTCAGGCCTTCCTAATTCCTATCTCAAAGTTCCATCCACTCGGTCACCTAGTTGCTGGGTTCCCAGGCTCTGCTTCTCTCCTCAATTTGACTTTGGATCACCAGGGGTCAAATTCCTTGAAGATATTTCCTTTCTTCAAAGACTATCTTTCTTTATCCATTTGAAACAATTTGGATGTTCTCTTCTCCCTGCTAGGCTCAGTGTCTCCTACTGATCAAGTAACTGTGATTACATGGCTAGGGGTAGGAGATAGGAAAGAGAAAACTCCTCCCTGCCCTCTACCCCTTGATGATCTCTGCTATAGGCAAGGGGTCTCCCCAACAACTGCCTCCATCACTAGAATTTGAACTCCTCCCAGTTTTGACTGCCTTGAGCTCCTGGTGCTTAGCTTTTTAAAACCTCTAGAAATGTGGTCAAGTCACCTGCCAATCCCTCGGTAGTTTTGACCTAATCAAAGATGTGTTTGATATATAAAGAGATCAGGGTGTGTATGTATACATCTTGTTTACACATCAAAGTCTTTTATTTTGGTTATTGTTATTGTCCAATTGTTTTCAGTCCTGTGACCCCATCTGGAGTTTTCTTGGCAAAGATTTACTTCTCCATTTCCTTCTCCAGCTCATTTTTACAGATGAGTAAACTGAGGCAGAGAGGGTTAAGTGACTTGGCCAGGGTCATACAGCTAGTAAGTGTCTGAGGCCAGATTTGAACTCAGAAAGATGAATCTTCCTAATGCCAGGCCCTATCCACTTCACCACCTAGCTGCCCTCATCAAAGCCTTATCACATGGGACCACATTCTATCAACTGAGTTGGGGGCGGAAGGAGAGACTTTCAGCCTTACACAATAAATTCCGGAAGAGTGTGATCTTGGAGATGCACTGCCCTTCCCAAACAGATAATAATAGCTGGTATTTATACTCCGCTTTAAGGTTTGGGCAGCATTTTGCAAAGATTTAATCTCATTTCGACCTTACAGTAACTCTGTAGAGTAGGTATCATCATGTCCATTTCATAGCTGAGAAAACTGAGGCCAGGAGAGATGAAGGGGCTTAATCTCACAATTGCTCAATTCCTGTTTGCTGGAGGCAGGTCTTTCTGACTTCTAACATTCTGTTCAATCTAGCTGCATGCAGCTTGTCTAAGGGTGTTCTTATTCATTTTTACATTTCCTATAGCATCTAGTATGATGTAGTACTAATACCTAGTACACATAGGAAACCCAATAAATATTTGGTAAATGAATGAATCCTATTTTTAAAAGAAATCTAGAGCTGGAGGATATCCTGTAACCTCCCTCAATGACCTTCTCCCATGTTTAAGAATCCTTGCAATCAATGAATCTATAAATTAACTTTTATTAAGCACTTCTTATATGCCAGACACTGAGCTAAATCCTGGGGATGTAAAAAGAGACAAAAAATAGCCACTTATCCTCATGGAGCTTACAATCTAAAGGGAGAGACAATAAGAAAACAAAGCAAACTAGTCTATAGAAGATAAAGAGAAAATAATTAGCAGAGGGAAGGCACTAGAATTCAGAGGGGTTGGGGAAGGCTTCCAGTAAAAGATGGGATCAGGAAATAGGCTAGATCCTGGCTAAAACATTCTTTCTCCTGCCGAATGTTCAGGGGTTAATGTGTCTCGGGCCTCATCCAAAAGAAGCCAGTTACTGCAATCAATTAATCTATCGTTTGTTGAGAGCAGACTACAAGCTCTGAACTATTTTAAGTACTACAGGCAGGCAGTCCACAGTCTAAACAGTAGATGGCATTTCCTAACGTTTTAGAGTTATACATTACGTCATTTGATTCTCCAAGAACCCTGTGAGGTAAAGGAGGTCTTATTGTCCCCATTTTACAGATAAGGGAACAAAGCTCTGAGAAATTAGATGGCTTAGTCAATGTACCATAGTAAATGTCAGATCCAGAATTGGAATTCAGGGTTTCTGACTCAGAATCTAATGGTTTCCCCACTAAATTTTCCTCTTTAACTGGGCAGCACAGAAAACAATTAGCGAACAACACAAGAGATACACAGGAAGCACACAATAAATGCTTGTTGATTGAGAGGTCTATCATAAAGAATTCTACTATGTGGTATAGATTATAGGGGTAATAGGAATTCAGAGGAAAAGGAGACAGCCCTGGGGTGCTCCAATGAACCAAAGTTCTACGAAATTTCCAGCTCTAGAAAGGGGTGGGCTAGAATACCTTAACTGCATATGAAGAAGCCAGTAAGACAGTAAATACTGTTGTAGGGCAGACTGTATTCAACAGTTGTCCCTAGCCACTCATCTACATAAGATTCCCAGAGGAGTACAGGAGGTAAACAACAGATGGATCACCCTAGGGGAACATGGAGTGTTTTATGGTTTTAGGGAGGGAAGGGGCTTTTGAGCAGGGGAAAAAATCGACAAAAGGACAGGTAAGTATCCTGTCCTCCTGCCCAGAGGTGACAAATTACCCGGCTGAAAGCACTTTATAGCATTGCAGTTGAAAGGAGCTTTGTACTTCACAGTCTAGCCAGTGGCTGAAGTGCTGAAAAGACTGTAGCTTTGATAGAGGAGTGAGCCCAGGAGTCCAGCCCACTGACCTATCTAGCAGAGTTGCTGCCCTCTGAGAAAAGACCAGTGGCAGAGCAGCCCACCCTGCCCAGTGTCAATGTGACCTGGTCAAGGAAGCAGCCTTCCTACCCAAAGCTTGCCCAGTCCAGCTCAGTAGCAAAGGACAGCCACCAAGTTCCAAGCAGGTTGATCTATCCAGCCAGGTCATCACAGCACAAGAGAAGCAAGCCCAAATAAGCCACAGGTCCAGTTGGAAAACTATGTCCTGGGTAGAGTCAATCTAGCTGGACTTCTAGCAGACCCTCTGATGAGGGAAAAGACATTGAATCTCTACGGGAAAGACATTGAGTCCCTGCAAGTCCAAAGTTGTGAGCTGACCTGGTCATGTGTGTCCCCTATGCATGTGTCTCACTACCATTGTGTTTTGTTTGTAATCATTCTTCCACCATTCTGGATTCTGAGTGTATTTGTGGCAAACTGTATCCCTGTTGTTAAGAAGATTTCTATGATTCTTGCTATTCCATTGGAATAAGTTATCTTTGAGACCAGAGAATGACCTACTTTTCATGTATCCCAAGTGCTTAGCTCAGTGCTTTTTATGTCGTAGGTGCTCAACAAATGCTTTATTCAGTTATTCAATTTGAGTAAATGCCTTTGTTAAAGAATCAACTGATTCTACTGGTTAATTGTTAAGGAGAAGCACATTAGTGGGGGCTCATGACCTGGTTTTAGGAGGATAGCCACCCACAGGATTATCTTTAGAACTCTGAGAATAGAAACAGCTCTGGGGACCCAACTGCCCACTGCTGGTGAGAGTTGAATGAGTGAGCCCCCAGGGGATATTATAGCAGTGTGAGATAAAATTATCCAAAAGCTTATTTTTTAAAAAAAGTATGCTGTTGTGGAATGACTGAAAGACTTGACATAGTCATAGATCTAGGGTGGGAAGGGTCTTGAGAAGTCATCTAGTATAATCTCTTATTTTATACACGAAGGCATAGAGATTCAGTGATGGTTGAGTGACTTACCCAAGTGTACACTGGCAGTAAGCATCCGAGGTGGATTTCAAATGAAGGTCCTAACTCTGGAGTCAGTTCTTTTTGCACAGTACCAGACTAGCTGCTATACTCACCAGCTATGTCATTTCTCTAAGGCTGTTTGCTTCTCTGTAAAATGAAGATAACAATAACCTTCTTCATAAAATGTTGTGACAAAAACATTTGGGGAATTTCATAACATTTTGTAAATGGAAATTGTTACTGTTCACTACATTATGAAGAAATGCCTCATGAACATTAAAGTGATTATAAAAATGTGAAATATAATTACGAGGTGGCCTCAGTCACTATGAAAACATAGGCAGGAAGTGGAGAGGAAGAATTTTCAGATAATCCTCTTCCGAGGTCTCTGTGTCCCCTTGATAGCTGGAGTCCAAGCTGGTGCCCCGCTTAGCTCACTTGCAGACTGGAGTTTATAGCAATTTTCTTATACCCAAGCAAAGGGACCAAGGGAGAAGCATCGACCCATCTTGGTGGTAGCATTCCAAGATTCTGTTTGTCTAGGAGTCACGGCAAATAGCAAGGTCAGGCAGGCAGCTTGTTGCTGCAGTTAATGTTTTAAGAGGAGCCACATAGGACTAGCAGCTTCATTTGAGAGTTAGTAGGCATAGAAAATACAGAAACCATTCGAGTGAGCTCCCGGGGTTTGTTCCATGTTTGTCCTCCTGCCAGAGGCCCTCATCAAGTTTGTGTTGGTTAAATACAAGCTGATCTCCCTGTTTGAAAAGAGGGTGTGAGGGCTTGAGAAATGTCTCTCTATGTTCTGGCTCATTAGTGTCAGTAGAGTAGGGAGAGTTACGTACTCACAGCAACTCAGAAGTGGAAGGAAAAGAGATGCAGGCAATGTATGGATGGCCTGAGCTTCAGGGGATTCCTGGAGGGTGTTGCCACCCACATCAACACTCTAGAGAACAACTGTGTCAAATTGGAAACCTGGTGTAGTGCTCTACACACCATGATCATTTTTTGTTTGTTTTTTTGGAGGGGGGAAGGCAGGGCAATTGAGGTGCAGTGACTTGCCCAAGGTCACACAGCTAGTAAGTGTGTCAAGTGGCTGAGGCTGGATTTGAACTCAGGTCCTCCTGACTCCAGGGCTGGTGCTCTACTCACTGCGCCACCAGTTTTATTTTGGTTTTGTACACCATGATTATTTAATAAATACTTGTTATGTCGTATTGTATGGCACCATATTGTAGTCAGTCAGCCAACAAGCATCTATTAAGTACTACCTATATGCAAATCACAGTGTCTTCCTAGTGTCAATTACCTCCAATTTATCTTGTCTATCTCTTGTTTGTGGCAGCTGGGTGGTGCAGTGGATATAGGGCTGGCCCTGGAGTCGCATGGGTTCAAATCTGACATCAGATATTTACTAGCTGGGCGAGTAACTGAGCCCTGTTTGCCTCAGTTTCCTCATCTGTAAAATGAGCTGTAGAAGGGAATGGTGAATGACTCCAGCATCTTTTGCCAAGAAGACCCCAAATGGGGTGACGAAGAGTTAGGCATGACTGAAAATAACCGAACAACCATTCGTCTTGTTTACAGGTAGCTGCTTTCATGATGTCCCTCCCTTTACCCCATCAGACTGTGAGCTCTTTGAGAGAAGGGCCCATCTTTTGCCTTTCTTTGTATCCCCAGTGCTTAGCACAGTGCCTGGCACGTGGTGGGTACTTAATTAATGCTTATCGATTGTGCGAAATGTTGTATTGTAGCTTGGTCTGGTTTGATATGGGATAGCATTGCAGATTGATTGTACCTCTGCTTTACACAGGGACTTCTTTCAGTAAACAAAGTATTTCAGGGAGACAGACAGAACAAACGAAATCAGTTGATATATTATTGATTAGCATATATTCAGATTAGCCTAAGGGTAGTGCAAATGGAGGGTATATGTCAGCATTAGAGGAGCAGCCAGCAGCCATGACTGTTACTGGGATTTCCAAATTTTCCTTCCCTTCTATCTTCATTGTGACAGATGTGGAGGTGTTCCTGGATATCTGTGTTAGTATGCGGTTAGGGTGTTTGCTGTATCAGTGGCCAGACACAGCATAAATCAGAATAGTGGGAGGTGATCAAGGAAGAAAATATCTTCCAGATCTGGAATAGAGTAACCTATTTGATGGTCCTTGATGCTCCAACTCTTCCCTACGGCAAAGGAGAGGGCGGTCAGCGGTGGGCACAAGGAGCTGACAGTTCTGCGAAGTCAGCTCCTGTTTCATAGAGAATATGGTTGGGGTGGTTCAAAGATTGCCCTAACAATTTAGGATTGCAAATCCTATTGGTTAGAATGGAGCCCAATGAGAATACCTGGTAGAAATCATGCTGATAGCCTCAAGATCCATATCTTTCTTCATGCCCGTTCTCCTGGGACAGTTGAAGTAGACACTGGCCTTCCTTGAGCAGCATCAACTGTCCTTTCATAATCAACCACATATTCTATCATCTTATCACATACATATGGGATATTTGTCATTGGGAGAATGGGGGGTGCCCTTGATGGCAGAAGGAAGTCCTTAGCTGGGACATTACTATTGCTTCAAGGTAGAGTTTTGCGTTACTCTTGCAGAAAATGAGGTATTGAAGTTTCTGTCTTAAGAATAAAGCAGAGAACAGAGTACTGTTTGCACAAATTTATTCTTTCTCGTTCCAGACCTGAAAGTTCATCTGTGTGGAGAAGAAACTATCAACCAATATAGATCAGCATCTTTTCTGCAGCCTATGATCTTAGGGTTGCCTGGGACACAAAGAGGCTAATGACCTGGCCAGGGTCACATACTCAGCATGTA
Source organism: Phalanger gymnotis (assembly GCA_028646595.1). Lineage (NCBI taxonomy): Eukaryota > Metazoa > Chordata > Mammalia > Diprotodontia > Phalangeridae > Phalanger > Phalanger gymnotis. The sequence goes on from CM053622.1 coordinate 663,956,197, forward strand.
TAGAGGGGGAAAATTGAAACCAGGTTATTTTGATTCTGAGGCTGATCATCATAAATTAATTAGTTGACCAAATGAGATCCATTTGAGGGCTAGGAAGAGACAGCATTTGGGGGACTTTTAAGAAGGTCTAAACCAGGACTGATGGGAAGGACCCCTCTCTCCAGATAGCTTAGTAGATTTGATGAGCAGCCAGAATGCTAGAATAAAGAGTAATCTCAGGACTGAGAGGAGTGGGGGATAAGGGTGCTGATGGATAGACAAGACGGTACTAAATTGTTATACATTGGAGCCAGATAGCAAGAGTAGGATAATGAGTTTACCATGACCTGGGCTGCAGTATCCCCGATCACCTGTCAATGAGTGTCCATGAGTTTGGATTTTGGACTGGAGACAGAAGCCCATAAGAAAAACAGTGATTTCTTATATCAGGTTAGTAGAGGTAAGACGGAAATTGCAGATAGTCATGGTATGATTATTTTGGGCCTAACATGGCCCTATAACAACAATGTTGCTAGCAGCTACCGTGGGGGTGTAAGACCAATAACACCAGCACACAGGAGGGCTGGTAATGCAGGTTTTTTTGATCTGCTTTTTTAAGGAAAGCAACTTTAAGGGGTTTATAATCTCACTTTCATTAAACATACATATATCATTCACTTAGTTCAGGGGAAAAAGTCAGTACCTTGAACTTCAGAGAAAATACAAACAGAAATTATAAACAGAAATTATATAAACAGAGCAAATAACACAAATCAACAGACGGGCTTCTAGCTGTCTGACCAAGATAACACATACATAGTTACCAGAGAGACAAACACCAACATCTGGCTTTTCAAAGCCAGGGTGCTCCTTAATGGCTACCCAGAGTCCCTACAAGAACACTTTTCCAATGAGTGAGCCCCAAAAGCAAAATACTAGCCTCAGAGCATATATACCCTGTTTAGGGCCCTGGGGTTTAGCACTTACTTAGCAAAAGGGTATAGGCCTGAGGTTTAGCATCTACTTAGAAAAAGGGCATGGAAAAGATCTCTAATCACACTAACACCACCTCATATATTGTTTCCAATCAATGACTCTTGATTCAAACAAAGACAAGACTCAAAGGCACTTGAGTGCCTTAGTGCTGAGAAGCATTCCAAAACAAAAGACAAAAAAGTTTCACTTTGTTTGCCATTACAGGCCCTTACTTTGAGTGCAGCAGCCCCAGGCATCTGACCTGATGGCAGAAGCTGCACTAAACTTGCCTTGATGGTGGATTGGGTATACCTGAATTTGGCTCACAAAGGTGGGCCCCAGATGCCTTTCCCTCCACTACACACACACACACACACACACACACACACACACACACACACACACACACAATTTCATCATAACAACAGAAGCCAAATGCCGGGGCGTCTTGGAGGAAGGAACAGCAAGATGCCAAAGTGAGTAGGATGCAACTTAATTCATTGCTGCATTTTCCCTTATGATAACTGTACTTAAGCCTTTATTGTGACTTTCCCACAGCCTTGGAGAGATACACTTAGCGGACCTCCAGAACCTAAACTCCTAAGGAAGCACAGACTCCAGACACATCCCCAGGTATCTGATCCAGCCTATTGAACTCTCAAAAGAGTGACACAATACCCACCTAATAACACTGTGGCTCCATCAACATACACACTTTGAGTAAGAGTAAACACTACCACCTGGGTGACTTGGGCAAAACACTTAATCTCTCCAGGCCTCTGTTTTCTCAATCATAAAATGAGGGGGTTGTGTCAGATGGGATTTTAGTTTGGCTTCCATTCTAGTTCTAAGCTCCAATGACTGCCTATTCTCTCTCTCAAACAGTCTGTTCTTCCCTGATTTCTATTCCACCTCTGGAGAATGACCGTGGGCTAATTTCAAATCACTAAGTGCCTCCTGTTACTGGGGCCCATGTTTAATATTCTGTGAATAATTATTGTCCCCTTTGGGGTGGAATTCCCTGCAAGCTACTCTTGTCAACTACTCACGCCTACACACTTCTCCCTCCTTTTCCAAAACACTGACAAGATGTTATGCTATCAAGCCTATGGGGGTTGCTTTTAAGTATTAACTGAACATAAACAACAATTCCTTATATCTTTGCCTTTTCTCAAGCCATCCCCTACCTCCATCTCCATTATTTTACTCCCACCCATCTTCTAGAATCCAAGTTGCATGCTGCCTTCACCACAAAGCCTTTCTTGAGCCCCTTCCTGATAGAAACAATTGCTTTCCCTACTCTGGTTTTTCATAATGCTATATGCTTTTCTTATGTATACTTATTGTTCATTGAATTGAATTGAAGTCTGTTTTGAGGTGGTGGATCATGTGCATGCAAAAATAGACATCTCCAGCATCTTCTTCCCCCCACCCTTCTCCAAAAGAGACTTTAAGGTAGGTAGGAAGGGAAGTAGGAGGTTGAAGCCAGAGGGCACCACTCAGCAGTTCTTAGACAGAGGGAGTATTGGGCTAGAATTATACCTATCTGCTCTTTTAAATAATGTTGGTTTAGACTCTAGAGGAAGTAATTCTAAGGTTCAAGTTAATCTCCTGATCATGCTTTCATTGATGGGAAAAGGGGGATCCTAAGCTTTGTAGCCAAAACTTGACTCCCTTCCCACAAATACTAGTTTCATAATGAACACACATTGCAAAGAGCCAAGAAATCCATTTGTCCAAGTCAATAGCAAAACAGAAACCAGAGAAAGTATACATTTGAGGGCATATACCAGAATTGAAGGACCTCTCCCATTGAGAGTGAAATATCTTAGCTTAACCAAAAGAGAGAGAGAGAGAGAGAGAGAGAGAGAGAGAGAGAGAGAGAGAGAGAGAGTTCCAGATCTCACCCAAGGGGTAATTTCCTCCAAATCTTTAATGTAGAAAGCTGGGGCTAAGGACATGATGGAGATTTCCACCTCCTCTCATGTCATCTCTTTCCCCAGGTCTTTATCTTTGTCAACCTGAAAAGAAGTTAGCATTGTGCATCTACCCTCTTGAAGGCAGAGGATAGAAGAACCACAATCTCTCTTCTCATATGGGCAGAGGACATTGATCTCCACTAATGAGGAGAGAATCTCATATTAATGGGCTTTGGATCCAGGTTGCAGATGTACCAAGAAAGGATGGTGATATCACAAGCAGAGTTCAGAGTACTTTAGAAGATTAAGCTATTTGGAAAGTGCAATAGAGAGGAAGAAAATGGGGCAGATAAGGTTTGGACAGCTGATGTACAAGGAACCAGACCAGAAAAATTAGCTAGATGTTTGTGGGGGAAGGGGGTAATAGACTTTGCTTGTCTGCTTACACAGTGTGCAAACCCAATTTTTATGTGCTAGCCTTGTCCCTTTGAGCTTCGCTGATGGACCAGCTGTTGGGACTACTGTACTTATTACATTATTTTTATATGTGAACATGTCCTGCTCCACTATTAGATTTTAAGCTTCTTGTGAGCATGGATCATGTCTTGCTTATTTTTAAATCTCCCCCAAAGCCTAGCATATTACTTTGTTTTAGACTTCTAATTCAGATTCAGTTTTTAATAAAGTTTCCAAACCAAGATTTTAATATTAAATTAATGCATAATTCAAGAGACCAAGAAGTATAACACAGTGCTTTTCACACAGCAGACATTTAATAGATGTTTGTTGAATTGTTCAGTAGAATGAGGATAGAAGTGGTATGCTAATTCATTTTCCAGATGAGATAAAACTGGGAGCAAACATTAATGTGCTGGGTGACAAAATCAGAATCCAAAAAGATCCTGGCAGGCTGCAGAAATCTAACAAGATGTAATATAACAGGGACAAGGAAAATTCCACACTTAGGCTCAAAACATCAACAGTAGAAAAACAGGACCGGAGAGACATGGCAAAATAACTATTCGAGTGAAAAAGACAGTGGGTTCAGTTGACCTCAGGCTCAACATGAGTCAATGCTGATGTTATTACAAAACAAAACAAAAAAAGCTAAAGCAATTTTACTCTACATTAATAGAAATATAGTGTCCAACAATGGAGGGAAGAGTTCAAACGTGCCTGAGACAGGTTGTCAGCCACGGAGGGTCTTCATAGCTGATGTCTGTCTGCAGCTCCTCCGTATAAAAGCTCCAGAGACGTAGGGCTCAGAGAGTCACATGTGGCAATAGTCCCTAAGGGCTACATCTCTAGCCATACCTGCAGATTAGTTGCAACCTTACCCAGAAGCAAAAAGGCTCACATTATATAAACCAGGACTGGAATTTTCCAGTGCTAGTGATTCATAAGGGACCCTTCCCACTCTTGCTTAAAAGTTGTTGCAGACACATAACCATGGGTATGTGTAGATCAAAGGATCGTATAGGTAGGACCTGCTTCTCCAGGGAATTTAGACCATACCATGTCAATATCTGTCCCCATCAGGTCCATGTGTAGGTAGGATTGCATGTAATTTCCCTCTGGGTCAGTATCTTTGTTGTTATTAAAGGGAAGGAGAGTTGTTTTCTGTGTTTCTGGGAGAATGGGGATACCTGATGGAGGGGTCAGCTGGTTTGAGTTGGGCAGGTAAGCCCAGTTAGGAGTCACGTTGAGAAATGGCCTCAGATTCCACGACCCTTTGCAACTTGCCTTCTGCCCTCACCACTAACTGAAATCCCTCTGTCCAAAGATAACAGTGGTCTTTTGTTGTTGTTGTTGCTACTTTTAAAAATAATTTTTTATTGCTCTCAATTGATTTTTTTATACCACCATAATTTTTGCCAGTATACTCCCCTCCTCTTCCCAGAGAGCTATCCCATATAAAAAATATTTTTAAAGGTCAAAAAGAGGGAAAATAATCATAATTATTAATACACCAAAAGTCTGAAAATATGTGCAATGTATCTCACTTGTGAACTTCACCTCTGCAAAGAAGTAGGATGGGAGTATCTTCTCATATCTTTTCTTTTGAGTTATACTTGTTCTTTGTAATTTAAAACATTCACTTTTGAATTTTAGTTATTATCCTTTCCATTTACATTGTTGTAGTTATTATATATATTGTTTTCTTGGCTCTACTTATTTCACTCTGTATCAGTTCATGTAGATTTTTCCATACTTCTCTGTACTCATCACATTCTTACATTGTATATTCCATTCCATTTGTGTACCGCAATTTGTTTAGCCATTCCCCAAACAATAAGGATTTACTTTGTTTCCAAACTCCTTGTTATCTCAAAAAATATTGCTATAAAAATTTAGTTTATATGAGCACTTTCTTCTTATCTACCTTGGGATATAAGCCGAGTAATGGAATCTCTGAATCAAAGGGTATATAAATATTGGTCATTTTATTTGCATAATTCCAAATTGCTTTCCAAAATAGTTGTACCGATTCATAGATCCACTAACACTGACAGTGTGCCTATCATCTCACTACATCCCTGCCCTCAGCCCTAAGAGTGACCCTCCTCATCTTTTTTTTTTTTTATTTTTGCCAATTTGTAGAATGTCAAGTGAAACTTCAGGGCTATTTTGAGTTGCATTTCTTTTATTATAAGGGATTTAGAACATTCTTTCATATAGTTGTTAATAATTTTCAATTCTTCTTTTGAGAACTGTTTGTTCATATCCTTTGACTATTGGGGAATGGCTTTGGTCACATATATAATATGCGCATATAATATATACACATATAATGTGGGCATTTGCACATATACATATGTTCATTTTGTACAGTTATATACCAATTACCAATTATATATCAGTAATTACATACTAAGCCCTTACAAGAGCAATTTGAGACAAAGATTTTTTTTCCCTCATTTGACCCTTTCTCTTTGTATCCTAGGTGCATCAATGTTGTTTATGCAAAAGTTTTTCAATTTCAATTGTATCTATTTTATCTTTTGTAATTATCTTTATCTCTTTTTTTGGTTGCAAACACATTTCCTACCCACATCTGTGAGAATTATATGATCTGCTTATCTTCTTTTTTTAGTACAATCTTTAATATCAAGGTCACATTTCTATCTAGAAGATATTATGGAATATTGTGTAAAATGTTGGTTTAAGTCTAATTTATACCTGAGTACTTTTCAGTTCTCCTAACAATTTCTATCAAATAGGTTGTTCTTTCTTTATATTTTTAGTTTATTGGATTCAATTTTTTTCTGATTCTCCTTGTTTAGTCTGTTCCATTGATCTACCTATCTATTTTTTAACCAATACCAGAATGTTTTGATGACTGGTACTTTGTAAAATAATTTTAGGTCAGAAAGTGCTATTCCTTCCTTCAATCTTAACACTTTCCACTATTTCCCTTGCCATTCTAGAATGATTATTTTCCAAATGAATTTTGATATTATCTAATTGAGTTCTGTAAAGTATTCCTTTGGTAACTTGATTGCATTAAAAGTATAAATTAACTTTGTTAGATTGTCGTTTTTATTATATTAACATAGTCTAGCCAGGAGCCCTGAATATTCCTCCAGCTATTCAAATTCTTATTTATTTCTTTAAGCAGCACTTTGTGATTGATCTATGCAAGACTTTTGTGTGCTTTGGTAAATTGATTCTCAAATATTTTATAGATTTTGTACTTGTTTGAAATGAAATTTCATTTTTCATTATTGTCTCTCATATTTTTTATTCTATAGAAATGCTATTGATTTTATTTATTTTGTATCCTGAAACTTTACTGAAGCTATGAATTGTCTCAGTTTATATTTGTGTTGATTCCTTAGGAGTTTCTATGTAAACCATCATGTCATCATCAGATAGAGATAGTATTATATCTTCTTTACAATCTTTAAGTCTTTAATTTCTTTATCTTGGCTTATTGTTATTGCCAGTACTTTCAGAACTATATCATGAAATAGTGGGAAGAGTGGCCATACCTGCTTTTTTCTTGTATTTATTGGGGAAAGTGGTATATCTCCATTGCATATAATGCTTGTTTGATGCCTTTTGTATTAAAAAAAGGTCCATCTATGTCCATCCTGCACTTTGTGGGATTTTTAACATAAATTGGTACAGGGTTTTGTCCATATCAATCGAGATAATTGTGTAGTTTTGAATGTTTTTGCTTTTAATATTATTAATGGTGTTATTTTGCTAGTGTTGACCCAACTCTGTATAATTCTAATGTGGTTGTAATAAATGATGAATGACTACAATCTCTTTGACTAGATTTCATTTTAAATTTTTGAATCAATATTGATTAATGATATTGGTCTATAGTGCTTCTTTCCTTTATCTTTCCCTGGTTTAAGAATTAGGACTTTATTTGTCTCTAAAAGAAATCTGGTAGGGTTCTTTCCCTCCTAATCATTGAGAATAATTTGTGTAGTATTGGCACTAATACTTATCTAAAACTTGATAAAATTCCCACCTGAATATATTAGGATAAGAAGAGTTCCCTTCCCCTCCCCCACTCTACCCTTGGTAGGTCCTTTACAGATAAATCTATTTCTTTTTTCTAAAATTGGATTATTTAAGATATCTATTTGGTCTCCTGATATTTTGTATATTTTATATTTTAAGTGTTTATTTCTTTCATGATCTTAGTTTTATTAACATATAACTGTGAATAATAGGTTCTGACAATTTTTTTCCTTCATTGTGATTTTAACTTGTTTATTTGCTATTTTGTTGATTTGATCTTCTCTTTAATCAGATTGGTTAAAGATTTATCCATTTTATTAGTCCATTCAAAGAACTAGCTTCTAATTTTAGTTATCACTTCTATAGGTTTTTAGGGGACTTGGTTTTTAGTTTATCTAGTTCTCTAATTTTTAACATCTCTCACGCTTATTTTAGGTTTGTTTACTTATTGGCTTTCTAATTTTTGAGAATGCATATTCAGTTCATTAATTCTATTTTTCTATTTTATTAATGTATGTTTATAAGTGATATAATTTTCCCCCAGAGGACTGCTTTAGCTGCCTTTGAAAATTTTTGTTATGTTGTTTCATAATTATCATCTTCTTTCACATGGTTATTAGTTGTTTCTTTGATTTCTTCTTTGACTCAATCGTTATCTTGGGTTTCATTGTTAAGGGTATGTTTCTTTTTGTTCATATCCCCTGAAACTGTTATCTTTTTCTGTGTGTTGTGGTTTGTAAAGGATGTGTTTACTCTTTCTGGCTTTTTATGTTTGTTTGCAATATATCTGTGCCTTAATACATGGTCAATTTTTATAAAAGTTCTATGTGCTATTGAAAAATAAGTTATTCTTTGGCACCCCAATTTAAAAGATGCCGTAAATCTTTTACCTCCAATAAGTTTCTTCAGCAGTTTGTTCTATTTTGTATCTCCTTTTTTTGTCTGATACACTTATCCAAACCTGAGAGAGGGACATTGAAATCTCCTGCCACTGTTGTATTATTGTCTGTGTATTCTTATAGTTCAGTTATTTTTTCTTCCTTTTTTTTCCAAGGTAAAGATATGTTTATATAATGGAATTGCCATTTTTGCTGAGAATGGGTCTCCTATACTTACTTTTTTTTAAATTAAGATTTTTAATTTTTAGTTTACAACACTCACTTCTGCATGTTTTTGAGTTCCAGATTTTCTTCCCCTCTCTCCCTTCCCCCCTTTCCCCCCAAGATAGTATGGAATCCAATATATCTTCTACATATACCTTCACATTAAACTTATTTAACAATAGGCAAGTTGTAAAGAAGAATTCTTACCAATGGAATGAATCATGAGAAAGAAGAGACTAACTAAAAGAAAGAAGAAAAAAAAAACCAGAGCAAATGGTTTGCCTCAATCTGCATTCAGACTCCACAGTTCTTTCTCTGGATATAGATAGCTCTTTCCATCATGAGTCTTTTGGAGCTGTCTCTGAGCCTTGTATTGCTGAGAAGAGCCAAGTCTATCAAAGTTGGTCATCACAGAATCAATATATCTGTGGTTGTCTACAATGTTCTCCTCCGCTCCCTCAGCATCATATCATATAGGTCTTTCCAAGTTATTAGGAAGTCCAAATCTTCCCCATTTGTTATAGCACAATAGTATTCCATTACATTCATATACTACAACTTGTTTAGCCATTTCCTAATTGATGGGCATCTCATTGATTTCCAATTCTTTGCCACCGCAAAAAAGCTGCTATAAATATTTTTGTACATACAGGTCTCTTTCCCACTTGTGTGATCTCTTTGGGATACAGCCCTAGAAGTGGTATTGCTGGGT
>CM053622.1:663965863-663981234 GCA_028646595.1 Phalanger gymnotis
AATGATATTCGTGTGCTGAATTAAAGTAAGCTTGCCAACCCCTTAACCTTGCTCTCCTTATTAAGGCAGATCAAAAGAACCGGGGCTTTCTGGCTGTCTGGCAGCTTTCTGGGTGCTGGCTGCGGGTGGATCTGGACCCCCCCACAGAAGCTACTAGCCAGATTGTGGAAACAGTTAGGAGGAGGTATACTCCTTGCACGTGAAGACGGCCACCTATGGAATGGGTGGATGAGAACAATTTATTCCAACAGCCGTGAAGGCAGATGCAAAGTGAAATGAGCAGAAGCAGGAGAATAGGGTATACAGCAACAGTCATATTGTATGATGATCAACTGTGAGTAACTTAGCCATTCTTAGCAATACAATGATCCAAGACAATTCTGAAGGACTTATGATAAAAAAATGTTATTCATCGCCAGAGAAAGGACTGATGGAGTCTGAATGCAGATCAAAGATACTTTTTCTTTACTTTATTTTTCTTGGGTTTATTTGTCTGTATTTTCTTTCACAGAATGACTTACGTGGAAATGTGTTTTGCATGACTACACATTTATAACCTATGTCAAATTGCTTGCCTCCTTAATTTGGAGGGGAGGGCAGGAAGGGAGGGAGAGAATTTGGAACTCAAAACTTGAAAATAAAGAATGTTAAAATTGTTCTTATGTGTAATTGGAAATAAATAAAATGTGAAATGTGAAATTAAAAAAAAAATAAAATGGAGGGTTTTGGGAGGACTTAGCCAATCATAGGAAGGGATTGCAGGGTTTGAGAGTATTTCCCCACCTTTATCAAATTTCACCTACAGTATTCTGTGCAGTTTTGGGCACCACAGTTTAAAATGACATTAATAGAGCACACCCTAGAGAGAATCCAGAGGAAGGCAACCATGATGGTGAAGGTCCTCAAGTCCACGTCATATGAAGATCAGTAGAAGGAGCTGGTAATGTTTAGCTTTTTTTTTGTTATAAACTATTTATCAATAGACAAGGTCAGTGAAGCTGTTTACTTCTTCTTGGACACACCCACAGTATGACCCCTGAGGCCTGTAGTCTTGGTGTGCTGGCCTCCAACCCAGAGACCCCAGAAGTACTGAAGCCCATAATGTGCCCGAATCTTCTTCAGTCACTCCAGATCTTCATGCAGCTTATTGTCCGGACCGTTGGTCAGAACCTGGCTGTATTTTCCATTCTTTACATCCTTCTGCCTTTTAAGGAACCATTCTGGAATCTTGTATTGCCAGGGATTCTGCATGATGGTGATCACACACTCCACCTCATCAGTGAGCTCACCAGCCCTCTTGGTGAGGTCAATGTCGGCTTTCCTCAGTACTACATGAGCGTATCTTCGACCCACACCCTTGATGACTGTGATGGCAAAAGCTATTTTCCACCGTCCACCAATGTTGGTGTTGAGCACTCTCAAAATGTGCTAGCACTTCTCTGGGATTACAAGAGACATGGCTGCAATGGCAGCGTGAGAGCCTTCTCTGGAAGCTAGCTTTTTTTTTTAAAGGAAGACTTAAGGGTACCATGATAGCAAACTTCAAGTATGTGAAGATCTGTCATCACATGTAGAAGAGACTAAATTAGCTCTGTCTGGCCTCAGAGGCAGACATCAGGAGCAATGGGTGGTTGTTTCAAAGAGTATAATTGAGGCTCAGTATGAAGAAAATTTTCCTAACAAATAGCATTGTCCAAAAGTGAAAAGGGGAAGCCTTGAGAGGTGATGAGTGTCCTGTTCTTGGAGGTCTTCAGCTGGAGGCTGGATGTCCATTTCTTGGATATGTCATAGTGCTGAATCCTTTCACGTATGGGTAGGAGTAGGTGGCCACTGCTGTCTCTTTCAACTCTCAAATTACATGAGTCCATGATGATTTAGCTGCCACCTTTTTTTTTACTCTTATCACAGGTTTATATATTTAGAGTTAGAAGGCACTTCAGAAGGTTATCCAGTCAAACATCCTCATTTTACAGATTTGGAAAGTAGGGCACAAACTGATAAAGTGATTTGCTTAGGGTGACCCTGGTAGTAAGTGACAGAGATGGGATTCTAATATAGCTCTTCTCACCCCCAATCTAGACTTCTAATTGTTTAAACCACTTCATTTTACTCGCCTTTACCCATTCCTGTCAAACTGGTCTAAAGGCTGTTCTCCACAAAATAGTCAAGATCTGTGCTAAACACTGAAGAAGAAGGAGGATAAAGAGAAAAAGGAAGAAGAGCAAGATGAGAAGGAGGAAAAAGAGACAAAAAAGAAATATGATGAGGAAGAAAAATATAGAAGGAGAAAGAGGAGGAGAATGAGGAGAAAGATGAGAGGGAAGAAAAGGAAGAGGAAAAGGAGGAGAAAAGAGGAGAAGGAACAGAAAGAGAAAGAGGAACAAAAGAAAGAGCAGAAAAAGGAGAAAGAAAAGGAGGAGAAAGATGAAGAGGAAGAGCAAGAAAAGGAGAAGGAAGAGGAGAAGGAGAAGAAAGAGCATAAAAAGGAGGGGGAGAAGAAGGAAAAGGAGGAAGAGGAGAAGGAAAATGAGGAGAAAGGAGGATAAAGAGAAGGAGAAGAAAGAGGAGGAAGAAATTAGGTAGAGGCAGCAGAAAATGAAGAACATTATGAATAAGATGAAGTTGAAGAAGAAACAAAAGCCAGCTGAGCACAGAAAGCCATTCCTTCTAAATATGGCTGTAAAGGTATCCTAGAACCCAATCCACATTTAAAGAATTGAGGTTCAGATAGGTGACATGACTTGTCCAAGTTCATTCATCTAGTTCAGAGGTTCCCAAACTTATTTGGCCTATCACCCCCTTTGAAAAAAATTCCTCAGCACCTTCCTGGAAACCTACTTTCTTTAACCCTTTAACAGGTTTTTTTTTGTAAAATTTGCATTATTTCAAAAAATGTGAAATATTTTAATGACACATCTTAAATTTAATAATTTACTGTGAATTTGTGGGGTTTTTCCTGTGTTGAAATTTTGATGATACAATGTTGCATCATGTAACCATATAGTATTGTATTGTAAACAAGTCATTACATGCACATATTCTTGCTGATGCCTGCTGGACTTCCCGCAACGAGAGACACACTCGCCTACTAAGACTTGGTGTTAAGATTTGACCACTGATCAGTTGTAATTTGCATTTTGTGTGTTTATTTGGACAATAATGTACTCTCTACGACTTAAACTCTGTCACACAACAGATGAAACATATATAAACAGTTTTTCAAACTTCTCTTCTTTCCTTATGCTTCCACTGCTCCCTTATTTTTATTCAACACCCTCCAATTGCACCTGAGGCTACTACCGCAGAATTGTTCCAGCACCCCCCCAGGGGGCGGTATCCCCCACTTTTTAGTTAAAGATAAAATCAGGACTGGAAACCATGTGTCTTGACTCAGTCTGATGACGCTTTTTGTTTTACATGAAATTCTTTTTTATTTTTCATCATCTAACTATGCATCTTTTGAATCCTTCTTACCTGAACTTCTTCCACTCCCTCTCCCAACATATGGTGCCAGTGTCTCCAGCAATATCGAAGAAAGGCCTCAATCTGCCAGGGCAGTAACCCATCTCCTGGAACTCACCTATATAAGGTGCTATATAAATGTAAGATTTATGCATTTATTTTTGTCTGGACACCATCAGCCTGGAGAACTCTTTTGTGCCCAATTTCTTTCCACCTGTGGAAATAAGAAACCTATCTTTAATTTATTATCTTGGAAAGTAGTCTGGGGGCACAAAGATATTATGTGACTCCAGAGTCAGCTAGTATGTGTCAGAAGAAAGACAAATCCAAGTCTTGCTGACTCCAAGGCAGATTCTCTCTTTTTCTTTTTGCAATTGGGGTTAAATGACTTGCCCAGGGTCACACAGCTGTTAAGTGACTGAGGCCAGATTTTAATTCAGGTCCTTCTGACTCCAGGGCTGGTGCTCTATTTCGCCACCTAGCAGCCCCTTAAATACTAATTTAATAATCTTTCAAGGCCACTTAGAAAAGGGAAGCTAACGGGTTAACATGTTTCCCCATCCAGGCAACATCCTTACATTTCTCCAGATAATGCCTTGACCAGAATGAATGCCTCCTCTGGTAAGGATTTCTAGCACCATGGCAAGTCAGGAAGGAGAGATGTTTCCCAGTAGTGTCCTTTTCTGAATTCAAAAACCCACACCATCTAAGACTACTCCTCTGGATGAGGCCATGCCTGAAGAAGGAATAGCATTATTGCTAAAAAAAAATCATTTTGGAAGTTCTCAGTTTGGAGTATTTTTCAAGTGACATTAACAACGTATAAGGGGGCCCTGGGGAATCTTGGATCAGCTGAGGTCAAGATGAAAAACTAGTCACCCAAAGCCAATGCCTGCATTTTTTCCCACCAGTCATGTCCCTTGCCACCTCCAAAGGCTACACTGAGGGAATCCTCCAATTCATACCTCTTGGTTTCAAAACAAGAAGGAAAAACCAGTAACAAGAAAAGCAATATAATGTGTCTTCTCAACACATTCAGGGTCATGGTGGGTTCTCAGAAGGATAGATTATACCCTGCATACTATCTGAAAAAAAAAACAATGGGAAATTGTTATGGCTTTGTTTTCAGGGGATATCATAGGAGATGAATGTATTTTTTACTCATTCAAGCATTTTATATTCTTGCCATTTACCAGGCAAGGGGCTGAGTTCTTCTCCCTCCATAATTTCCCTTGACAGTTTCCAAAGATATAGAAATTGTACAGATCTGTCCTCAGACTGTTTTCAGAGAAAGTAAACTAGGAACTCTTCTCAAGAATGAAAGGAGTATTTTTCTGCTATTTCTCTTGTAATTTATAAACGAAGACAAACCTTGGTGAGTTCCTTCTTAGTGGCTAAGGATGGTATGGCTGCTGATGTCAGGGGGTGGTCCTGGAGATAGATGGATTGAGCTGCTTAGCTAGGAGCTGGCAGCGGAGGCTGATGCTCTATAGAGAGTTGTTCCTAGGGGAGGGTTGAACCCTACCCACTAACAAGAGTTATGCATATATAAAGCACTTTTTGAACTTTAAAGCACTACATAAATCCTGGCTAATAATAATACTAATACAATAGCAACAACAGGAAATTGAAAAGATTTGGTTCTAGCTACAATGGATAGTTCATGTAGGGGAACAGTGAGAGATCAGACACAAGATGCAGGTTGGGCCAGAGTTGTGGAAGGGCCGGATTGTGAAGCCAAAGAGTTTGCATTTTATTTTTTAGGACCCATCCTGTCACATATACAGTTATAGTCTGAAGGAAGATCAGAGCCAGAGAGGCCCTCTGAGGACCACTAGTCTAACTCATACCCTGTGTGGCAGACAGGTGGCACTGTGGATGGAACTTGGCACTTGGAGTCAGGTCAACCTGAGTTCAAATCCTGCTGAGATACTTAGAAGCTGTGTGGCTTTGGAAAAGTCATTAACCTCTTTCTGTTTCATTTTCTTCATCTGTAAAATGGGAATGATGATAGCACCCAACTTATAGGGTTGTGAGGATCAAACAAATTGCTATCTATAAAATGGTCACAGAGGTTATTACACCAACTGTCAGCTCTGACCAAAGAGTTTGGTATAAAATATGTCAAAAGCTTGCTTGATGAGCTCTTGGAAAACAGGTGGCTCCTAACAGTAAAAAGAGATGGGTGAAAAAGAGAGGTGGTCTTGACATGGGGATCCTGGAAGAGCTCTATATGAATGCTAGCTATCGTTACTATCTATCATGCCTGAAAAGGAATCCTCTCTATAATGTCCTTATCAAATTGTCAGGCAGCTTGTGCTTAAAGCCCTCTGGGTGAGGTAGCCCTTTCTCACCACTGGATTGTTTACGTTGCTTAGAATTTTTCCCTTATGTAAGGCTAGAATCTGCCCCTTACCCATTATTCCTACTATAACTCTGCCCTGCTCTTCCCAGAAACCCTGCCAGCCTCCTATACTTTTTATTCCTATTCTTGCTGAAGGATCACTCCTTATTTTTCTCTCCTCTCCCTCCTCATCATTGTCCACTTCTACTGCCCCAAGAGAGAGACATTGCCAACAAATATTCATATCCACCTACAGTAGAGAAGGGTTTAAGCAACAAAGGGAAAGAACAAGAGTAGGTCAGTACAGAAAAGACATGATATATTATGTTCACAGATGGGAAACAAAGTGTGGAGGGGAGAAACTAGGAAATATGTGGGAGAGAAAGTGATTAGGTTGGTATCATGACCTTGCCTGCAATACTCTCACTCCTCATCTCTACCTCTTAGATTCCCCAATTCACTCCAGGCCTTGAGGTTCTCCTCATCAGAGCTCCTGACTAGAGCAGTCAGGACTAAAATTACATGAGCCATACTTGGGCCTGGAAGATTTCATCATAGGCCTAGAAGACAAGGAGGAGAAAGGAGCTAATCTACATGGAGAAGCCATGGAGCAAAGTGTGGGAGAGTCGCGACTTGTTCCCAAGCTGTCAAGGATAGAGAGCCAAACTAGAGCAACTTAATGTCTTCATATACAGTATTCTGAGCAGAAATGCCTGCTTTGAAAAACACTTTTGAGAGTGGACAGGGTGAAAGGAGAGAGAAAAGAGTAGATAAACAGGGTGAAAATAGAATGGAGGGAACTGCAGAGCTAGTGATCATTATGGTGAAAAAAATTTTACAGCAAGTTCCTC
This sequence comes from Phalanger gymnotis, assembly GCA_028646595.1. NCBI lineage: Eukaryota > Metazoa > Chordata > Mammalia > Diprotodontia > Phalangeridae > Phalanger > Phalanger gymnotis. The sequence goes on from CM053622.1 coordinate 663,972,521, forward strand.
TGATAAAGACCTCATTTCTCAAATATATAGAAAATGGAGTCATATTTATAGAAATAAGAGTCATTCCTCAACTGATAAATGGTCAAAGGATACAAACAGGCAGTTTTCAGAAAAAGTAATCAAAGCTATCTATAGTCATATGAAAAAATGTTCTAAACCACTATTGATTAGAGCTACCACCACACAGCTAACAGATTAGCTAATATGAAAGAAAAAGATGACAAATGTTGGAGGAGATGCGAGAAAATTCAAACACTAATCCATGGTTGGTGAAGTTGCGTACTGATTCAACCATTCTGGTGAGCAATTTGGAACTATGCCCAAGGGCTATAAAACCATGCACATCCTTTGACCAAGCAATACCACTATTGGATCTGTATCCCAAAGAGATTAAAAAAAAACAAAAAGGAAAAGGACCTATGTGGACAAAACTATTTATAGCAGCTCTTTTAGTGGTGGCAAAGAATTGGATATTGAGGGGAATGTCTATCGATTGGGGAATGACTGAATAAGTTATTGTATATGGTTGTGACAGAATACTATTGTGCCGTAAGAAATGACAAGAAGGATGATCTCAGAAAAAAACTGGAAAGCTTTACGTGAACTGATGCGAAGTGAAATGAGCAGAGCTAGGAGATTGTACTCAGTAGCAGCAATATTGCATGATCAATTGTGAATAACTTATCTATTCTCAGCAATACAATGATCCAAGACAGTTCTGTAGGGCTTATGATGAAACATGCTGTCCGTCTTCAGAGAAAGAACTGGTGAAGGCTGAATGCAGATCAAAGATACTTTTTCTTTACTCTATTTTTCTGGGGGGTTTTGTCTGTTTTCTTTCACAGCATGACTTACATGGCAATGTGTTTTGCACGACTACACATGTATAACCTATGTCAAATTGCTTGCCTTCTCAATGAAGTAGGGAGGGGAGGAAGGGAGGGAGAGAATTTGGAATTTAAATTTGAAAAAAAGAATGTTAAAGTTGTTTTTACATGTAAACAGAGAAAAATAAAATATTAAATTAAAAATAAAATAAATAAAATATTGATTTTAAAAAACGAAACGTCAGCTTCTCAGACTACCCTGTCCATATTTCAAAGACTAGAGAGGAAAGGAACCTGCTCTACCTAGAAGAAGCAAGCGGTGCCTCTAGCAGAGTGAAGTCCTTCGGGCTGTGGCTTTCTTCCTGGCTACTAAAACCAAACAGGGGAAACAGAAAAAGATCATTCTTTGCTTGAATAAGATGGTGAAAAGTGGCAGATGCTTCATGACTGAAATCTTTCTAGCGTTCCACCCAACCAAACAGGTCAGACTCAGTGATGTTCTCTTCATCTTGTAGCACCAATTTTCATGGATTCTTTTCCCCTTCCTGTTTGCTAGGGGGCAAGACCCCAATCACCTGAATAGTATGTGAGATTTCTTTGCGAAGTATATTCATGCAAAATAAATGCTTTTACTTTTAAAATGCATGGTCCCTGAAGTGATCTACCAATATGGTACTAAGGCTAAGTATATAGATGATCTTAGAGATTCTCAATATATCTGAGAGGGAAGCTTGAATCTGGTGAGGTATACATATCATCTCAAATTACCCCATGTTGAATCCAGGAATCCTTGGCAAATCCAGAGTAGGTAGAAAACAGATTGCAACCACCCCATGAGTGGTCAGTAAAGCAAGCAACCAGGGGAGGCTAGGAAACATTTTCATGGTAGCCAAGTCATGTTACACTATAAAACTCTAATTATGTAATTTTGCCTACTGGAATCATCATAAAAGTTAACTGAATGGCATAATTTGGTATAGTAGCCTTAATTGGACTCTCTGTTACATAAATGCTTTATTAAAATCTCATCCATAATGCTTCCTAGGCTGGTAATATTTCGGTATAGCTAAAACGAGGAAGAATAACAGGAGAGTACATGTAGCTTTTTTTGAAATATGGCAAGAGCAATTCTTAGCAGAGGCCAGAATGACAGACATGAAGCAATTCCAAGGTCAGCTGGCTGAAGAGTGGGATGTGGTCTGCAGATAATAGAGGAAATCTCGGCAAGCAGCATCACCTTTTGTGCTAAGGAAGGTTCTTTAGGACAAGGAATCCCTAATTATAACCCCAGCTTAACTGTTGCCATGTGTCCTTGCTACAAAAAACGATAACTAACATTTATCTAATGCTTTTGTCATTGCCTGGTGAAGAGGAAATGCAAGTTTTCTTATTCATATTTTATAGAGGAAGGGAAATGGAATAAGCATTTATACAGCATTCTTTAGGTGTTAAGTGATTTTTACAATTAATATCCCATTTGATCCTCAAAAGAATCCTGGGACGTAGGGGTTATAAGAAAGCTGAGACAAAGGTTAAGTGGCTTGCCCAGGATCACTCAGCTAGTAAAAATCTGAGACTGAGGGGCAGCTAGGTGGCACAGTGAGTAGAATGCTGGCCCTGGAGTCAGGAGGACCTGAGTTCAAATCCAGCCTCAGACACTTGACACACTTACGAGCTATGTGACCTTGAGCAAGTCACTTGCCCCCAGTTGCCCTGCCTTTCCCCCTCCAAAAAAAAAAATCTGAGGCTGGATTTGAACTCAGATTTTCTTGATTTAAGATTGTTAAGATTGATTTAAGAATCTTCAGAGACTCACTAGCTTTGTGACCCTGAGCCAGTCAATTAGCTTCCATTTGCCTTAATCCACTGGAGAAGGAGATGGCAAACTGCTTCAGTATCTTTGCCAAGAAAATCCCACAGACAATATAGTCTATGGGGTCATGAAGAATTGGACACAACTAAACCACAACTTCTTGATTTCAGGCCTGGAATGGTATTCCCTGTACCTGTCTTCTTAATTATCTGGGATTGGATAACTAAGCCTCTGGAAGACTGTGACCTGCCCTTTCTCGAACAGCCAGGAAGTATCAAAGACAAGATCTGAACCCAGGACATTACACCTAAAACATCTACAGAGCAAGAATCATAATTCTGACTGATTTGACAAATGTGTTGGGGAGGAATCTTCCAGTCCCATCCTTCAGAAAGCCATGACATCATCAGTACAAGTACCAGTAGAAACTGAAGTCACGATGCAGCAGAGGGAATGCCAGACTGAGGGGGAGAGGAGAGACCCAAGCCCAATCTGCATTCTGCTACTTACTGACTAGGGGACCTCAGGGAAGTGACTTCACCTCAGGACCCGAGTCTGGAGGAGTGAGAGGCTTGGACTAGACATCCTCTGAGGCTCTTTCAGCCCTCACTCTAGGATCCTGGAATCCCTCCCCTGCTTGTTAGACAGTTTCACAAGTATAGCTTTAGCTAAACCTGTTACATCTTGCAATAGGTTGCATCTTTATCTTGGTCTACCTGTCATCTAACACATTAGCCTAATACATTAGGGAAGGGACTGTCCTTTGCCTCTTTTCTATATTCCCAGTGCTTAGCACAGTGCCTGGCATACGGTAGGCACTTAATAAATGTTGACTGACTGACATAGTAGGTGCCTAATAAATGCTTCCTGGTTGGTTGTTTCCTCTTCAATGCTTCTTGGCTTCCCTGGTTTCCTTCAAGTCCCAGCTGAAATTCTATCTTCTATAGGAAGCATTTTCCACTTTCCCTTAATTCTAGTACCTTCCCTCTGTTGATTATCTCCAATTTGTCTTGTATATAAAATATTTGTACATAGTTGTTTGCATACTGTCTTACTCTTTAGACTGTGAGCTCCTTGAGAGCAATCGCTGTCTTTTGTTTTTCTTTGTAGCCCTAGCACAGTGCCTGGCACAAAGTAGGCACTTAATAAATGTTTATTGACTGACTGGTTGTTTGAGTGGTTAAATAATTGAATATCTGAATAGCCTAGTTTTTACAGATTCCCTGAATAAAGAGGAGCTGCTGTTATGTTGGAGGGAGGTTAGCATTTTACTTTAAATAAAACTTCACGGCAAATAAAATACAAACCAATCCATCTTTGCATTCATGTTGCCTTGTCTCTGAAGGAGAGATGACTCTTTCCTCCTTTATTTTCTCTATGGGCCTCTTGCATTATTACCACCACCACCACCACCACCACTACTACTACTACTACTACTACTACTGCTACTACTACTATTACTACCACTACTACTACTACTACCATTACTACCACCACCACCACTACTACTACTACTACTACCACTATTACTACCACCACCACCACCATCACCACTACCACTACTACTACTATTACTGCTACCACTAGTCCAGATCTGTGAATTCCTCAGTATAAGAAACTCCCAGTGTGGAACGTCTCTTCTCCAGTATATATCAGGAACTCACAGTTTTGGACAGTTGCCGAGGGAGCCATGAGAGTTTAAATGGCTTGTACAAAGGGAAATAGCATGTTTCTGGGTTGTGACTTGAACCCGGGTCTTTCTCATTCCAAGGCTAATCCTCAATCCAAGGTGCCATGTTATCTATCATTTCTGGATTTTAACAAGGGTAAAAAACCAAAACTACCATATCTCCTCTTCCATGATTTGGCAGCCAAGAATTACATGTCTTCTGGCCACCTCTCTGAAAGATGGTGTGTTAAGATTCCATGGAGCTGATTGGTTAAGTGTTGGAACGAGCGAGGTCAGATTTCTTTTCTTTATAACGCAAGCCCAAAGCTGACCACAGTGTAAAGGGCTGGATAAACTGTAACTGATTTGGCTTTGCCTACTTAAGCAGGTTTCTGGAAAATGAGAGCAGGGAGGGGAGTGAAAGGAGGCAGCTTCTAAGTGCTTGGTGTTTACAGAAAGAAGCTCATTATGAGATCCTTGTCCACACTGGAGCTCAGAGCAGGGCCTTGGGGAGCAGTCAATCACTGCATAGTATAACAAAAGGATAAAATCTGATTCTGGAGGCTGAAGACAGAGCCATTTTAATTTGCTGAGAAAGCAGCTCTGGGACAAAAGCTGTTATGGATTCCCCAGGTTTTATCAGGGTTCACTGTATAATTGTTGTTCAGTCATTTCAGTCATGTCTGACTCTTCATGACCCCATTTGGGGTTTTCTTGGCAAAGATACTGCTGTTTCTTCCTCTAGCTCATTTTAGAGATGAGGCAAGTTGCTGAGACAAGTAAGCGACTTGCTACAAAGTAAGTGACTGAGGCTAAATTTGAACTCAGGAACATGGGTCTTCCTGACTCCAGGCCCAGCACTCGATTCACTAGCTGCCTGGGGCTCACTGTATTTGGTTCAAAAATAAGACCTTGCTGTAGAATTAGAAAGGACCTCAGAGATCACTCAGCCCAACCTCCTCATTTTAATATTTTATAACATAACATAACATAACATAACATAACATAACATAACATAACATAACATAACATAACATAATATATAATTTGTAATATTTTAATAGGAAAGAGGCCCATATGTGTGTGTGTGTGTGTGTGTGTGTACAAATACAGAATGACTTGCCCAAAATTGTTCAAGTAATAAGTGACAAAGCTGGTATTCAAATTCAGGCTTTCTGACCCAGTGCTCATTTCTTACCATCATACCGCTGTTCTTTTGCCCACACAAAAGTTCTCATACCTATCACACCTCTTTAACCTCCCATGTACCCAGTAAGTTAGAAATCACTGTTTCTACTTGATAGTAGAAAGGGGAAGAGGAAATTGAGCCATGGGAAGTGAAGAGTCAAGACTACAACTCAGATCTCTTGAGAACTCTTTTTACTCTGTCATGTTCCTCCTTTTGAGGGAAATGTCTCTCTTCAGTCACAGGTAGGGCAAAAGCAGGATTGGCACTCTTTCTGTAAAGGCCAGGGCAAAGTGGCAGGTAGAAGGGATGGCAGAATAGAGCATCAAGAAGTAGTATAGATAGACTTGGTTATCTCTTAAGGGATCACTTTTGAACTTCTCATCTCGAGCTATTATTAAGCTTGACTGGCCATTAAAAAAAAAAAGACTTCTTGACCGTTAGGGTGATTAACATCATGAATTCCTTCAGAACCAAAGGGAGTCAGAGAAATTCTAAAGATTGTCCAGAGTAAAAAAGTAGGATCATAGCTTTAGAACTGGAAAGGTACTTAGAGGCTTTCACATCCAACCCCTCACTTTTTTCTGATATAACAGTATTTTTTTCCAATTATATGTAAAGACAATGTTAGCATTCAATTTTACAAAATTTTGAGTTCCAATTTTTTCTCTCTCTCTCCCTCTCCTCCCTTCTTCTTAACGTGGTAAGCAATTTGATATAGGTCATATATGTGCAATCATGCAAAATGTATTTCCGTATTAGTCACAGTTGTGAAAGAAGAAACAGACCAAAATGAAAAAAATCAAGAAAAAATAACGAAAGTGAAAATATATGCTTTGATGTGCATTCAAAGTCCATCTGTTCTGTCTGTAGAGGTGGATAGCATTTTCCATTATGACTCCTTTTTAATTGTCTTGGATCACTGTATTGCTCAGAAGAGCTAAGTCATTCATAGCTGATCAACAATGTTGCTGTTACTGTGCACAATGTTTTCCTGGTTCTGCTCATTTCACTTTATATCAATTCATACAAATCTTTCCAGGTTTTTTCTGAAACCTGCCTGCTCACATGTCTTATTGCGCAATACTATTCCGTTGCATTCTTGTATCATAACTTCTCAGCCATTCCCCTATTGCTGGGCACCCCCTCAATTTCCAACTTTTGTTACCACAAAAAGAGCAGCTATTATAAATATTTTTGTATATGTAAGTCCTTTTCCCTTTTTTTATGATCTCTTTAGGATACAAACCTAGAAGTGGTATTGCTGGATCAAAGGGTATGCACAATTCGATTGCCATTTGGGCATAGCTACAAATTGTTCTCTAGAATGGTCTGACCCCTCATTTTACATATGAAGAAACTGAGGCATGGAGAGATTAAGTGACTTGCCCAGGGTCACATAGTTACTAAATATTTGAGGTGGGGCTTAAAGTATCCTGGGTAGACTCGTCATTATCTTATCTGGAATTCCGGTGATGGACCTAACTATCTGTCTTGATCTCATCTAGCTCTAAGAGTCGGCAATTTTTCAAGACTGGATTTTCTGTCCAAAGGACCCACAGAAACCAGTATTGATCCTCTGCTCTCCACAGCGATCTATAGTTGGTTTTATTTCTATGCAAATGGAAGGTTTCCTGTTCCACATATAGATTAGTTGTCATTCAAGTGCTCAGCAGTTATGGAAGGACTGATCAATGGTCCTCCTGGATTTGCTGGAAAAAGTCTGATACCAGTAGAGAGGAGAATAGGTATTAATAATAATAATAAGGGCTATAAGGCTTACAAAACATTTTCTTCACGACTTTCAGTGGTAGATGATAAAAGCCTTATTATCCTCCCTGTTTTAGGGGTAAGAAGCCTAAGTTCAGAGAAGGTTAAGCAGTTTGCCCAATGTCACAAAGCGGGGAAGTGTCAGAGCCGAGATTAAAACATATCAAGTCTGGTGCTCTTTCCATTGTACCATGCTGCCCTAAAGGTGTAAGAATATGGTTGCAATGACTATAATTTCCAAAATGAAATGGAATAAATAGCTCAACAAGGCTATTCCTTTTTGTAGTACTTTTGCAAAAGTAGCTAGGTGGTTTAAAAATAGTTTTAATATGTAATTGGGAGAAAGATAAAATATTGTATATTAAAAAGTAGCTAGTTGCTACAGTGTGAAAGAGTATTGAAGTCAGGAAGACATGATTTTGAATCTCACCTTAAACAATTACCAGATGCATGGGCCTGAGCAAGTTGCTTAAAGGCTCTTTGTCTCAGTTTCCCCATCTGTAAAATGGGAGTAAAAATACCATCTACCTCCCAGGATTATTGTGAGAATAAAATTAGATGATATTTGTAAAGCACTTGCAAATCTCAAAGTGACATAGAAATGTTAGCTATTATTATTAAATGCACACTTTCTCCTCTGGTAATTGAGATAGTCCCAGAAATTTCCAGATTGCTTCCTCCTCCTCGTTGTTGTTGTTGTTGTTTGTCATTCCTTCTCAAAGAGCACCATGATGTCATGGAGGTGATGTCATGACATGCAAGTCAATTAAATGAGGGAGGTCTGTGCAAAGTCACCAGCCTCACTTTCTCCTCTGGAGCCATCTACGTCCAGTGGCCAGATACACATCAGAAGAACTGGAGATGGCCCCAGATTCTGTGGAAGACCTTGGCCTTTTAACGCTAAAGTCTTTAGCGGGTCTCAGTTTGACTGAGGCAATGCCCATTCAGTGATTAAAGCTAGGTTTAAAAAAAGTCAAAGAATGTCCTTTTTAACCTAGCCCAGAAAAAAAAGAAATCTAACTGGGAGGAGAAGACCCTCAGCATTTCTGACCAAAACAGAAACAATTCTTATGTACATTCATTCTGAGTCAATCTGAGGCCAATCAGTGAAAGCCAGAGTGATTTGGGTTTAAGGCATGTTCCTTAAGAAATCTAGCCATTCCCCTGTTGTGGAATCAAAAAGAGCTAAGGGAGTTTTTTCCTCTGTTATGATATATGACATAATTATATCTCTGTCCCTCTATTTCCTTTTATAGCAAATTTCTATAATCAAGAAATTTTATAAATACAATACTAAATCTGTTAAATAGTAGATTTAATATCTTATGACATTTCCAAAGTGGGAGGGAATAGAGGCAGGGTGGGAGGGGAGGAGGAAGAGAGGGAAGGAAGGAGGGAAGGATGGAAGGAAGGAAGGAAGGAAGGAAGGAAGGAAGGAAGGAAGGAAGG
>CM053622.1:663987586-664006726 GCA_028646595.1 Phalanger gymnotis
AAATTAGATTGGAGCAAGTGGAAGCTAGTGACTTTATGAGAAATCAAGATATTGTAAAACAGAACCAAAAGAATGAAAAAATGGAAGACAATGTGAAATATCTCATTGGAAAATCCACTGACCTGGAGAATAAATCCAGAAGAGATAATTTAAAAATTATTGGACTACCTGAAAGCCATGATCAAAAGAAGAGCCTAGATATCATCTTTCGAGAAATTATCAAGAAAAACTGTCCTGATATTCTAGAGCCAGAGGGTAAAATAGAAATTGAAAGAATCTCCCAATCGCCTCCTGAAAAAGATCCCAAAAAGAAAACTCCTAGGAATATTGTCACCAAATTCCAGAGTTCCCAGGTCAAGGAGAAAATATTGTAAGCAGTCAGAAATTGTCACATAATAGCGCTTATGAAAGCAGTCAGAAAGAAACAATTTGAGTATTGTAGAAACACAATCAGGATAACAGAAGATGTAGCAGCTTCTACATTAAAGGATTGAAGGACTTGGAATATGATATTCCGGAGGTCAAAGGAGCTAAGAATCACCTATCCAGCAAAACTGAGTATAATACTCCAGGGCAAAATATGGATTTTCAATAAAATAGAGGACTTTCAAGATTTCTCAATGAAAAGACCAGAGTTGAATAGAAATTTGACTTTCAAATACAAGAATCAAGAGAAGCATGAAAAAGTAAACAGGAAAGAGAAATCATAAGGGACTTAAGAAAGTTGAACTGTTTTGGTTACATTCCTACATGGAAAGATGATATTTGTAACTCATGAAACCTTTCTCAGTGTTAGGGTAGTTGGAGGGAATATACATATACATATACATAGGAATATACATAGGAATATACATATACACATATACATATACACATACACATACATATACATATATACACACACACATACATATATATATGCATATATATATATATAGATGAAGGGCACAGAGTGAGTTGAATATGAAGGGATGGTATCTAAAAATAAATAAATAAATACAATTAAGGAGTGAGAGAGGAGTATATTGTGAGAAGGAGAAAGGGAGAGACAGAATGGGGTAAATTATCTCACATAAAAGTGGCAAGAAAAAGTAGTTCTATTGGAAGATAAGAGGGGACTGGTGAAAGGGAATGAGTGAATCTTGCTCTCGTGAGATTTGATTTAAGTAGGGAATAACATACACAATCAATTGGGTATCTTACCCTACAGGAAAGTAGGGCAGAAGAGGATGAGAAGGGGGGAAAATGATAGAAGGGAAGGCATATTGGGGGAAGAGGTAGTCAAAAGAAAACACTTTTGAAAAGAGACATGGTCAAGAGAGAAAATTGAATAAACAGGCACAGTATAGGTTGGAGGGAAATATAGTTAGTCTTTTACAAAATGACTGTTATGGAAGTGTTTTGCATAGTAATACATGTGTGGCCTATATTGAATTGCTTCTCTTCTCAAGGAGGGTAGGTGGGGAGGGAAGAAGGGAGAGAATTTGGAACTCAAAGTTCTAAAAGCAAGTGCTCAAAAAAAAAGTTGTTTTTACATGCAGCTGGAAAATAAGATATACAAGCAATGGGGTATAGAAATCTATCTTGCCCTACAAGAAGGTAAGGGGAAAAGGGATAAGGGGGGAGTGGGGTGACAGAAAGAAGGGCAGATGGGGGAAAGGGTCAATCAGAATATATGCCATCTTGGGATGGGGGAGGATAGAAATGGGGAGAAAATTTGTAACTCAAAATCTTGTGGAAATCAATGTTGAAAACTAAAAAATATTAAATAATAAAGAAAAATGTTTTGAATTTAAATGCTAATAAAAGACATTTCCAGACACAAAAGTACAAGATGATTGTATGTGGAATTATGAATGTCCATTTCATACCACTTGCTTTTAATATACAGATATTTAATATATGTACTTTTAATATATGCCTGTATTTTTTCTGATCTTTTTTTGTTGTTTTCCATGCATAAAAATGTTTTAATTGCCTTAATTTTTTGCCTTACTATGGCTAACCACCCCCAATTAAAAATCAAGAAGAAAAAGGGGAAAAAACATGTGACAGATTAAGCATAGTCAAACAAAACTTCTCCACTCAATGGCCATGTTCAAAAATGGATCTCTCTTTCTGCACCTTCTATTCATCATCACTCTGTCATGGGGTAGGTAACAGGCTTCTTCGTAGGTCCTCTGGAGCCATGGTCAGTCATTTCATTGATCAGAGTTCCTAAATTCTTTGAAGTTCAATACAATAAATATTTGTTAAGTGCTACTATGTGCCAAGCACTGTGCTAAGCACTTGGGGATGCAAAAAGAGGGAAAAGACAGTCTCTGCCTATAAGGAGCTTATAAGCTAATGGGGAGATCACATGCAAACAAATATGTACAAGACAAGGTACATATATGATAAATAGGAAGAAACTAACAAAGGGAAGGCCCTGGAATTAAGAGGGGTTGAGGAAGGCTTCCTATAGGAGATGAAATTTTAGTTGGCAATTAAAGGGAGTCAGGGAGGTCAGTGGGGAGAGAGGAAGAGGGAGAGCATTCCAGGTAGGAGTGACAGCCAGAGAAAATGCCCAGAGTCAAAGGATGGAGTGTCTTGTTTGTGGAACAGCCAGGAGGACAGTGTCATTGGATCAAAGAGTATATGTTAGGGAGTAAGGTGTAAGAAGACTGGAAAGGCAGGAAGGGACTCAGTTATCAGGGACTTTGAACACCAATCTGAGCATTTTGATTTTGAACCTGTAAGCAATAGGGAGACACTGGAGTTAATTGAGTGGTGTGTGTGTTCTTTTTTTTCTTTCTTTCTCTCAGAGTCATTGATTTCTATTTGGTCTATTCTATTTTTCAGGATGTTCCTTAATAGGGTAAGATTTTCTAATTCCTCTTCCAATTCTTTCTCTAAGAGCTTTTGTTTCATTTTTTAAAATTGCTTGCTTCATGTCATTTACATAATGATATAGTCCTTGGGGAAAATCATTTGCCCCCCATACAATCATTGCTTACAGTTGTTACAAAATTACTCTTTCCTTTTTCTGGAGGGGTCCTCTAGATCTACAATAATTTCTATACTAATAGTTGAATTCTTTGATTCTCTCATCTCCCTAGCTTTAGTTCCTAAATTGAGAATTTGTATCAAGGCCAGGATGTGCCTAGTGCTGTGCTTTTGGGTGGGATAGTAGGTCCTGTTTGCTCTCATCCTGGGTCTCCTGGGTTTCTATGCTGATCACTACCTCCAAGGGTTAAGCCCTCCTGGATCTTTGAGGTTTGGAACATTTTATTTTCAGAATCTATTTTATGGTGTCTCAGGAAAGAATGCTAGATAAGCTGGCCTTCCTAGTGCTTTAGCTGTTCCAGTCTGAGGACTACCATGTCGCTTTGGTTACTCTCTAGGACTTCCAAGGAAGCCCACTCTGGGACTTTTCTGACCTCCTTGGAAATTTCTTAGGGTCTCTCATCTCTTTCTGCCTCCTGACACAGAGATTTGCAGGTTACACTTGTCTCTGGCCAGTTGCTACTTGTGCCAGCTGATTGGAATTGTTTGCCTGTGCTACTTAGTACAGTTATCCCTTCAATATCATGGGGGCTAGGAGAACAGTGCCCCCCCATCTGGAAAATCCATGTAAATTTTTTGGCCCTCCTTTCATACCAGAGAAGAAGTCTGAATTTTTTTCTTTTTTCTTTTATGGTGTAGTTATAGTTACAGCACCTTATTGCAGAATTTGGGTTGATATTATCCAATACTATATGCAAACATTTTATGCATTTCTCAGTTTCTAAACTTTTTCTGTGTTGTCTGCTGGCCTTTGCGTGTAACGTGTAGCTTCCGCAAAACTCCCTCAAAATTCCCATTTAATTTCTTATGCTAACCCATGATATATCAAAACCGTCATGGGGAAAGTTGCAATGTGGAAAGTATATCTGTGCTGGCTTTGCTGGCAATCCTCTTATGTATTGCCCATAGACTTCTGACTAAATCATTGTTCAGTTCGGAGGTGAAAAAAATTACTTACTGTAGTTTCTCATCATAATTACCGATCACTATTTATTTTGGTGTGTGTTTCAAATTTTTACTGGAGTAGGTACATGGGCATGGGGCAGCCTGCTTCCATTTGGACAGCCACCTTGGCCAGAAGTTTTCTCCTTTCTCTTTGAAACCCATGCTATTGATCCACCATCTCTGTGGTGGAAACTCTGCTTTGTCTTTCTAGTACTGGTGATATATTTGTGCCCATGCTCCCTGTACTTCACTTTGATCCATAAATAAACCTGCAGATAAAATTCCAAACATTTAAAATGACAAACTAAAGAGTGAGTATTGGCTCCTTGGCACAGTAGCTATTGAGTTGATATCAAAGCCAGGAAGACCTCAGTTCAAATCCTACTTCTTACACATCCTGGTTGTGTGATCCAGGTTAAGTCCCTTAACCTCTCAGGGCTCTAGATAAGCCCCTAAGACTTTATGTTTTAGAGAAGGTACCCAACCACATTAGTAAAGGGAGTTCCCTGACTTAAGAGCTTCCTATACCAATGAACTCATAGGTCCTGACTCTATGGCTATTTCCATTGACATCAGAAAGGTTTCACCAGGATTCCTTATCAGTGTTATAAGGGTTTATTTGTAGCCTTTTCACAGGGAATCACAAGCCCTCCCCATATTTTCATATTCCCAGTGCTTAAGTATAAAACTCTCCCCAAAGGATATGCTAAGTAAGAACAAAGTATCATAACTTTAGAGTGGGAAGGAATCTTAGATGTCATCAAGACTCACTGAATTATTTTTGTTGCACTTATATAGTGCTTTAAGGTTTGCAGAGCATTTTTATCAAAGTTGTCTCATTCAATCCTCATAAAAATCCTGTGTGGTATGTGTTATTATTGTCCCCATTTTACAGATAAAGAAACTGAGGCTGAGAGATGTTAAGTGAGTTGGGTGGGCTCACACAGATAATAGCTAAGGCTGAATTTGGATTCAGGGCTTCTTGACTACCAGTTCTGTTTTGGGAGGGAAAACACTAGCAGCTGCTGAGACCAAGAATGACTTCATGTAGATGGTGGTGATTAAATTAAGGATTCTCTGAGGTAGAGGGAGAAGAGAGTGTACTCTAGGAAGAGCTTGTGCAAAGGCGTAGAGGTGTGAGTTGACATGCTCTCTGGGAGGAAAAGAGCTTGGCTGGACCATAGAGTACAGGAAGGGTAGACCAGAAGGATAGATTGGGGCCAAATTTTGAAGGGTACTAAAAGCCAAACAGAAGACTTTACACTTTGTCCTAGAGGTGATAAGGAGATTATTGAGTAGGATCTGATCTGACCATTTGGGGAATATCATTTTAGTAGCTGAGTGGAGGATTGATTGAGAGAGACTTGAAGCAAAGAGACCAATTAGGTCATTGTAATAGTCTAGGTGAGAAATGATGAGGGCCTTAAATAAGGTAGTGACTGTGTGAATAGAGAATAGATTTGAGAGGTATTATAGAGGTAGAAAGAATAAGATTTGGCCACTTATTGAATATGTGGGCTAAGGCACAGTGAATAATCCAGGATGACGCCAATGTTACAAACCTGTGGGTTGGGAGGAATTGTGGAGCGCACAATAAAGATGGGGAAGGTTTGGGAATGTTTGAAAGCATAAGGGAACAAATAAGTCAATACGTAGAAGTTAAAGATTAAAGAGAGAGGAAATGATCGAGGCAATCTGTTGAATAAGACAGGAAGACAGGAGGGGAGGTGATCAAGGACATACATAGAAGAGTTAACCTTGGCAAGAAAGGCCACCTCATTATCCAAAACTAGAGGAAAGGAAGAAAAAGCAGGGAATGATGATAAGGAGTTTGGAGATGAAGGGAAGGGAAGAAGAAGGGGGTCATGGCAAATGGTTTCAGTTTTATCAGTTTCCAGCAATGACTTGTGCTTGAGAAGTCATATGAAAAACATTGGGGACATATACGATCAGAAAAACGTATGGGTGGTGAAGAATCAGAGGTGGATAAACCAAGCTTCCCACTGGTATCCATGAGACGTTCAAAGGACCATGTGTTCTGGGTGGGTCTTGTATGGAGATTTACACAAAGATGAATCTAAGCATCACCCAGGATGACATGGCAAAGATGGATTGCATCACAGGCTGGTAGAAGTCCCATAGGACTTCAGAGATGGAAGGGTCTCAAGTATCCACCTGGTCCAATTGTAGCTGAACAAGGATTCCATCTCCAGCATCCCAACTAAGTGCTCTTCCAGCCTTTGTGCATAGACCTACAGTGGCAGGGAACCTACTAACCCCCGAGACAGCTCATTTTACATCGAGTTCTCTAATTGTTAGGCAGTTAAGTGGCGTAGTAGATAGAATGCCAGTACTGAAGTCAGGAAGACCCATCTGCTTGAGTTCAAATCTGGCCTCAGACACTTATTACCTGTGTGGCCCTGAGCAAGTCACTTAAATCTGTTTGCCTCAGTTTCCCCCGCTGTAAAATGAGCTGGAGAATGGCCAACCACTCCAGTATATTTGCCAAGAAAACCCCAAATGGGGTCACAGGAGTTAGATTCAACCGAAATGACTGAACGACAATTGTTAAGAGGTGTTTCCTTCTATCAACTGTAAATCTGCTTCTTTTGCAACTTCTGCCCACTGCTCCTAGTTCCACCTTTTGGGGCAAAAAAGAAAAAATCTAATCTCTCTTCCACATAATAGCCCTTTGAAGGCTGCTACTATGTTCCCCTGAGTCTTTCTTCTCTAGTCTAAACATACTTAGTCCCTTCAATTGATTGTCACACAGCATGAAGGTCAGGCCCTGACTGGTCTCCTCAGAATGCTCTGCAGCTTATCCATGCCCTTCCTTACATGTGATGCTCAGAACTGAAAACAATACTCCAGACATACCATTCACACCGTCCACTGAAGTAAGGCTCAAAGCTGTGGTTGAAAACAAGGTATCTCTGCACCCTGAGAAAATATTTATTAATCTGGCCACTAGAGGTCAGTATTTTCCAAGAGAAAAGTAGACAATCCCTGAGTAGTAACAATTTTTACCTGCATTAAGATCAGGGTTAAATGCTCTCCACCCTTTAGGGTTTTCTTAAAAACTATAGCCCTGGAAGGCTTTTACATGATTGGGAAATGTAGCATTCCACTTTTCTTCCATTTTACCTTTCACTGGCTTCTCTGTTGCTTTTATTTGGTGCATCTGTCGCTATTTCTCCCCTGTACACACACACACACACACACACACACACACACACACACACACGCACACACACATCATTCTCCATCATTGCCGCGTAGGGTTCTGGGTAGGAGTTCTACTAAGGCAGCTCTCCAGGCTATTTCATTTTTATGTTTATGGTCCTGGACGGAGCCCCATCAGAATGCAAGATTTTGCCCTGGGGAAGGGTTCCTGAGATGGACTTCTCCTCCTAGACTGGCCTGTTTTCCATGAGCTCCTCCTTGGGTATTTCCATTCCAATAACACTGCCCTAATTCCCTCTGCTCAGCCTCCTGGATTTCCCCTTCCTTATTATACTTGGTTCATTTCCTAGGATTAGCTCTAAAGCAGCTTGCCACCAGATTGCTTTGCTTTACAATTCTCCCAAATGTCCAGTGTACAAGCAAGTTCCTTTATTCACCATTAAAGCAATCAAATCAGCCCCCCTTAGTAGAATCAGGCCCTGAAGCAATTTCCCAAGAGCCAGCCATTCTGCCTTCTCGCAGGGGCTCTAGGCTCCCACTAGACATTTAAAAATTGGAAACAACTTGGAAAACTGTGGTAGGTTCAACCACGCCAAGTGCCCTGCAGAGCTTTCCCCTCCTAAACCCTTGTCTTTTGTTAGATTGTCCCCAACCCTCTCACTCTGCTTGGCCCTTGGGTGAACTTTGTATCTGGAAGTCCCTACCATGTACTCCAAGCTCCATACAAATGAAATTGCTTTCTGTCCCCCAACAAACCTTGTACTCTCCCTCCTCTGTCTCTTGGCTTCCACGGTTCCTTAATGACTGGAATGTCCTCCCTGCCCTCTCTGGCTGGATTCCCACTCATCCTTTAAAGCTCTTCTCAAGTGTTGGGGAACTCTTCCAGGAAACTTTCCTTGATCTTATGGATAAAAAAAAATCTTTTTACCTCTGGACCTTACATAGCCCTTCAAATGCATTTCTGTACTATTGTGCATGGAGGTTATTTGTGTAATCTCAGTCAGTCAGCAAGTTAATAAGCATTTATTAACAGCCTACTATGGGTCAGGCACTCTATGATGCACCAGGGATGCAAAGAAAGACAAAAATCTCCCTTGAGGAGCTCTCAATATGATCATTATAATAATAGATAACATTTATATAGCATTTACAATGTGCCAGGCACTCTGCTAAGCTTTTCACAATTACCTCATTTGATCCTTTCAATAAGGCTGGGAGGGGGGGTGCTATTATTATCCTTATTTTATAATTGAGGAAGTAAGGCCACACAACTGGAAAGTTTCTGAGGTCATAGTTGAACTTGGGTCTTCTGACTCCATCTGAGCATTCTATCCACTGCACCACCTAATGTCCTATTTCCCTTCTAGTCCTTAAACTTACATAAGAGCAGGTAGCTGGATTATTCTTTCTCATCTAAACTTTTTACTTCCTCCAAGGCCTAGCAAAGGACTTTGTTCAGAGTAGGAACTTAATAAAATAAGTTTTTGTGCAAGAGTTGGACTAGATGGCCACCAAGGTCCCTTCTAACTCTGAAATTTTTTGATAAATACTCTTAAATTGATTAAATTTAATACTCTAGATTAGTCTTGGGTCAGTAGATTTGGAGAATTTCTGCTTAATCTGTCTACAATATCCTTGATCACAAAATGTCCTCATTTCTAACCTGGCTACGCTCTCTCTGACTGAGTTCTCCTCTATGTCCCAAGAAGTTCATTATTGGTATAACTTCATTATCCTATAAGATCTCATCAGCCTTGGCACTTTACCTCATCACCACCCTCCTCCCCTCTGAATGGAGAATGGGCCCATGAACTCCAAACTTCCATTTAAAGAGAAAGCTCAGCTCAGACAGCTCTTCATTTCTGACCTAACTATAACTTCTCCATCAAGACCCCTTCTCCTCTTTCCTTGCCCTTGTCACTCACCACTCTTTAGCTTCCTTCAGTAATTTGTCTTCCCCCATTAGATTTTAAGCTCCTTGAGGGCACAGATCATCTTTCTTTTTTCATGTTGTATCCTAAGAGCTTAGCGCAGTGCCTGGCACATAGGTGCTTAATAAATGTATATTGACTGTTGAAAATATGCTCTTCTGGAATTATCCATCAAAAGTTTCTCACCTCCAGAAATGCTTGCACTCTCTCCCTCTCCCTCCCTCTCTCTCTCTCTCTCTCTCTCTCTCTCTCTCTCTCTCTCTCTCTCTCTCTCTCTCTCTCCCTTCTCCTTCGCTTCTTCCGTGGAGTTAATGCCTTTATGCCAACTGACAGTAACAGTGGATTCAGGGAGAGAGGCTTTTCCTGCCTTGCTGCACCTGGGCAGTAACAAGTCATAGAATTTAGAGCTAAAAGTAGTCTTGGAGATCACTTTGTCCTCATTTCACAGATGAGAAAATTGAGGCCTAAAGCCACAGAGACAGAAAGGAACAGAGTTGGGATCTGAATCCAGGTTTTCTGACCAAATCCAGGAATCTTTCTTTGCCATCAACCACTCCCCAGACTGAATGTTTGTAATTCAGCCCATCGCTCTCGATTCTACAATTTCATTTTCAAAGCCTTCAGAGCACAGCAGCCAGTGAATGATAAATGAGCAGTAACTGCTTCACCAGTCCCTGAGCCCTGTCCAAGGTGCCTCCAATATGCACAAGTCCACACACGCCCCTCACAGAAGAAGGTTTCAGTGAGCAAGAATCAGCCATTGCAGAGGTTAGATAGTCAATCTGTGAAACTCCAACATCAACAATCACAGACTTGCTCTAATGTAGTCCTGGCCATGTGGGATATTCGATGAGAAGCAGTCATTCTTAACCCCAGCTTCCATAAAGCAGAGCCCAGTGAGTATAGAGCTGCCCTAAAAGGCTAGCAGAAATGTGGGCATGAGAAGAATAATTCCCATTTATAAAGTGCTCACAATTTATAATCTTTGTGAAGTCAGTATGTGATATTTATCTTTCAGCTTCTGTCTAGAGGACAAATGCGTGCTTCCCCTTCTCTGGGGATGCTGGTTTGGGATGCGAAAGGAGGGGAAAAAAGTTATAGAGTCAGAAATCTAAGTTAGAGGCCAACTAATCCAATCCCATCCTTCTACAGATGAGGAAACTGAGGCCCATCGAGGTTATATCAGGCAATCAAAAAACATTTATTAAGCACCTACTTACTATGCACCAGGAACTATGCAAAGAGCTGAGAATAGAAAAGTGGGGGGGGTGAGGGAGAGGGGATAAGCATTTAAGCATTTATATATTGAGTGCCTACTGTGTGCCCAGCACTGTTCCAAATGCTCTACAAACACTATCTCATTCAAAAGGCAAAGAAAGGCAATAGACGGCCCTTGCTTTCAAGGAACTCACGGTCTAATAGGGGAAACAGGGGAACAACTACGTACAAACAAGATATATACAGGATAAATTGGGGATAATCAACAGAAAGAAGACACTAGAATTAAGGGACATAGAGAAAGGCTTGTCTTATTGTAAGCAGCTTGGCCATGATCACACAGGTAGAAGGTGGCAGAGCCTGGAGCCAAACCAACATCTTCTGATTCCTCTGACTTCAAGCACGGTGGTTTTTGCACGGTGCCCAGATTATAACCATAACCTACCAGAGGGGCAGCTAGGTGACTCAGTAAATAGAGCACCGGCCTTGAAGTCAGGAGGACCTGAGTTCAAATCCAACTTCAGACACTTGACACAATACTAGCTGTGCGACCTTGGGCAAGTCACTTAACCCCAATTGTCCTGCCTTCCCCCCTCAAAAAAAATAACATAACCATAACCTACCAGGGGCAGCTAGGTAGTAGAGTGGATGGACCTCTGCCCCTTGAGTCTGGAAAACCCAAATTCAAATCTAGCCTTAGATGCTTCCTAGCTGTGTGACCCTGAACAAATGACTTAACCCCTGCCTCTGTTTCCCCAACTGTAAAGTGAGGATCATAATAGCACCTACCTCCCAGAGTTGTCACGAGGATCAATTGAGATAATATAATACACTTAGCATAATGCCCGGCACATAGTAAGTGCTATATTAATTTAGTTGGTATTATTATTAATTATTACTATTATTTTTATTGTAGTACCTGGGGATTATTTGGGCATCTGTGTGAAGGATGGATGGCAGGCAAGAAGCCTGGTTAGAGGTCTATTACGATGGTTGAAGCAGGTGGCAGTGGGAACGCAAAGGGGAGAAAGAGATCAGCAATAATAGTAGATGTGATAGGAAAGCCACAACCTGCAAGATTGGAATGGCGGCTTCTGAGGTTTGGGTAATTTTCAGGCTTTTTCATGTCCCCAAAAGCTACAGTGGCAATCACTGCACCTGCTGAAATTGCCGGGGGGCCTATTCGCTCTACTGTAGTTAACATTTACAAAGAGCTTTGAACAAGGAATACTCCACAGATGCTCGCTCTCCGCTCTCCTCATTACAGAGACAAAGACATTTATGTTAACCTACTTTCAAAATCTCTTCCCGGTACCTGCAAGAATAAGCAACGACTCCTGCCCTCCTTAAGAGAAGCTGACTATGAGCCCATGGAGCATCTGGCTGGGGGATCAGTAGGGCCTCAGCTCAGAAAGTCTCACTGGCTTACCCTGAGCACATCGTTAACCTCTCTGGGCCTCCGTGTGGAAAACGGAAACTGCTCTCTGTCTGTCTTACAGGGAGATTCTGAGAACACACTAAGCTCTAAATTAGGATCTCAGATCTGCCATTTCGGAAAAAGAAATTGAGAAAAATATATTTCATTAGCAGAAGGGAGACCCAGGAGGGGCGGGCTAAAGAAAGGACATAATGCTTCTATTTTGTTTTGTATTCTAACCCTAGTCATTATTAGAGGAAAACAAGTGAGGGCCTAGAGTCCCATGTAAGCATTTCCCTGGAATGACTTGTTCTAAGCTGCCCCCCAAAGGGGATCACACTTATGGGTCTCCATAGGAAAATTTTACTTCAGATTTAAGTTCTGTAAAAAGTAAGCAATCCCTTTTCTATTCACATAATATACTAAGTGAGAGAGACGTCACAAACTGAAAGCATTTTAAAAATTGTTTTAACTTCTGGAGCCAAACAAAAAGTATTTTTTTTAAATGCCACCTCTTAAGCCACCTGTACCAGGGAGAAACGAGAGCAGGATTTCTGCCATTGTTCTCCGTCCCCTGATACCTTTCAACTGCCTGAGGAAGGACTTAACAATGCAAAGAGGCAGAAAGCTGGAAAGGGAGCCTAGGAAGAAAGGCAGGGAAGAGGGGAAAGGTGGAAAATGAAAGAATTCAGATAAGCAATTATAGGGAGGTGGCTGCCAAGGTTTAAGTCAACAGCAAGAATTTAGTCTGTATCTATAATGTGTAAGGCACTCTTAAGGCACAGAGGACATAAAGACTGAATGGAAAAATCCTTGTTCTCAAGGGACTTCTGTTCTTTTGGAGGATCTAAGTTCACAGATAACTAATTACGTGATAATTTGAAAAGAGGGAGAGGACTAATACCTCAGAGATCCTGGGATCCTAGAGCGAGAGCTAAAAGGGATGTTAGGGGTCATCTAGTCGGACTCCTCTTTTTACAGATGAGGAAGCTGAAACCCAGTAAAGGCTTCCTGGGAGAGGTCGCACTTGCCCTTAGCTTTGAGGGCACCTAAGGATTCTGAGAGACAAAAGCAACAGGTAACGCATTTCAAACATGGCAGGAGACATACACAAACACATGGAAGGTGGAGACAGAATGCCAGGGTCAAAGAACAGTAAGTATGCCTGTAATGTAATGTAGAATATGCTGTGATGTTTAAAAAATTTGAGAGACATATTTTCTGGGTAATTAATCATTTTATTACTAAAGCTAGCATTTTATTAATAAAAGAAATCAGTGGCACCCTCGAATACCAAAGACAATCATGACAAGCTTGTGGCTCATATGCCCTTGGAAAAGTGGGTGTTCCAGAGGGTGGCAATCAACTCTGGTTAGCAGTTAATGAGAGAATGACACTTAGAATAAGGAGTGGGCTCACACAAATAAGGGGTTGAGAAAGTAACATTATGTCACTTTCAGACAAAGAGACTATCTCTACAACCAGATAAGCCTTGGGCAATCTAGACAGAGGATCTACATTGCTTGAGTGGAAAAGAAGGGGCAGGATTCATCTTAGATAAGATTCCTTGTTAGTTTGGGTCATGTCTGATCGCAATTGAGGAGGAAGTTAGTTCAAACCTCAGAAAATGAATTTTTGAAATGAGGACTTTAGAAAAAGGGTGAACTCTGGATCTCCTCAAATCATTGGTTATCACTAATCATTTCTCTCAATGCAAAGGGAAGTAAGCTAAAATCAGCCTGGAAAGGGAGGCTATAGATTGTTCAGGTCTTTAAAATAAGGCCAAACTGAAGAGTTTGTGTTTTAATCTGAGAGTTGAAAGGGAGCCTCTGGGGATCCCTGGGCAAGGTAGTAATGTAAGCTTATGCTTTCGGAGGCAGAGGTAGCCCAATGGATAGAACACTGGATCTGGAATCAAGAAGACTTGGGTTCAAATCTGGTCTCAGCCGCTCACTGGCTATGTGACCCTAGGCAAGTCACTTAACTTCTGTTTGCCTTAATCCACTGGAGAAAGAAATGGCAAACCATTCTAGTATCTTTGCCAAGAAAACCCCATGGACAGTATTGGCATGCTGTGGTCCATGGGGTCATGAAGAGTCAAACACTACTGAACGACAATAATACTTTTGGATTTTTTTTTGACAGCTGGATAATGTGAAAAGATGAAATGAAGAAAATGCAGAATTGCAAGTAGACTACTTCAATAGACTAGCCAAGAGGGGATGAAGGCCTGAATCAGGGCAGTGACCTTAAATGAATAAAAGAGTATGGATGTGGGAGATACTGCCAATACTTGGCAACTGACTAGATATGGGCAGTAAATGAATATGAAAAGTCGAGGGTGACCAGGACACAGATTTAGACCTGGAGGTACCTCAGAGGCCATCTAGTAGAAACCTTCTCATCTTTTATAAATGAGGAAACTTGAGCCCATGGAGTTTTACTTGCCCAAGGAAATAAAAATATTAAATGTAAGAGTCAGAATTTGAAATCAGGTCCCCTGACTTGTAAGCTTGACTAACCAAAGTTGCTTGTAAGAAGTAACTGGGATACTTTCAGAGTGGTTCCCTGAACAGACGCAGGGAAGTTTAGAGGAAGGGCAGGTCTAGGGGAGAAGACAATGAGTTCTGTTTGGGATGCATTGAGTTTGAAATGTCAGTGGGACTTCTTGGTGGAGTTGTTCGGAAGAATGTAGGTGATATGGAACTGTAGCTGGGGAGCAAGATAAGGACTATGCCGCCACTTGCTGCCAGCAGCCGTGGCCACCAGAGAGTGAAAAGGATGCCGCAGAGAGTGAAAAGAATACACGCGCCTGGTGGAACAGTAAAGGCCAGCTCCATTTATTAAACCGAGGGACAGGGCTTATATACTTTTTTAGGCAAGCAGATCAACAAATTCATGTGCGAAAACATTTGCATTGCATGACTTCCTTGTGCTTTGTTCCCCTTTTGTCCTAAACAATATTGTGTTCAGCACGTGTGTGCTGTGGAGGTTTTGGAGAGAGCATGGGTATACTGGGGGGGGGGGGCTGGAGAGCCCATGTGCTGAGTTATCAGCCCAAGGGCAAGAAGAGACCTCAGGGAAAACCTGGCCTGTATCTATATCCCAGAATGGACTTTCTCACAGCTGGCCCTCTACAAGACCAGGCATTTAGATTTGAGATCAATGTGCAAAGAAATCATAACTAGAGCCATGGTGCCTGATGAGAATACTGAGAGGGCATAGAAAGAAAAGGAGGTCAAGGACAAAGTTTTAGGGAATACCATGATCAGGGGCCAAAGAAGGAGAAGTGGTTAGACAGGTAGGAGAATCAAGAGAAAGCAGTGTCACAGAAGCCAAGGAGGAAGTAACCAGGAGGAAGGGGTGATCAACAGTGTCAAAAGCTGAAGATGGCCAAGAAAGGAGACCAGATCTTAATTGCTAGATTTAGCAATTAAGAGATTCTTAGTAATTGTTGTAATCCAGTATGCTAGCAGACCCAGGGCAGCTCAAGTTAACCCTCACTTCTATCTCTACCCCATTATTGAAGGTTGCTGTGAGCTAGGACACTGCAGGCATCCACTAGATCAAGATAATTTGCATTAACTTTACCCTTAGGTGGATTGGCATCTCTGGACCCTTTGTTCAAGCGGTACATAAAAACCAATCTACGGTTTCACCAGACAGCCTCCAAGACTTCCCATGGAACCTCCTTGTGGGCTCCCTTAATCTATTTGTGGACAGTTTTATGCAAAGACCACTCAGTATATTTTTGCTAAACTAATTGCTCATCTGAACATTCTGGCTCTGAATGGTCTGATGAACCAAATGTTGGAACCACTGCTGGGAGAGTAATTTTGGAGACAGAGCAGTGTTAGGGTTGGAAATCGGATTATAAGTAACTGAATGGGAAGGTCAGGAACTGGAAACAATTCATCTGGACAGTTTTTTTAGTGTAGATATAAATGGGAGAGGAGACATAAGGTTTCAATGGGAGGAAAGCAGTAAATAATATCCCATGTTTAGTGTACTGTGGTACCCATCACATCCACATAGGAGAAGTATGTCAGGGATCTCAGAGAGTAACAATTAAGGTAAAGTGGGAGACATCAAAGTGCAAGGAGCACTGGATAAGGTGATAAAAGATTTTGGTTCTATCCCCATCTCTTCCACTAACTAGTTTGTGTTGTGTGACCTTGGGCAAGGGACTAGAATTGAGGTCCTTTGATTCTCAAGTCTAGTTCTTTTAAAAAACCTTGTCTCTTTCATGCCCATGCTAAATGAATGAAAGTAAAGCATCCTTGGGATATACATGGATATCTCTGCATCCATTCGCTGCACACTTAACTTGGTGTTTGTTGTTGTTCAGTCATTTCAGTCGTATTTGACTCTTTGTGACCCTATTTGAGGTTTTCTCAGCAGAAATACTGTAGTGGTTTGTCATTTCCTTCTCTAACTCATGTTACAGATGAGAAAACTGAGGCAAATAGAGTGAAGTGAGTTGCTCAGAGTCACACAGCTAGTCTGAGATCAGATTTGAACTCAGGAATAGTGTGGGGTTTTTTTTATTTTTGAAGTCATGAGATGATTCTGTGAGGGAGGAAGAATATTCCATAAGATTCATCCAATGAGGCACTCACTTTGCAAGGTAAATGCCAACTTGTGGGAGGCCATGGAGGACTAAGTAAAGGTCCAGGGGATTCAGTCTCGATCAGAGCACTTGGACTTTTTACTGTTATTCTGACTTTATGCCAGAGGGAAAGAGTAAATCATCTTGATATGATTTTACCCAGATGCCTTCTCAGCATCTACCAGTCATAGCTTCTACCCATTTTCTTTCATTTCCAATTTGAGTGGCTGAGGGCAGAGACAAAAGTGAATAGCTGAGTTTTGAATAACTGATCTCCTACTTAAATGATTTAAATCATATGCTATTTCTTGTATCAGACCCACAAATCTAGTCTGAGTCGAAACTCATATGCTTGAAAAAAATCAGACTCATTGTTAAGTCGTTGAGATATTCAAGTAGACATTTCAAAATGACTTGAGAACTGATGCGAGAACTTAAGGCTGAAAATCTTATAATCCTTATTTCAAAATACAGAAGGTACATTTCAAGTGAGTGTCACACAGAAGGAAACATCCTCTAAAGCCTAAATGCCAAGCTATACTTAGATTTTTGGGAAGTCTGAGGCTTTAAAATTCTGAATTACTTGAATTCTATTTAAATTGTAGGATAGAAAAGTCAAATCATTGCCTAGAATATTAAATGTTTTTAGATGTCACTTACATGGTAAGTACCATCTAGTATCTTTTTAAATTATTCTCAAAATTCAGAATTTCCTGTCTTTTTTTTCATGATAATTCATCCAGCAATGCACCAACTCTCACTAATCATGATGATGAATTTGAAGCTAATTATCCAGTCATAAGTGCAATAGGTGAAGGCAGAGCAGGATTCTTAGATATATCACATATGCAAATGTTTGATACATTCAGCTATTATATTTTTTGCAAACAGATGGCCAGGTGACAGCTCTGTGAAGAAGGTGTACTTCGTAGGCAAATTTCTTCATAATCTAATTATCCATTGAGATTAGTCTGCAGGCTACCCCACACCATCAGATATGTTCTCAAAGTCTTTGGATACACCTCATTGTTGCAGTAACCAGACAAGCTCTGAACCTCTAATAAACAGTTGGGTTAGGATGGCTTATTTTTAGAACATCATGCATGGGAAAGTCATCAGAAATCCTGGTCTGAAGGTCAGGAAGTCTCAGTTTTCTTGTTAGTTTCCTCTTCATTCTCAAGCACACATGTGTATAGTTAGAAAGATCCATGAACGACTGGTGACTCTTTCAAACTGAATACATATATAAAGATGGCACAGATAAGGAATCAGGTCAGTACTCAAACACAGGTTAATAGGATTTAAAGCCAGAAGGGAACATAGAGGTCATGTAATCCAACCTCCACATTTTACACACGTGGAAAATGAAGACCAGAGAAGTTAAGCCACTTGTCTAGCATCACATGGGTAGTAAGTGGCAGAGTCAAGATTTGAACCAAGGTCTTCTCATTCCAAATCATGTATTTGTTCTTTTAGAAGTTGCAGTCATTGGCAGAATAAAGCAGTTTGCTTATCTGAAAGCTTATGGACTTCACAAAGTCATTGCCAAAATAAAAGATTGACCTAAATTCTCAATATTGTTCTGGAATCAAATAGAGCTGCCTGCCACTGACATTTCCCAGTGATCCATAGCCACCATCATTGGACTAAAGGAACTGGACAAACCTTCTTTTGCTTACCACCTTGCAGCCATTCCCGTTTAGGTTTTAATATTAGCCACCTCTTGTTTTATAATTAGGGATAACATGAAGTTAAGATGCCCTGAGCTCTCCAGGATGCTCGTTTTGTCAACCTAATAAAATCCATGAGGGTAGCTAACTGGTACAGTTCTGGGCCTGGAGTCAGGAAGGCCCAAGTTCAAATCCAGCCTCAGACATTTACTAGCTGTGTGACCCTGGGCAAGTCATTTAACCCTGTTTGCCTCAATTTCCTCATCTGTAAAAATGAGTTGGTGAAGGAAATGGCAAACCACTCTAGTATTTCTCCCAAATGTGGCCATGAAGTGTCACACATGAATGAAAATGACTGAACAACAAAACCTTGGGACTAGTCCTGGGAGTTGAACATGTAGCTCATCTCTGATCCTCCTCCATTTAGGAATGGCACCCAAGAAAGTCTCATCATTATCACCTCCCCGCCTCCCAACGCCACACAAAGTTGATCACCTCCAGAAACTCATTGTTCTAAGTGATTAAATCAGCTCAGAAACTCACATTTCTTCAGATCTTTTCCCACCTCTACTGCATGACTTGATTATGCCCCCCAGCTGGGTAAACTCCCTTCTCCCCACTTTTCAGTTCTTTTTTATATATTGTCTCTCCCCATTAAACTATTATCTCTTTGAGGGCAGGGACTGTCTTATGTCTTTCTTAATATCTTAGCACAGTGCCTGGCACATGGTAGGCACTTAATAGATGTTTCTTGACTCTGACTCTTAACTAACCAATAAGTAGAATCTTAACCAGACTTTATCAGAAAAGTAAAAATCATCCTGGAATCCTTGAAATTCACTGCTTACAACTTTAATGACTGTTCTATTCCAGAGTGAGAATTCTTGGATGGGAGTTTGGGTAGAAGGCTTTCCCTGTAACCTCTGACAATGCATGTGAGTACACACACATTCATAAAAATGTAAATATACACATACATGCATGTATACTTATTTAAGTGTAATCATATCTGAACTTAGCAGAAAGGTGGTCTTCCTAGTTGGCTTCTTTAATTCTGCTCTCTCTTACCTCCACACCACTGCCCAGAGAATCTGCCAAATTATGTTATTCTCATCTTCTGTT
>CM053622.1:664007226-664040792 GCA_028646595.1 Phalanger gymnotis
GCATGTTTGTTCTAGTTTATTTCATTTACTATCCTGTAAGACACAAATGTTTAAGCTTTTTTTTTAAGTAAATGGGGACAATTTTGAGATGCAATACAGATACTTTAGGATTTGGTCTTGGTGTTTGTATTAAATTCTGAGGCCTTGATTTAAATCTCTCATTGTATTGTGATTTCCTTTTAGGTGTGTTGTGCTAAGTGAAACTTGTTAAATAAATTTTCCTTTCAAAAACTGGAAAAAAAGGAGGAAATGTAAATAATAATAATGCTGTAGTTGCTGCTGATAATGATGACAATATTTATACAGTGCATACAAAATGGTACCCTATATTTGCCAGGCATTACATTAGACACTTTACAAATATTATCTAATTTTAATTTCACAATAACCCTAAGAGGTAGGTGCTATTATCATATTCATTTTATAGTTGAGAAAACTAAGGCTGAAGGAGTTTAAGTGACTTGCCCAGATGGACACAGCTGGTAAGTTTCTCAGTCCAGATTTAAACTAAGGTCTTCCTGCCCCCAGGCCTAGTGCTCAATCCACTGTGACACCTGGCTGCCTAGATGGAATTTAGGAATTAAGAAGGACAGCTCATACAACAAAACTAAGAAAGATAAAGAAATATTTAAGACATAATTATGTGTAAAGAGGCTGGACAGTCTGAACAACCACCAATTTTGTGGTCAATTAGGATCAATTTGATCTTAAAATTCAGGATGCGTACAAGGACCTTCCACCACATAGAAAAAGAATGCTCATCTTCTTCCATCAGAGTCTCTGTAGAACATTACCTGAAATAAGATATTTCACTTAGAATAAAAAGTTCAGGTCCATAATAATCATACAATTTTTGCAGGAGTAGATTAGTAATGAAATTAAATGATAAATTAACCTGATGACTGCCCATGAGAAAGATAAATGCTTCTGAGAAGTTACTCTCTCCGGAAGTATTCTAATATCTGTTTGGCATAAAACTATATGTTCATTAAAATTCCAAAGCTTAGGTAAAATTAACTAGAAACTCTTGTATTGCACTGATTGCAGATGAGCAAAATTTGTTAAGGCTTTTTTCATATCATGTTAGTAATAATCAAAATTTGGAGAGGAGAATGGTATTGGGATAGGGAAGTTAATAAAACTATAATAAATGTAAAGCCAAGACTAAGTGCTGTTTCACTCTATTTGTTTTTAAATATAAAAACCACTACCAAGAGGAAATCTGGAAGAACACTCTTGAAAAATAAATAAGCCTTAATAGCTATAGGAGCTGTCTTTTCTTATTTCATATGCCGACAAAAGATTTTGCACAAAGTCTCTTTTTTCCCCAATAGAAGATTTTAAATTAGAAGGGAGAAAAATAATATAAACAAAACCTAAAGGTATCAAGTTAACTCCACTGGACTCACTCCATCCAATGAACTGAAATTGCCACTTAGCGGCCATGTCATTTAGACCTGTATGAAGAAACATTTTAATTGAGCAGCTGACAGCCTTTCGGTGAACTCCAATGATGATCGTTTTCTGTAAATCAGAGTACATGAGGTTAGTTATTTGAAGGACAGAAACAGATACACATTTTCTTCCACTACTCTTAGTGAGATTTCCAAACAGAACAATGGAGTTATTCGATTAATTATTCTATTAATAGTAACAACCAATCATTTTCAGATACTATATATCAATGGCAATTCAGCATGCCAAGCTAAAAAATGAAAGGATTACTATAATTAATTATATTGAAATATAAATATCTTCTAAATTAACAGAGCTAAATTCAGTATCAGTAGCTCAACTAAATAATAAATTCAAGTCAAAGGTGTTTTAAATCATAAAAAGAAAAACAATACACAAAAAGATTGTAACTTCAACAAAATACTTTCAATGCATAGCTTATAAAAGTTCTAAGATACATTCCAGACCTTTTTGGACAAATGCTATTGCTGCATTTCCAAATTATTTTAAAAAAACACAAGAAATACCTAATGCATTGCCTATATTACAAAATAAAAAAAGAAAACACCAAGAAATGCCTCATGCATAAGCATCACATGGGGATAAGGGAGCTTTAATACACACAGACCTAGTATCTGGGGACAGGGATCCCTCGGAAGATGCTCCATGGTACACACTCTGAGACAACCTGTTGTCAGGTCTAAGCTCTTTGTCATATGCCATCATATTCCACTCCTGGCGCCTGTTCCTGGCTTTTCTAACCTTTTTCACCTCACGGGTTGTGCCATCTATACGCTTTTGCTCCTGATGTCCAGGAAAAGAAAGGAAGCATGCCAAGACAGAAGGGAAAGGGAAAACAGCAGGTTAAATGCAGTTAAAATGCACAGAAATATAAACCTGATATGCAAATGGAAGCCATACCCTAATTGTAAACGAAATTCTGAAGAAGTCTAACCATCATATACAATAGAACCAAGAGGAAGCAGTCGACATTTTTCATCTCATGTTGTATCTTTAGATAAGGAAAGCTGTTCTTTAGATGCTCTCTACTGCCTAGATAAAAACATCTGACAATGTATGAACGGGAAATAGTTTTCCACCACTGCACATTTTTTCCAAATGTCTTGATATAGAATATCTGTATAGCAAAATATTTTTCTTCTGAAGTAAAGATAAATAACCTTTATTCTCAGTTCCCAAGAGGTATTCCAAATGATATTTAGGCTAGTTTTGCTAGTGGCTAAGTAGAAAAACAGAAAACTTACCTGCCCCATTAGTCAAACACTTATTTTTGTTCCAGTCCTTTGGCTCTACACAAAAATCGAGAACGTGGTCCCACCACTGACAGGCACAACAGTACAACCTCATCCATAAATATTTAGGACTTACATGGATATCTCTAGAGGGTGGTAGCTATTTATTTCTGTTATATCCATTTGTCCCAAATAACGCATAAAATGCTACATCTCTTAAAGACAAGGCCTGGATGTTTTACTTCTGTGTGACTTAAATTTTCAACTGCATCATTTTGAATACGAGGCACTCAACTCTTTTTCAACTCCTTTAGATGGCTCAACTTCGGGGACAACATGCACTAAGTACCACAAGCAAGACCAAGCAATAATAACAACTCTATTGAAAATGAAGATTAAGGTTGATAAAGGGCATTTCTGATAGCTCTGTCAGAAAGGCAGGTAGACAATGCAGGTATTCTATGTCTACTTGGAAATTAGGAAAGTGAGGTTCTGAGATTTGAAGGGACACAGAAAAGAGCATGTGGGAGGGTCAGGATTTGATCCCAGGTCTTCTGAGCCCAATGATCTTTTCACAGTCACCATATTTTCTCTCCACAAAATTACTGTGAGGATCCAGAAAAACAGTTCCCAAGACCAATCAATGGTTCCCAAACCTGATTTCGAGACATAACTGAATGTCTCCAGTTATCTCAAAGAGTATCAAAACTTCTCCAAAAAATTACAAGAAAATATAGAATTCACTTTCTCTTGCTTTACTTTGGAGCTAGATGTGTCATGTAACATGTTCAGATTGGGAAAGGTACTGAAGAATCAAGATAACAGCAGTTAGGGGCTGTCACAGTAATATAGTTGGAAATCACCATCCTAGGGACTCTATGCTGCATCTATCCTTTCCAGATTTTTGATGGCTGAGTATATGGTTGATTTAAACCATCATTAAATTACTAAGTTAAAGCAGAAAGGTTTTAGCCAACTAAGAGGCACAGTGGATAGAATGCTGGGCCTGGAATCAGGAAGATCTGAGTTCAAATCCAGCCTCAGACAATTACTGTCTATGTGTTCCTGGGCAAGTCACTTAGCCCTGTTTGTCTCAGTTTCCTTACCTGCAAATGATCTGGAGAAGGAAATGGCAAACCATTCTACCTATCTTTACCAAGAAAACCCCCAATGGGGTCATGAAGAGTCAGACATAACCGAAACAACTGAACAACAATAATAAAGGTTTTAATGCTTGAAGCCTATTTCATTGGTGAATCTAATTTGTTGGTTATTTGCTATTATTTTATCTTAAAGAATCCAAGCTTTTGATATCATGGGTACTTCCTCCAACACAGACTATGGTATCGCTACAGCTTGGTAGATTGTCTTGGAGAGCTGCTGTTAGTCTCTTTCGACTGTAGCTAGGCCGGGCAGATGCAGTAAGATCTGTCCATATTTACATACCCTGCTAACTTTTGGGAAACCAAGGTCTTCCCATGCCATAGAAAAGCCTTGAAGGAAGACTTCAATAGAGGCACTATTGTATCACAATGGAAAATGAAAGGATTTTATACTTAAATAAGTCACTCAGGATGAAAAGACACAGATGGATTGAGATATACATAGATGGATTTTATACAAAGGAAAAAACAGATGGAAATAAAGTCACTGTGTGTGTGTGTGTGTGTGTGTGTGTGTGTGTGTGTTTACCATTGGATTGGAACTCGCATTCAAATCCTAGCTCTGCCACTTGCTACCTATGTGACCTTAGATAAGCCCCTTCAATGTTTAGGTCTCACGTTCTGCATCTGTAAAATGAAGGGAGTAGACTAGATAAACTGTAAGATCAGCTTTACTGCCTAAATTTCCCAAAGACAGGACAATCTTTATTCCTACTCTCAGAATCAAACAATGACTATTGTGACTTTTGAGAAATTCTCTATTTGACCTGAAGACAGTGTGATACCAGAATGATGCAATCATCACAATTACAAGTATTTGGGGAATTTAGGGGGAAATCAAAGATCTAAGAAAGAGCTACTAGTTTTGTAGACACGATAATTACAGATTAATACAATTTCCATGAAGGCATAGAAAAATAATTATATATGTATTTATGCCAAAAGCATCATTTTTGGATCATCTGTAAGAGACATCTGTAAGGTCACTGAAAGGTAAATTATATATTTAATGAAAAGCACTTTTATAAGTCTCAAGGAGCTTTTACATTCCACAAGAAATGTATAGGGAGGTATCACTAGAATGCCAATCAAATATTTCCTTGCCTCTCTTTTCAAGAGAGTAATATTCATCTTTTCTTTACACAGACAATTGTGCCTACAGAATCCTATAACTCACCCATGATGCTCTTGCTTTTAATAAATTCCCCAAATCCAACCACACACACATGTACACAATGGGGATAATGAAGACAGTCCTTTCCTTTTGAACCCCTCTCTCTAGGATCTTTATAGCTTATGTTATTTAAATGATAAAAAAAAAAAATCACTGAAAAATCCTTTGGGTTTACCAAATGCCAAACACTTCTCCAAGTAAGAGGTTCATAAACTTTTTATGTGTGTCATAGAGTCCTTTGATGGTCTCGTGACACCTGTGAACCCCTTCTCAAAATGTTTTTAAATGCATAAAATAAAATACATAAGATTACAAAGGAACCAAGAGTCGGAGAAAATAAAGATGTCATTTTTTTCCCATCCAAGTTCACAGGCTCCCTCCCCTCTGAAATCTACTCACAGACAAGTTAAGAACCTCAGCTGTAAGCCAAAGGCTTTGGGTATTTGCTATATAAACTAGTCTGTCCTTCCCAGGAAGTCTGCGCGACAGATTGTCTTCCAATGGAAAAAAAATTAAACTTCTGGGACGTTAGGAAAACTTTCAGGGAGTATTCCTTATCTTTTCTCGATCACAAATAAAACACATCTCCAACAGAGAAGGCAACCCTCTGCAGAGACTGTTTTAGGTGGTACCTGTAACTCTTATGATCTCTTCTCCCTTCCTCTCCACCAATTCCCCTAGGAGAGCATCATTTATGGCACATAATTCCTCCCTAAATATAAACATCAAACTAGCTTTTCATTCTAATACATGCAATATACCATTTAAAAAAATTAGAGCTGGTGGGTGAAAACCCTATCATTAACCACATTTAAAACATTAAAGTTGATCTTCCTCCACAATGGAATAATAGGAGTTTTTTTCTGAGATGTGAGTGAAACCACAAGCAGAGAATTTTAATCATAACCTTATAAACAAAAATTGAGTTATGAGCATCTTCTCTTGTTAAAATGAAGCAGGTTGGTGGAAAGTGAGAAAGGAAAAAATTGAGAATATTGATTAAAAATTATGGCCACATGTGATTCTCAATTATATTCACATTAAAATGTAACCTATGAAAAAATTTCAGCAACCTATCTGACACACCCATCCTTTCAATAAAGAGTAAGATTCAGCAATTTGGTTTGGATGCCATACCCAAATTAGCCCATGGATATACATGTTTTCTATTCTGGAATGATTTACCTTTTGTCTTCTTTTCTCTTTCCTTTTGTCTTCCGTATCCTGTAGCATTTTCTCTTTCCAGAGATCAAAGAAATAGGAAGGATCAGTATAGAACTTTAATCCATCTTTCTTATCATCCCTATAAAAATCATATGGAAATAAAAGGGAGATTATTTTCATTTTTAAGCTTAAATGTTTCAATTCTGATTCTAATTCACTAAACCACAATATTTAACAAACTGACAACAAGAAACATTATTAAACATCTTATTTCAATAATCACCTCAAGAAATCTGTGGAATTATGACTTTTATATGTAATTTTAGCAACATATGATAAATTAATTCTGTAACAAAAGCATTTGAAAACTTTCTTGACTCCACAGCTACATGCAGAAAATTGCTGAAAAGAAATAAAAAAAACCCCTGCAAACTGAAAAATATATTCAAATATTACCGAAGAGTGTTTGTGTTGGTATTTCCCATACTCTGTTTGCCTGTTCTCTCCCTGTACCCTGCCAACTCCACAAGCCTGGAATTGGGATTACTGTGTAGAATGGAAACACATGCCTACTTTTATTCTGTAGCCCCAACTCATCTCAAATTTCCACCACAGATGCTACTCAGTATAAATTCGATTCAACAAGCATTTATTCAGTATCTACTAGGTACTGGATTTACAAAGACAGAAGACAGTTTCTCCCCATAAGGAGCTTGTTGTTGTGTTTGTCCTCCATTCTCAAAGGGGACCATGACATCAGGGAAATGATGACATGATTTGCAGTTGACTTTGATTTGAGTGAGAGAGGGCTGTGCAAGGTCACCAGAATTACTTTCTCCTTCAGAGCTATCTGGGTCCAGTGGCCTGATATTCACAAGGACTACTGGAGATGGCCCATAAGGAGCTTATATTCTAGTGGAGAAAGAGGAGGGAAGAAGAACATTAACACATAAATATACACAAAACATATTCTAAGCAAGAAGAAGGTGATTATGGCAGACAGGTGAAAAGTGGGGCATTAACAACTGAGGGGATCACAAAAGACTTCATGTAGAAAGTAGCTACGTTCTGAAGCAAGGCAGGGATTGTAGAAGGTAAAGTGAGGCCAGAGAATATTCCAAACATGGAGGGTGACCTGAGTCATCCTCAAAAGGAGAAAAAAAATAAAGCATTGTGTAAGGGGAACAGCAAATAGTCCAGTTTGGCTTTAATGTAGCATCCACGACAAGAGGTACATGTGTGATCAGTCTGCAAAAATAAATTGGAGCCACACAGTGAAAGGCTTTGAAAGCCAAGTAGAGAACTTTGTCTTCTATAATGGTGACAAGAGGGAGACACTAAAACTTCTTGGGAAGGGAGTGACATAGATCTGAGTTATCAGCTGTGTGGAAAATGTACGGGAGAGAGGGGAAACGAGTTAAGGAGACCAATAAAGAAATGATTGCAATAGGCTGGGCAAAAAGTGATGAGGGCCTCACCTGGGGGGTAGCTACATAAGTAGAGAAAAGGGTAGGAGAAATATGGCAGCAGAACCAACAAGACTTAATAACTGATTCTACATGAGCAATGAAGGAGAGTAAAAGATGGAAGATACTCTGAGATTATGAAAGAGAGTTTGAAGGAGAAAATGAGTTACGTTATGGAAACATCAAGTTTAAGATTCTATGAGACATCCAGGTAAAAATGTTCATTAGGCAATATGTGTATGTGTATAAGCGAGATGGTAGTGGAATGAGAGCTGGAAACTGGAAAGCTTTGGGAGCTACAGAGATCATCAAAAGGGTGTGTATCCGGAGAATAACAAAGGATTTAGGACCAAACTCTGACCTCTGGGGACACAAAGTGGGTGGGGCATGCATGATAATTCAGGAAAGAAGACTGCAAAAGAGAACCAGGAGAGAGCAGTGTCACAAGAATGCAGAGAGAAGAGGATCAACAGGGACTGGGGGTAATGAAGAGATCAATGTTCAAAGCTACTGAGCAGATGAGAAAGAAGACTAATAAAAGACCACTCAGTTTATTAGGTTTAGTAATATTATTGGTAATACTGAAGAGTGGTGTCAGTTGAATGGTGGGATCAGAAGTCAGTCTGCATGAGGTTGAGAAGTGGAAAGTTCAAAGGTGGAAGCAACCACAGTTTTTCTAGGATTTTGGCTGTGAAAAAGCAAAGAACAAGATGATACCTTGAAATGAGCGAGTAAGAGTACATATATTTACCCAGATTTCCTTTTGGAGTTTGGCAGTGAAAGGGGAGAGATATATATAGCATGATAACTTGGGGAGACAACAGGATCAAATGAAGGTTTTAAGGTAGAGGAAGATCTATTTGGGTATCAGGGAAAAGAAGCCTCATGTGGAATAGAGGGAGTACTGGGTTTGAATCTTGGTTCTACCATTTACTACCTTGGGTAAGTAATTTCACCTACTTCTCTGGGCCTCAGCTTCCTTGTCTTTAACATGGAGATAGACTAAGCATCCCCAATGTCCCTCACAGTTCCAAAACCTATGAGCCTATTTCATACTTCCTCTTCCACTGACATCCCCTATTTATAGAGAATGAAGATTCAGTAACTGAGAACTACTAATAGCAGTCCCCATGACCTGAGTAGGGGACTTCAGAAGAACTAGGGGATAATGGGGCAAAACAAAGCAAAAAAGCTGCAAGGTGAATGTCTGACTAATCACACTAACGGAAGACAACAGTCATTATGGGAAGCCTGGTTGGCATTGAAGTCCTCAAGTCCAAAGAACCAATGATGAGAGTCATATTGTTAAGTTGCTATGGGAAGCTGGGGCCACCTATTAGTAAAAACTCCCAGAAGATGTTATCTCTACAAGACAGGATTTCTCTTCTACTCATCTTTTTTTCTTTTGTTTAGAGGGTTCCCTCTCCCAACTAAGCTATTTCCCTTTCCACTATTTGCCTGTATTCCTTATTGCCAGAGCTTCTCTTCCTCCTTAGCCCTCTTGGAGAATAAATCACCACCTCCCACATGGCCTCTGAGGGTTTCCAAGATTTTGTTGTTGTTGCTGCTGCTAAATAACAGTTCTCCTAGTCCTTCAAGTATCCAGGGACTGCCTCTTCCATGAAGTCACCCTTCCCTACACTTCCATCTCTTTCCTCCTCGATTTTCCTAGAGTACTTTGCCTAGATCTCTCCTCCGTCCAAACATATTGTCTACCTTTTATTATATTTAATCTATATACATGTCATATTCTCCTTCTGTAAAATGTTAGCTATTTGAGAACATGGACAATTGTCACTGTTTTTCTGTTCCCACTGTTTACTATAGATTTTTGCATACAGCAGGTACTTAATAAATGCTCACTACATTGAACTGATAGTACCTTATCTGAACTTTGTATCTCTCCCAGTGCCTAACTGCTCTGTACACAGTAGGAATTAATTCACAGAATCTCAGAATGTTATACAGCAGAGGTCTAGCTCAGTAAACGTCTTACTTTACTGTACCTCTAAACGAAGGAGTAACCCTTATGGCAATTTAGTTCAACAAATTGGAATAGATGGATTAGATTAGATGACTGCATTGTATAGGGTACAATGAGAAGAAGAAGAAAGAATGTGTTTGCAGTGGGTAGTTAGGCAGTATTAATTCCCTTGGGGTTCATTTTGCATTTGGCCTAAATTGTATGCTGCACTGCTCTATAATAATGGTGGGTTAACTTGTTGATCAAACTGTCTCCCTATAGCCTGTAACACTGCATAATATACTTTGCTGTCTGGAATAATAAATGCCTCTGCATTGAAATGTGGAGACAAATCAATTGTTTGCTATATGGTAACTGAATCATGTAGTTACCTTTACATAGTCTTGGAACAGACCATGACTGACAAA
Organism: Phalanger gymnotis; assembly: GCA_028646595.1. Taxonomy (NCBI): domain Eukaryota; kingdom Metazoa; phylum Chordata; class Mammalia; order Diprotodontia; family Phalangeridae; genus Phalanger; species Phalanger gymnotis. The sequence continues at coordinate 664,017,293 of CM053622.1, forward strand.
TGAACCATTTCTATTAAAGAAACCCAGGGCTCCCTCTTTTGATAACAAGCATGCTAATAACTAGAAATAATGTGACAACAAGAATTCAAGGCTTTCCAATTTCATCTTCTTTTGGTCCCTTTGCAATAATCCAAGAATTTGGAAGGATGTCCGACTGTCACCTAAAAGAGTTTCTCCTCAAAGAAGAGTTTCTACACAGTTAAATGAGTCTTTTCATAATACGTGTCCATTGCCTAAAACCATATTCATAATGAAAAAGTAAAATTAGCTCTTATGGCAACATAAATCCATACCTGTAAGGTGTAAGTATATTCAGGGGAGGTGGCTTATCACTCTGATTGTAAATGTCAGAAACTGGATTGGGGATACTGTTCTTGGAAACTACTTGCTGGTCTTGTATTGTAGAGCTTTTGAATGCTTTCTTCATATTAATATCCTGCAATGATACTGTTGAAAGACCCAAAAAAGTCTGGTTAGCAGAGAATATATTTGTTTTCACTGTTACGAATATAAGTCGAATTTAGTTCTTACACATTTAAACCAACCACAAGGCCTTCCAGGACAGCTTTGCAAGTATTAGAACCAATGTACATGCTACATCTTCTTTCCCCTAGACAAGCATGGTGCGCTCGCTCTCTCTCTCTCTCTCTCTCTCTGTGTGTGTCTTGGTCTCTCTCTTTCTCTCTCCCTCCCTCCCTCCCTCCCCTCTCTCTCCCTCTCTCTGTGAACTAACTCAGCTTGTGAGGGGAACTGCCCAGTACATTTCAGATATATTAAGTACCTTCTTCAAATAAAATGTTTTCCTCAAAAAAAGAGGAATCAGTGTGAAGCCTTTAGTCTCCAGAACGATAGATGCACATGCACCAAATTCAGTTTCCCGTGAAATAAATCTATCCAAATAGCAAATACTAATCAATATTTACTTAGATAACTGGACTATGGTTCTACTAGTAACATGCACAGGATTTTTTTTTGCTACAAGCACAAAATAGGAGAGATGGCAGGAGGCTGAATACACCAACTATATTAAAATGCTACAGGAAGTTATCAGAATCACAAAATGACCAATAAGAGCATTATGATAAAAACTACTACGAGTTGATTAAAAATGAGGATTGAGGGTTATTAAAATAAGATTTAGCTCACTGTTTCATAAATTCTGATCTATATATTTATCTTCATGTGATTTTAAATCTATTATACCAGAAACATTTTAATTATAATGGAGAACTTGAGGCAATACATGTGAAAATAGTTTGATTTCCAAAAATTTAAATAGTCAATTATAGTATAATTTAAGATGAAAGTCCTTTACTACATTGACATCTAAAGCTTCCAAATTATTCCTCAAATTCGTATCTTCTAAAAGAAAATTTAGCCATTTGAAAAAGTAGACAAAAGAACTCTGCAACTTTCTAATGTTCAAAGCTGCATTTTTCTTAAGGAGGAAAATTAAAACATCAGTGTGCTGATTGCTATACAGTTCCATCAAATTTCATTTTGGCCTCCAAAAACAAATTAGATATTGAGAGGAAATTTGTTTTTAGCATGTACCAGTAGGAACTCTTTTTTTCCTCTTTTGTATTCTCTGTAAGAGATGATGACTTTGAGAAAAGGAATGAAGGCATACATTTGAAAATGCAGGTGATATTGAAAACAAAAGAAAGCAATCAAAAGTTGTAAAAAGAATCTAGAAAATAAAATACAAAAGCCAGAATTCCATAAATAATAGCTTTTTAGAGTTAAACTTTACTATATGTTTCTTGACAAAAGAACTAAACAAATCTAATTACAGAGAGAAGAAGTGATAGGATCTTTTATAAGGCAATGTGAGCTAGACATACCATAGGACGACATATGTACGGGGAGTGCACAAGGACTCCCTAATGTCTTAAAAACTGTGTTCCATTAAAATTGTTTTTTACTTTTTTAGTAAAGTTTAGATTTTTTAATTAACTGTTTTAGTTTCTTTAACAAATAAAATAATGTCCTCTATAAATGAGTGTTCAGTAGATATTTGACACAAATGGAATATGTTGCATATACCATTGGTCCAGCAATATAAAGGCAAAAGCAACTTAGGATAAACATTTTTTAAATAAAATTAAATTTGAAGCAATAACACAGTCCTTTTCCTGATGCTGGGGTTTTTTTCAATATAATCTTTTATGGTAAATATTCTGATAATGCAATTTTGGTTTTAAAAAGATAAAGCAATGTTGATTGCTTTAAATTGTGTGCCAACTGCCCTAGTAAACAATTCCAGTCACTGGTTCCAATATAAAAACATTAGTAATGGCATAACCCTTGCAAGTGTTAGCATTATTTAAAAACATGAAGTCTAAAAGTTCCCAATATATGTCACTTTGAGAAGTTTGAGGGACCCTAAATGACTAAAACGCTCACCTAAAAACACTTACAAGAACTAATGGCAAAACAGGAATCAATAGGAAGCCTTCAGTTTGCTTTACTATAATGCACATAATTTTCTCTCAATCTTGCTGTCATTCTTCTCAAAAGGACACCCACTGCCCCTACTGCTGAAGTGACTAGATAATTTGGACATGTATTCAGGTGTAATAGCATTTGAGGTTATTACTCATAGCATAAAGAACGATTTCTGGAAGGAATGGATGATATGTATAAGCTCTCATACTAATAAAACCCCTTTAAAGGAGAAATTTTTCATTTAGTGAAAATTTTTTAAAAATTGAGCATGAGGATGAGGTATAGGTGAGACAAATAGATATATACACACATATACGCATATAGATGTATGTATATACACATATCTTTTTTTCTAACTCTTTTCCTAACTAACCCAATGTTATACATTTCTTTTCTTATCAGAATGTCCTAGGAAAAGACAAAATGAACGATCAACTTACTACCCTAAGGAAAAGCTGTAATTGTGCTGTAATTAATTACTACCGTCTTGTCAGCATCACTTCTGGCTCACTGCTTTCATGCAATTACCTACCCTCTTCCACTGTTGAATCCAGCTGGGTAACTTTGACAGCGAGGCGATCAATTCTGTCTTGAAGAGAATTTGCTCTGATGTAAAAGTTGTTGGCCTCATTAAACAACTCACCAAATATGTCTTCAGCATGTTTGCCTATAAGAAGAAAATGGATGGGGAAAGCCATCTGTTGAAGATCTGCTGAAGCAACCTTCACATGTTTTCACCATTGCCATACTACTGTCAACACATTATATATTTTTGCAAAGAACTTCAAAAATGTTTTATTCAAGGGCTTCCAAGAGTCTCTAAAAATGTATCTGGAATATTCAAATATATGTGAAAGGGACCTAGAGTTGTAATGTTTTAGAAGACTTTAGAGATCTTAGGGTTTACATTTTATTGTCTTATGAATTATGATTTAGGTCTAATTCCCTGAAATTTAAATCGTTTTTTCCACGTTGCTGTTATCAAACATGTTTTAAGCTAGAGACCATTTGGCACTAGCCTACAGCAGAATGTTTAGTAACTGAAATGATGTAGAGAGCTCTCAGGAATTAATCTTTCCTTTAGTTCCAATATTACCAAGTTTTCATACATTGACTGTATGAAAAACCAGTGCCTGTCTGACAAGACAGACCTCAATTATTTTACTACTAAGGTGAAAAAGAAGTTGGAGAAACAGCAAGCCCTCTGCCCACAAAAGTTGTAACAATATAGATTTCCCTAATATTCAACCTTAATATACATTTAAAAATATTTTGTTATTTCACAATATCACAAATATTGAGGTTTCTCCACATGTTTTTTTTTACCTTTCAAATATTTAACATATCTCCCAAAATAGTTTTCCGAATTCAGTCTTCAACATTTCCTCATAACCATTCTTTTTTTGGGGAGGGGGAATACTAACTTTGCTATCAGTATTCACATCCAATATTCATATTAAACAAAGAGAGATTTGCTGTTTTGTGATGTAATAACTTCACATAGCAGTAACACTGCACTTTTGTATATAGCTTTGCCTTTTAAAAAAAATTACATAGATTATCTCACTAGAGACTCACAGCAGCCCTGTGGAATAAAAGCCTCCACAGCCCTGTAAAGTAAAAGGGATGGGGATAAAGACTGGATCTATGATTTAACTGAAGTGAAAAGCAAGAGAGATATTAATTCTCCTTTTGAAGATAAAGAAACTGAGGGAAGTTGTAACCCAAAGTCACATGACTAGTCACTTGAACAGAAGTCATTTGATTTGATTTCTAATCCATGCACTTTTTCAACTAAACATGGCATTTATATTTCCCCCTGGATTATCATTTTAAAAATTCAGTTCTAATCTGCTGGATTCTAATAACTAATAACTCCTAGCTTTTACTTTCTACTTTCAATTCTCTTTTGAATCTGTTTTTCTCCAGAATTCTCATTTTTTTTAAAGCACACAACACCTTCATGTTCTTTTGAGTACTAGACACAACTCCAACTTAACAATTAATCAATCAATCAATTAATTAAATATGGCAGAGTGCCAAGTCTAACTTCCTTTCTAGGATTCCTCCCCCCCACTTTCCAAAGAGAAATACTTTCATATCTATCATTCACTCTATGTGTAGATTTTCACTCAATTTATTGATCCAAGACAGGGAAACATAAAAGTACTCAATTATCACAGAACATTAGGAATTGGTAAATTCCTATTACATTAACTAAAAGGACTGAAAATGTTAAATACTTAATAGGAAGACTAGAACTGGGATATTATTGATATAGGGAACTCCTAGATAAGAAAATTCCCTTGACCAATGATGGTCAGCACCATGTCAGCTTCTGTTAGAGGGAACTAGATGGTAACTTAGTAAATAGCGTTGGGACTGGAGTCAGGAAGGCCCAAGTTCAAAGCCCACTTCAGAAACACATCAGCTATGTGACCCTGGGCTAGTCGTTTAACTTCTACTTGCCTCAGGGAATAATTATAGCCCCTACATCCCTGTTGTGAAGATAGGATGAGACAATACTTTTGTAAAGCACTTACCACAGTGTCTGACACATAGGGTGCACTTAATAGATGCTTGTGTCCTTCCTATCTACCTATAATTTCAGGGCAGGAGTTGTTAAACTTGTAATGTCATGGATGCCTTTGGCGGACTGGTGAGACCTGGGTACCCCTTCTCAGAATATTTTCAAGTGCAGGACATAAAATGCATAAGAGTACAAAGGAACCAAATATATTGAAACATAGCACGTATATTATGCATGTGTGTACGTATCTGTTTTGTGTAAATATAGAGGAGGTAGGGAAAAGAATAAGCATTTATATGGCACCTACTATGTGCCAGGCACGGTAATAAGTGCTTTACAATTATCATCTCACTTAATCCTCACGACAGCCCTGGGAAGTGGGTACTATTATTTCTCTCATTTTACCATGAAAGAAATTGAGGCAAACAGAGGTTAAATGATATGCCCAAGGTCACACAGATGGTGAGGGTCTAAAGCTGGTTATAAACTCAGGCCTTTCTGCCTCCAGGTCTAATGCTCTCCTCACTATACCATCAGCTGCCCTCTAAGAACATTTGCAAAATTCTGAAAGGATGAGTAACGTGTCCAGGCAGTATGTGTCAGGATAAAGACTTAAACTCAAATCTTCCTGGCTCCAAGGCCAAAGGATAACTCTCTATGGTGCCTCTTATTACATACTTTGTTGTTGCTCAGTCCTTTTTGTTAAGTCATGGCAGACTCTTCATGACCCTACTTGGGATTTTCTTGGCAAAGATACTGGAGTGATTTGCCATTTTCTTCTCCAGCTCATTTTACAGATGAGGAAACAGAGGCAGACAGGGTAAAGTGACTTTCCCATGATTACATAGCTTGTGTCTGAGGCTGGATTTGAACTCAGGAAGATGAGTTTTCCTGACTTCAGGCCCTGCACTCTTACCAGTGCACACCTAGTGGCTCACATTAAGTAAGGAGGATTTTGTTATCCTTTCTAGAGTTTAGTTTCTCAGGATCCATGGCCATGGCAATATCTAGTTTCCAGGTGCTAGATAATAATTCTCACGATCATGGTTCAAAACAGTTTCCACACTTGCACAATGAGATATGAAGGTGACATAATGTGATTTTTATTATGCTTGTATTGAATGACGATATTGCTAAAGTTAACCTATGAGGCTGATGCTGGCAATATATCTTCTTTGTTGCAAGTACCAAGTGGGCACTGGTCAGTGAGTGGGAAATTCATAGGGGAATATGATAGTGTAATGCTGTATGTGCCTTGAAAGGCCTCCATCAAGGCTTGGAGGGGATCTGTGTTTGTCTCAACCGGCCCCCTTTGAGGCTTAGGGGATTCCAATGGCAGTTGTAGCTTCTACACCAGCCCCTGCTAGAAGGATGATAAGGGACTGCTGTAGGAGTTGGTGATCCCATTATCAGCGCTCCTGTTGAGAAGACTAGACTAGAATAAGTAAGATTATTAAGTCCTCTGAATCTGTCCTGACCAGATCAATTGTCTGACCAGATCAAGAGCGAACCTGTTAGAGGCTGGAGTCCAAAAACTCCAGTGCTTCCCATGTGTTATTTGTGAAACAATATTTAACTACTTAAATTTTGCTTCACTAAGAATCTGAGCTGGACAAATGTGTCTCACTGATGTCCTTGGAAAGGAACATCTACTTGAGAGAAGGTCTTTCCAAGCAGGATCGCTTCCTGAAATTCATGCATAGTCCAGGAACCATGTAAACACTCAGCAACAAACAAACAAACATTAAAACACTACTCTGTTTCGATGAACAGATTTTTTTTCTTAAAAAACACCATCTGCAAGGAAAATCTTTTATATTCAAGTGTGATTTGCTTAAATATGCTTATTTTCTACATAAATGTGCTGAGAAAAATTCATATGCAAAGACACTACACAAATGATATGAAGACTTTCATGCGCATATTTTAAAAACAAGTAAACTGAGACCCAAGGCAGCATTCTCACCCAAACCACAAGTCTGTCAATATCAATGAATAAGCATGAGTAGGGTTTTGCACATTTTGGAGGAAGGTTGCAGAGCAAGGAGGGTTCATAAGAAATTGTCTTCATATTGGTTCATTTGCCACAGAACCTGAAGAATAAAAGAATGATTCTTCCTCCAAATTGGTCTGTGCCCAGAAAGGATAATTAAAACAATGCATCTGAGGCTCCAAGTGGAAAGTAACTTGAAGACTATTAGATTGAGTCTCTAGAAGCCTGTGTCTGATAGTGTTTCTTTCTAGGAGGATGTAGCCAAGAATTCAGTGAAACATGGGAAGACCATATGTTCTGATGCAGAGTGAGGTGAGCAGAACCAGAAAACAATCTACATGATGTCTAAAAAAACCCATACATGGAAAGAATAAAACAAAGTTGAACACTATGTAATTTGAATGATTCAATTTGGCCTCTGAGAAGAATTGGAAAAAAAAATATGCCTCCCCCTTTCCCTAGAAAGCGTGAGGGACCATGGGTATTGGGACATGACAAATGCTGTCAGACATAGTATGGTGGTGGGTTTTAGTGAGTTATCTTTTTCTTTTAAAATCTTTATTAAAAAAATAGAAGGCTCACTGAGTAGGGGATATTCAGAAACTCTTTTTAAAACAAAATGCAACAACAATAAAGAGCAATAACAAAACTGAAACATTGAGGGAATTTTTAAAAAAAAGGAAAAAGAGAAAAAAGCAATTTGTACTCCCAGATTTTAAATTACACGAGGTCAGTCCTGTACTTTAGGAAGATCATTTTCGTACCTGAGTGGAGGATGGAGTGGAGTGGGGGAGAGACTTGTGATAGGGAGACCAATGGCAAGCTATTTCCAATACTCCAGGTGTGAGGTGAAGAGGGCCTGCACCATAGGAGCAGTGAGAGAGAAGGAGGCATATTCAAGAGATGCTATAAAGGTAAAATTGACAGGCTCAGCAACAGACAGGACACGGCAGTGAAAGAGGCATGAGGAGTCAAGGATGACACCTCTGTTCTGAGCCTGAGTGACTGGAAGGATTACCTTTGACAGAAATAGGGAAGTTAGGGAGAGGTACAGGTTGGGAAAAAGATAATGAGTTCAATTTGGAAGAGTTAAAAGACTTCCAGTCCTGCAGCAGTTCTCCTTCCTGCAGTTACTCCTGGGCCTGGCATTGGTCCCTTTATTCTTCTGGGGGAGGTGCGAGAGAAAAGCCCAGGCAGCAGTGAGGAATTTGTGGTGTCCTTGCAATGGGTACTAGGGAGACCAGACAGAAGGCTGAGAGGGAAATGACTGTCAGCTTGCCTGCCGAGAAGGGCACTGACAGCTGATCTTCTAAGTCAGAGAAGCCCATATTGGATGCACCAGGGGAAGGAGAGAAGCAGAGGCAAGTAATGGCCACATGCATGCAACAATGTGGTGCTACTCTCCTCATTCTAGAATTTTCTTCCTCTATTCCAATGAATCATCTTGTATACCCCACTTTGTGCTCTAAGAGGAAAGTGAGCTCTATAGATTAATGTCTTCCTCTCATATCTCAACATTTGGAGAGACCTAGTCTCTCTACAAGCAATTTGTTGGATTGGTCAGGGATGTCTCAAGATTTGGTTTTATAGCATCTACAGTTGTCAATAGTACCTCGTGCTGGAGATCAGCTACTGGCTTACTGAAAGAGTAAGTTTTGTTTATTTGGTGTGGGGTGTGGTCAACTAGAATAACCAGGAGGCACACAATATAGATCAAATTCCTGATATCACCATCAAAGTGCCACACATTTTAACACGTCTGGTGCCATAACCTGGGGACCCTGACGGCTAAGAAACTCAGTTCATTAGATTTCCACAGTCATCAGTGATAGCATGACAAAACTCAGAATCCCTATTTTAGCTCTTTATAGCTAACTAGGGATTAACAAAGACCATCTGGCTATCCATGGGATGCTGGCCCAGAGATAGGCAATGTCCCTCTAAAAATCCCAAATAGGGTAGGGCAATCATGGTTTTTCTGTCCTGAAGCACCAAAACTTAGAGGGTACAAAGAACATACTTTTTCATATTGCTACTACCATGAGCTTTATACTCCAAGTAAGTTCTTCTTTATCTGGCCCGAGTGAAAAAGGCAGCCTCAACTCAGGGGGTATCTCTTCTTCACACTAAAGCTAAGAGAGTTTAAGGCATATTGCTAGTAAGTGTCTAAGGCTGGATTCCAAGTAGAGTCTCCCTGACTCCAAATACAATCCTTCTATCTACTGTGCCAACTAGCTGCCCATCTATTAATAGGTTACATTTACACAAACCTGAATTTACTAGGTATGACTAGTCAAAAAAACAAAAAAACAAAAAACATTAGAGACTAGATGTTGCAAAAGACAAGGGCAATTTGTTTATATTTCAATGGCACTGGCCTGGTCTAGCTTTACTGACGCCTTTTTATGGTTTATCATCTATGTGGTTGTTGCTGTTATTTAGTTGTTTTCAGTTATGTTTGACTCTGTATGACCCTATTTGGGGTTTTCTTGGCAAAGATACTGGAGCGGTTTGCCATTTCCTTCCCCAGCTCATTTTTTACACATGAGGAAACTGAGGCAAACAGGGTTTAAGCGACTTACCCAGCCAGGGTCACACAGGTAATAACTGTCTATGTCCAGATTTGAACTCAAGAAGAGGAGGCTTCCTGACTACAGTCCCAACATTCTATACACTGTGTCACCTAGCTACTCCCATCATCTATATGGACATTATGGTAATAAGTATACCATTAAGTATGCCCAAAACTAAGGATTCTTTACTGTCCACTATGGCTTGAGAGGAAGATTAGGTGTAGAGCTTCACAACATAATACAGGGTATTCCTAAAGTCTGGACACATAGGCAAAAATGCATATTTTCAAGAAATGAAATGACAAATTTTCAACAACATTTTATTTAATTTTTATATTAAATATTTATTTTTTATATTAAATAATTTAATTATTTAATTTAATTAACAAATAGCATCTTCAACTTCAAATAACATCATATGATTTCATAGTCATATTCCAAGAGTGAATGTGCTAAAATTGACAGCAATGTGGAATTACTGAGTTGTTGCATCAAGTTCATGTGAATCTTGCAAAGCACATCAACCTTTGCATCACAAATGATGGAAATCATATTGAAGATGTTATTGGTTAATATTCCGGTTAAATAAAACGTTGTTGAAAATTTCAATCATCTCATTTCTTGAAAATATGAATTTTTGCCTGTGTGTCCAGTCTGTAGGAATACCCTGTACATTTCTAGGAGACCTTCCTGTGGAACCACGTTACAGAAAAAACAGGTCACAAGATAGTTCTTCAGGCATTTCAATCATATCCTACCATGGGTATTTTTTTTCCAGGCCCACCTCCACTGAATTCAGCACAATAACTGGCTATAATAGAGAGTCGAGTATATTTTCAATTTTCTCCAGTCTCCTTCAAAAAGTCAAGCTTTTTTAGCATCAATTTATCAATGACTATCTTAGGGTTTTCTGTGATGTCTTGTGGCTGGTGAGTGAGAAAATATCACCAACATACTAGAAATATACTCTTAATTGTCTCATCACACATTTAGATAAAATGGGTAGAAAAAAGTGGACTAACTAGGTTATTTATTCAAATGACCATAGAGTCTTATTTCAAAAGAAATCAGGCCTTAAAGAAGATAGGCTCCAAAAAAAAAAAGAATTTAAACTAAATTGAAATAAAGGCACAGAGCGCTTATAATGCACCACTGGCCACTCATGCTTGCTATCACCCTCACATTGCCTTTGTTATTTGTGAAGAGTGAGAGAGGAGTGAAAGTTTAAAAGACCTTTAATACTTTACAAGCTGGAAGGCATGTGGGTGTAGGAGTGTATGGGTGTTTTTAAAGCCTTTCATTGAAGCTATATTTTTTATCCCTTGCTCCCTTTCAGAATAGTGGACATTTTAAAAAAATGGATGAAAGAAAAACCATAACAAATTCAAGAACTCTGCCATGAGATTGTGAATTTCTGTAAGAATTAGACTTTAGAAAGATGACATTTAGCATCATACCAGAAACCCAAAAGATAATCAATACATAGCTGATGAGAATGACAGTGACGAAGAAATAATCTACATATGCTGTTATATTGATATGCTTTTCAAGGCAATACAATTTATGCAGAAGTTCTCACCATCCAGATCTACTGATGATACTGAATGTTTGCATAGATTTGATAAATCCAGAGGTTGTTGTCTGTATTTCTACTGTCTTAGAATTATGGCCAAATATAATTAGCATGTGCTCCTTTGCTTGTTACTATAAAAATCCACCTGGAAAAAGAGAGAGAAGGCACCTAACTCCCCAACCTACTTGTGTTCTGCAAAAGTTTCATGGTGCTTTGCTTTGATTCCATATCAAATGAGCAAATGAAAGTGAGCCAGAGCTGGCAACAGCACCTCTTTGTAATGTTCGCCCTCTCACACTTGTCTCCAAAGTATTTTATTCCAAATCCCACTACATACTAGATTTCCATCTTCCATTACTCTAATTAAGAGTTCTGCTCCAATGTCACATTAAGGCAGGGAGGTCACCTAGGTTCTCAAAGCTGCGGCAACAATATGAAAGTTCTGACAGATCCAACACCAAGCCTGAGTGGTTTCAAGTATTGCTCAGCAATGAATTGTATGTCTTTTTTTTTTTTCTGAGAACCAGCCTATTTAAACTACAAAAAGCCTGTGGTCAGGTTAACCATGGGAATGGTGGTGTTTTTCTGCCACAACAACTCATGTAGACTGTCAAATCTATGCAAATATTCAGCACCATTAATATATCTATATGGCGAGAACTTCTGCACAAATTATACTGCCTTGAAAAGTATATCAATTTAACAGCATTTGGAGATTATTTCTTCATCACTGTCATCCTCATCAAATATTTACTGATTATTTTTTGGGTTCCTAGTAAGATACTTAATGTTGTCATCTTTCTAAAGTCCAAGGGTGGACCAGGGGTCATACAATTTGTGTCAGTAGAAGTAGTAGCCATGCTAATGAAGTATCACGACTTCTTGAGGAATTGTTCTAATCATCCTTGATTTCCCTCCCTTTGGCTCTTTATTATATATTCAAAGTTGAAAGAAAGGAACTTGAAGATATAATGTTTCCATGAATTCTTGACTTCTGCATGATTTCCTACAACTCTTGTCCATGTACACAGCTACAATTCATCTACTTGCTGATCTTAACAATATCCTTCATGCTCACAAAACCTCTTTGGATCAGTTTTCTTTGTACCCTTTTTGCAAAATCTTTCCTTATGGCCACCTTTTCCCATCTATCCAAAAGCAAATATTCACTGTATCCTTTCAAAATAACCTTTAAAACTTCTAGATGAGGCAATATACTTACCATAACTAATAAAACCACTCAGAATTCAAGCTCTTGTTAGATGTAGTTAGCAGCATTTATACTCAGAGTATGAAGTCCTTAAGGACAGTATTTTTGTGATCACTTTTGCACCCAGCTAGAGAAGTACCTTGCACGTATATCTATTGGATTTTTTTTTAAAGACAGATAGATACACAGACAGATAGATATGCCAAATACCAGTGGAGACTTTAAAAATCTGTAAAGAGTAGTTTTTCAACTATTACATTTATTGTTGAGTTCTTACAGTTAATTAAAAAATTGTTAATAGGGGAGAGGAGGGACTGAAAGATAAAATATAATGGAAAATCATTCAATTAATGCAGGAGGAAAAAGAATACAGATAGAACAAACAGGTGATATGATGCTCTGATTTAGTCCTGGTGTAACTTTTCATGCAAATATCATTGTTTCCATCGTATCTAGTGTATGAAGAGGCCTAAGCACTCTTCTTTTAGTATTTAGTATTCTATTTAGTATTTAGTATTAGGCATTCAGAAGATCCAAAATCTAATCTTGGTTCTACTAGTAACTAGGTAACCCTGGAGAAGTCACCTGAGTTCTCTGGGCTGAAAGGTAGTCATCTATAAACGAAGAGCACTAGATTAAAATGTTACTATAACTCCATCTGACAGATGGCAAAGAAAGCATGAAGAAAATCACGCATGAAAAATGATAAAACCATGATATGAAATGGTATAATTTACCATTTTCATTCCGTTATTTGAAATCACTTGCTAGAAAATGATAAGGAAATCACGAGCGTTACACCTATTAGCCAAAAGAAAACAAAAGTTAACTTTAGTCCCTCAAATTGACAGGAAGTATTAGTGAATAGAAATGGAGAGATGGAGCATGATAAATATAACAGTTCTAATGTATGGCATTGCTTTGTCTTATATTGAGATTTTATCTCCATGAAGTAATCTTTTCAAATAAGTTTTTCTTTATAGACATAACTATTCATGATTCAAATTAACTCCTTACCCTGTGAAATTCTCTCTATATGCCTGTAATTAAAAGCTGTTAGGTTATTTCTGTTACAAGTTCCTAAACTTAATTCTAATGCTCAAGGTGTTTCTCACTGTAAAAATTATGATTCCAAAATATAATTCCAAAGCAGGAAATAATCTTATTTTTAACAAAAGCAAAATGCATTCGTATTGCATTTCATCCTCAAAATCTAAACTGTAACAGTTTCCTTGGCTCTTCTGGGGCTAGAACAAGGGTAGGGAGGGAAATCTAGAAATTAGAATTTTATACAGCAATGTAACAAGTATACAGGACAAGCTTAATATAAGGAGACCAGATAATTTGTCTCTTTTATGTAATAGTTTCTATTTTCTCCTGGCCCTAATTTCTACTTGGCTGTGAAGATTATTTTCATGTTCTGATGAAGTCAGGGCATAATGTTTTTTAAACCAGAAATCAGACCCGTGGTTTCCAATCATTCTTTTGTGGGCAAAGGTCAGCAACAATCGCTCTAGTTCTTTGTCTCTCTTCCCTTAGGATTTCTATTCTGAAAGATCCAGAATAAGCCCTCCTACTTTCTGAATAGGTCTTCACCATTCAGTACCTTAGAAAAAAGTAAGACTCATCATGTGGCTGGAACTACCCACTGCCTGATGGACTAAAGAAGCAAAGATGGCCAATATGAGAATTTGTTTTGCTTAACTTAATATTTCTTACAAGGGTTTTGTTTTTCTGTGTATGTGGCAGGGGAAAATGGAGGGCAGGGTGTGAAAAGGAAGAGAAAATAAATGCTTTTTATTTGAAAAAAGTTACATTTTAAAATGTTAAATGTTGGGTAGACAATCTAAGGCTGTTTCTTTTACCTGCTATAAAGTCAAGGTTGAGATGTTCTAATCAAACTCTTCTGTCAGTACTCATTGGTAAAAACTGTGTAAGCTTGCCCTGTGATATCTCAAGGAAGAGAAATCAGTTGTAAACACCCCTTCCCCAATTCCCAGAAGAAATGAGGTTCTAACCCAGAGGGGTAGTGCTGTTTATTTATAGCCCCTGCTCCTGGGGGAGGCAGAGGCAGATGCTGGTGTATCTTATCACTTGAGCTCACAATTCTGTGCTAAAAGAAGACAAAAGCCAATCAGATGTCTGCATTTAATCTGGTACTATCATGGTGAGCTCCCAGGAGCAGGGGACCTCCAGATTCCCCAAAAAGGCACAAAACGGCCTAGAACAGATACAGTAGGTTAAAGCTCCTATACTTATCAGAAATGGGATCCAGGTTGAGTGGCCACTCTACTTCTAGCCTAGGCATGATAGGGGAAGTCCAGTATCAAAACAAGCAAACAAATAAGCAGGCAAGCAAATAAACAAACAAGCAAAGGGAGGTTCTCGTTTTTGAGTTTAGGAAGTCTGGGAGTTTATCTGGATCTGACATAGCTCTAACTCACTGAACAATGACCCCAAAGAGTTAAGACCAATTCAATCTCTACTCAGGCAGCATGGAAAGAGCACAGGAGATATTTGGGTTCGAATCCCACCCCTGATGAATATAAGTGGTACTATTATGAGCAAGTCACTTAGTCTTTCTAAGCTTCAATATCCTTTTCTGTAAAAGAGGAGATAATGAGACCAGAAGTAAGGAAGAGAACATTACATAGTGACTATGTGCCAGGCTCTGTGCCAATCATTTACAAATATTATCTCATTTGATCCTCACAGCAACCCTATTGTTATTATTATTCTTATCTTACAGTCGAGGAAACTGAGGCAAACAAGGGATAGTGACTTGCCCAAGGTCACATGGCCAATAAATATATTAGCCTGGATTTGAATTCAGGTCTTCCTAACTCCAGGCTGAGCATTCTGTCCACTGTACCACCTAACTTACCTTAACTCATGGGGCTGTGGTGAGGATTGGAATTATTCATATACATACATACATATATATATATATATATGTATGTATATATACATATAAATCTTGTGGAAAATGTCAGTTATTGTTCTATTATTAGGAAAATCACTTTACAGATTCTTTATACTTTACACTTTACAGATTACAGATTCCTGTAATACCCAAAGGTATAAGAAGGACATTTTAAAAATGTTTTTAATCTGAAAAATTTAAAAATAAAATGTGTTCAGTCTTAAAAGTTACATAGCATAGCACAGGGAGAAAAGTCCTGGATATAGAGTCATAACATGAAAGCAAATCCCACCCCAGATACATGATATTGGGTAAGTCATGCAATGCTCCCTGAGACTCACTGCCCATATCACCTCTGAAGTCCCTGCCAGCTCTAGACCTATGATTCTTAAGATCTTTGTGTTGCAGGTTCTCCACTAACCCTCTTTTGATTTACAAAAGCAATTCACATTCCATTAAAGTCTACAAAAAAATCAGCAATACTGTGACATTCTCTCATCTTTATATTGTTTTGCTGTTTGTGAAAACTGGGCACGTCTGTCCTCAAATTCATGGGGGCACTGGCTCTGAGTAGGTAGGCATCAGATTGGTTTATTTTATGTAGAACATCACAGAGGACTCTGTGGATTTCTACTATAGAAATACTACATGTGATCAATAAGTGGCTTTTCCAATCCATTATCAAACATTATCATTTTTAACTTCACACTCTTCACGTACATCTCCTTCTTTCCATTTACTCAGCCACCACCCTGATTCAGATACTCATCAAGCACATCTTGCCTGAGCTATTACAGCAGCTTCCTCACTGGTCTACTTTCAGTTAGGTGGCACAGTGGATAGAGTAATAGAACTATAGTCAGGATAGTCCTGAGTTCAAATCTGACCTCAAGCATTTACTAGCTATGTGACCTTGAGTAGGTCACTTAACTTCTGCCTCAGTTTTCTTATCTGTAAAATGATAATAAGCACCTGTCTCCCAAGGTTGTTATGAATATAAAATAGGATATTTGTAAAAACATCCAGCAAACCTGAACATGCTATATAAATGCTAGCTATTGTTCTCATTACCAGTTTCTTCCCTGTCTAATCCTGCACAAGCCTACCAAAATACTCTTCCTAAATCACAAGTCTGACAAGACTACTTCCCTGCTCAAGGATCTTGAATGACTCCCTATTAACTCTAGGATAAAAATCGCCCCTCAGCTGGACATTCAAAACTGTTCGATCTGGGTCCAATCTTAAGTCTTTTCAGACTTATTTCACACTGTTCTGCTTGACATATTCTATATTCTAGCCAAATTGACCTACTCACTGTTTTCCAAACTCAGCATTCTATCTCCCTTGTCTCCATTCTTTTCTATAAGCTATTCTTCTCATGTTTGAAATGCAATAGAGCTTCACTTCAAGGATAAGCTAGGAGGATACCACTTATGGTAAACCTTTCTTGATCTCATCACTTACTGGTATTCTCACTTTCCTCAAATAATTTTCTATTTATTGACTGTAAGCAACTTGAGGTCAGGGGCATTGCCCCTTCTTCTTACCCACAAGCTGCTGCTGCTGACTGGGTACACTACAAATTCATGTTACCTAATTAGCACCAAGCTTTCACTGCAGGAGAGAAATGCCTTTATTTCTCCCTAATTATCTATCTCAATACCCACAAAAGCTATTCCAAACCTCTTAACATCTCCTCAAATCTAATACCTTCCACTCCCCTACTTGCTCAGCTGTTAACCTCATCTCTTATTTAAGGAGAAAATTGAGGCTACTTGAGTCTCCCTTTTCTGCATCTGAAAACTCAACTTCATCCTCCACTTTCTATCCTTTTCCTCCAATCTTTGGTGAGGTAACATTTTCCATGACAAAGCCAATCATATATACAAGTATGCTTGATCCTAGTCCTTCCTATCTTTTCCAGCAAACATCCCCTTTAGTCTTCTTCTCTCTCTTGAATCTTCAGCCTTTCCCTTTCTACTGGTTCCTTCCCTACTCTTTTCAAACATACACAGATCTCCACATCCTTTAACTGTCTATAGCACTCCTCTCTTTTTCAGTCAAACTCCTAGGAAAAAAAAGTCTACACTTTTCTTCCTCAACCCTTTACAATCTAGCTGTAGTCTCATTCCTTAAGTGAAACTGATCTCTCCAAACTTACCAACAATCTCTTAACTTCCAAAGCTGATGGATGGTCTTTTATCAATCCTCATCCCAAGCAGAGACCTAACTGATGCATATGACATTGGTCCCCATCCTCTCTTAATACTCTCTCCTCTCTAGGTTTTCAAGACACTACTCTTTCCTGGCTCTCTCAAGCAAAGGCATCTGACCACTCTATCTCAGACTCCTTTGTTGGCCCATTATCCATCTCATATTCTCTAGCAATGGGTGTTTCCCAATGCTTTGTCTTGAGTCCTCTTCCATTCTCTCTACGCTTTCCTTCTCGGTGAGGTCAACAGCTCCCAGGAAGTTATCATCTCCATACAAATGACTCCCAGATTTAGATATCCAGCCCCAACCCCCCCTGAACTTTATTGTCTCACATTGCCAACTACCTATTGAATATTTTAAACTGGATATCATTAGTGGCATCTCAAATTCAGCAAGTCCAAAACAATACGTTATTCCCCCTTGTTCCTCCCTGCCAAAAAAAAACCCTATAGTCTTCCAAATTCCCCTATTTCTGCCAAAAGCACCACAGTTCTTCTACATTTCCTAGGTTCATAATCTTGTTGTTACTCTCAACTCTTCACTCTGCCTCACAGCACATATCTAATCAGTTGTTCAGTCTTGCCATTTCAACTACATAGCATCTCATGCATCCAATTCTTTCTCCCTGCTCACCAGCCACTGTTAGGTCATGCCCTTATCACCTCTTAGGTAGATATTGCAAAAGCCTCTTTATGGGTTTTTCTGCCTCATGTCTCTCCCTCCTCAAATATATCCTCCACACAGCTGCCAAAATGATTTTCCTTAAGCATAGGTCACTCTCCTCAAGAAACTCTAGTAGGCTACCTATCGCCTATAGGCCCAAATATAAACTCTTCTGATCAGCTTTTAAAATCCTTTACACCCTGGCCCCAATCTTTCTCTGCAACCTCATTAAACATTACTACTCCATTTCCTGCACTCTGAGATCCAGCCAAAATGGCTTTCTTCTGTTTCTCACACACAATAATCTATCTTCCAATCTTCTAATCATTCATGGGCACTGTCCATTTCCCATGCCTAGAATACACTCCCTCCTCACCTGTACTTTATAGAGTCCTTCTCTTCCTTCAAGACTCAACTCAGACACCACCTTCTCCACAAAACCTCTCCAGATATCACTACATGCAAGTGCTCTCCCTACCTTGTACCTATGTACTTTGTATTTATTTTCACATACTTTCTTTATGCTTAATCTGCACCTATGTATATATGTACTTCTCATCTCTCCTGTGAGAATAAAGCTCCTTGAGAATAGAGACTTTCATTCTTTGTGTCTGTATTCCAAGCACCAAGCACAATGCCTCAAACCTGGTAGGTACTTAACAAATGCCTGTGGCTTGATTCATTTTTGTCTATTTTGAGCACTACCTTGCTTGGAGGTGGGTTTGTGGAATTGAACTGAATCATGAATTTCCCATTACCAAAACTTCCACTGAAAATATCTTGGACATCTCTAATTGCAACTATTCCAGAGAATGAACCCAGATTCCACAAGCAATCTGTATATAAAAACCAAACAATTTTTTAAGAAAATGATGTCTAAGGTTATATTCTATAAACAAATGATTAGGAATTGTTATTAGGAAAACAAATCAATGACTCAGGCTGTGATGATGACTGTGACACATTTTTTTAAACCACCCACTAGATAAATAAAAGCGCTTGAGTGTTCAAAGAGAGGAAGATTTTTTCATGCTTGAGGCTACCAGTATGTGAAATTCCATGGAGGATTTTCAACTTATTAAAGAGTTTCTGAAAACTTAACTGTGAAAACCTGTCACCCAAGATGCAATATAAACCATTTAAACTGAAAAGGAGTGGGTTGAAGTGAGAATGCAAAATCAGGGTACAAATGTAAAAGTTAGAAAAATAAATCAACTTGAAAATCTTTTAAGAAAAAGGCAGCAGAATTTACATTTTTGCCTTACACTTCAAAAAAGCAATGTTCTTTTGGGCTTAAATTTAAAGTTGAGAATTCAAACAACAGAAGGGACTTCTCTCTTTCCTTATGTTTGGCTGTTATACAAATCTCTGTGTACATATTATATATAAGCAGAGTGCATATAGAGTACACACACACATACACACACACACACACACACACACACACACACACACCAATTTGTTTTCCTCAAATAGAGGCTCCCTGCAAATGGCCAGATGGGCCTTACTCAAGTTCAGAGACCTATTTGGAAATATTTAAAACTAAACACATTCTCTACCTGTCAAATTACTTTGAAGGAGTGCTACATAACAAGAATCCAAAATGAAGGAAGAAATAATCTGTTCTTCCCTGGCTAGATGACATCTAGAGCATTATGTTCAGCTGTGAACGCCACTTTTGAGGAAGGGCATTAACAAATGGGTGTATGCAGAGAGGAAGAGATCATAAAAGGCTTCAGAGAGGATAGAAATCCATGCCCTAAGAGGAGACTGAAAGAACTGACAGAAAAGAAGGTGTAGCAGGAAAAGGCTGAAATAATATAACTGCTATTATTATTGTAATAACTAGAATTCATATAACACTTGAAGATTTGTAAAGCATTTTGCTAATATAATCTCATTTTATTCTCACAACAACCCTAGGAGGCAGGTGCTATCATTATCCCCCCATCAGTGACTTGCCCAGAGTCACACTCCAAGTAAGTGTCTAAGGCTGGATTTGAACTCTTGCAGGTCTGATGTCTTCGAATAGCTCAAGGATGGTTATGTTGAAAAGGGATTGATTAATCCTATCCTACTTAATCTCAAAAGGCAGGATTGTCCCACATCAGAATATGAGCTTCTTGAGGGCAGGGACTTGCAGTTCTGCTTTTTTTGCCTGGTATATAAGAAGCATTTAATAAATCCTCAGTGACTGTCTGACTAAGAATTGGGGCCAAAAGGCAGAAGTTGCAAAGAAGGTATAATATCCAAAAGGACTTCCTAATAATTTTTGTTCAATCATTTTTAGTCATATTCAACTCTTTATGACCCCATTTTGGGATTTTCTTAGCAAAGATATGGTACTGATTTGCCATTTCCTTTTCCAGCTCTTTTTTACATATGAGGAAACTGAGGCAAACAGGATTAAGTGATTTGCCCAGAGTCACAGAGCTAGTAAGTATCTGATGTCAGATTTGAATTCATGAGGATGAGTCTTTCTGACTCCAGGCCCAGCACTCTATCCACTACACAACCTAAATGCCTAAAAATGCAATGGACTGTCTCTGATGATGTTGAGTTCCCTATTACTGGAGGTCTTCAAGGGAAGGCTAAATAATACCTGTCAGGATGTTCTATTGGGGGTGCATCCTTCAAACTAGTGTTGGATTAAATGACCTCTAAGGGCCCATTTACTTCCAAGATTTTGTCATTATAATAAAGATGCCCCCTTATCTCTGAATGAGATAAACAGAATCAGCAAATTCTTGCTCCTCTGAAAGCTACGCTGTTTTCTAAAGGAAAAGTCAGTCTCTCAAGGATGAAAACTCTAATAGGGTTCATCTTTTTTCTTCTGCTTATGTCCAGTTAGAGTTGGATATGTTCACTTTAATTTTTTTATATCTTTGCTCAGTTGAAAAACAATTTTAAAAAACCTCGATAGGATTTTAATTTAATTTTCCTCAAATTAAAAATTATTTTTGAACCTACATTTTGAATATTCATGGCAATAGGTGTTTTCAAGATCAAATTTCATTTTTTAAGCCTTGAATAAAGAGGTAGAAACAGTCAATTCTGAAAATAGGTCAGTTTTTTTGCACATAGGCTTAATACATGGCGTTACAGATGAAAAGTCAGTAACCAGCAGTACATTTCACACTTTATGTAACAGACCAGTTCTCTGGCTTGCAGTTAAGGTTGCTACTTACACAATCACAAAATCCCCAGCCTGTTAGAGCCAGAAGAAATCCTGGAGATTACCTAATCCTCATTTTGCACGTGAAGAAATTAATGTTACAAAGTCAATCAGTGAGTGACAAATAAAATCATCCTCATCAGAAATCCAATGTTCTTTCCAGAAAACTACAGCCCTTCCTCCCACCCTCCATCCCAGGTGTAAATGTTTGTCTAATATCTCATCTCTAAGTAAATTAACACTACCTAATAAGAGCCGACACTCACATAGCACTTTACATTTTACAAAGCTCTTTTATAGAGGGCATTTTATTTGA
This sequence comes from Phalanger gymnotis, assembly GCA_028646595.1. Lineage (NCBI taxonomy): Eukaryota > Metazoa > Chordata > Mammalia > Diprotodontia > Phalangeridae > Phalanger > Phalanger gymnotis. The sequence goes on from CM053622.1 coordinate 664,038,911, forward strand.
TCCTTACAACAACCCTGTGAGGTAGGTGTCATTATTAAGTCTATTTTATAGAAGAAGAAACTGAGGCTACATGAATTTCCCAGGTCACACAGCTAGTTAAGGGTCTGAGGTAAGATTCAAATTCAGGAAGTCCAGAGTTCTCTATCCACTACACTCCTGGACCTCTCAATATCCCATATAATAACTGGGCAAAGATCTGAATTAGTATATTAAAGAATCACATGGTCAGAAGGAACTTCAAAATCCTTCTGGTTTAGTCTTATACTTGAACAACAATCTCGTCTTCAATATATTCCACAAGTGGCCAGCCAAGCTTGATGGGGGGCTTCTAGGGAGGGGGAGTCACTACCTCCCAAAACGGCCCATTCTATCTGTGGATAGCTCTAATTGTTAGGAAATTTTTACCGCATGAAGTCCGAATTTGTCCCTCTGCGTCCTTCACCCATTGTTTCTAAATCTGCCTTCCAGGATCAAGCGGAACAAATTGAAGCCCTGTTACACATTCAATGTTTTCAGTTGTATCTGACTTTTTAGAACCCCATTTGGGGTTTTCTTGACAGAGATACTTGTCATTTCCTTCTCAAGATCATTTTACAGATGAGGAAACTGAGGCAAACAGGGTTAGGTGATTTGCCCGGGGTCACGCAGCTAGGAAGTGTCCGAGGCCAGATTTGAACTCTGGAAGATGAGTCTTCCTGACTCCAGGCCTGGCACTCTATTCACTGTGCCACCTAGCTGTCCTCTATTACTACACATGACAACCCTTCGAATACTTGAAGATAACTATCAAGATGCCTTGAAGACTCCTTTTCTTCAGGCTAAACATTGCTAAGTCCTTAAATTAATCCATATGTGGCATATTTTGAGGTTGCCCCAATCTGGATGGTCATCATCTGTTTATTATTATTATCAATTTCCTACCTGGTGATGATGCCCAAAACTGGACACTACTCCAAATATCCAATCAGGACAAAGTAGATTCCTCTATACTTTCAGTGTAGCCTAAGAAAGCATTAGCCTTCTTCAGCTGCCATGTCTTACTATTGACTCAGACTGAGTCACACTAACGCCTCTAATTTTTTTTCACATGAACTATCTACAAACATGCCCGTGTTTCTCTTCCATCCTCAAAAAATCCCAGCTCGATCTGCCCATCCCTACTATCTGTCATCCAATATCTCTCCTCCCTTTGTAACTGAGGCCTTTGAGAAGGTCACCTTCAACAGATGCTGCTACTTCCTTTCCTTTCTGCAGTCTGGCTTCTGCCTTCATTTAAATGATACTGTTCTCTCTAAAGTTACCAATGGTCTCTCTTTAAAAAATGGGGGAAGGGAGGTGGCGCAGAATCAAAGTCAAATGACTTGCCCAGGGTCACACAACTCGGAAGTGTCTGAGGCCACATTTGAACTCAGGGCTGCACCACCTAGTTGCCCCTCAATGGTCTCTTAATTGCCAAATTTAAGGATTTTTTCTAAATTCTTATCCTTCTCAACCGCTCTGTAGTCTTTAACACTGTTGGCTGTCTGTTTCTCCTTGATACTCTCTTCTCCCAAGTTTTCCTGTCGCTACTTTCTCTTCATTCTCCTCCTACCTATCTGAGCACTCCTCAGTCTCCTTTGCTAGATTTTCATCCAAGTCATCCACTTACAATGGGTGTCCCCCAAAGGCTCTATCCTGAGTCCTCTTCTCTTCTCCCTCTACTATGTCACTTGTTGATCTCATCAGCTCCCATAGATTAAATGATGATGATTCTCAAATCTACTTCTCTAGCCCTGACCTCTATGCTCACCTCCAAACTTGCACCTAGAATTGTCTATTGGACATCTAAAACTGGATGTCTTGTAGACACTTTAAATATAACATATCTAAACATGAACTCATT